>OX632359.1:33195200-33613772 GCA_951751655.1 Ophion costatus | reverse complement strand
TTAGGCTACTGTGGAAATGACAAACGCTCGTTCGTTACTTAAGGAAAACTCAAAAAACCTATATTAAAGAGCAAGGTCCAACATATGCTGTAAGCATCGCACATTGAAGGTAAACTTATTATTACGATAGAACTGCTGGTAAAAGTTTGAACACGTTCGGCTCGAGATTTTGTTTTTCAAAACGGTGTACACGATTTCTCGACATCTAATGAACGGGTTTGCTTGAAATTCGGCACACTTATTCAGTGTAGCAGTAGTTTAGTCTTGACCGACGCTGTTCTTCTTTACTTTTTTCATTAGTTATTAACAATAACGATGTCATTATTCCTCGAAAAAGCGAGAATGTAATCGATTTTTTTTTATTATTAAAATAATGACGAAAAAACGCTCGGTCAAGTCCTAGCCAATATTATCTATTTAAAAAAAACTCGTTTTTTGTTTGTTTCAGATCAACCAGGTTGCTAATATCAAGTACACTGTTGAGCCCCTTACATTTAAAGGTCCTCCACGACATTGTTCATAACTTCTTCAATTATTAATGTCCAATATATATTTTATGGTACACAAATTTGTTAACGTACACACAAATAAATGCCCAAACGACTTTACAGTACATATTCGTTTGAAATTAATTTTTTCAAATAATCCTGATTTTCTGATCGTCGCAGTAGCCTAACCCCAATACAAACGAATTTGTTGAATTTCATGGTTTGTGTTTAGATCATCCCACGAGGATATTTTATTCGTTAACGGGTTACCCCAACTTGCGATTTTGAAAAAATCGATTTTTTTTATTGCATTTTTTTGAAGTATAAGTATCTGAGAATATGTCCTGGAAATTTCAAGTCGATCCGAACAAAATTGACTGAGATATGAGCGTTGAAAGAGAAGAATCCGTTCTTCGTGTAAACTGAAATTGAAACTTTAAACGCGTTTTTCTCAAAAAGGCATTTCTGAAGTCAGTGACCAAGATTACTCGAACACTAATGAACCGATCTTCTTGAAATTTTGCAGGCTTATTTAATACATAAAAATGTAGTCTTTACTCGTTCGATTTTTTTTTCGAAAAAAATGGCCGTTTTATAGCCAAAAACAGCCGTCTTTTTCGTTAAAATCGAACCATTAACTGTGACTGTCCGCCATTTTGTGAAAAATGAATATTTTTTAAAATCCTTCGATTAAAGACTAGTTTATACTTATATTTGACTAAATCCATCCGCATTTTTTTTTCAGATGATCCACTTCGCCGCAATGTTGGTCACCGCAAACCGTGTATATAAATACATTATTTCATTGACGGCCATTTGCCACTAAACAATGTAATATTTTTCAATAAAAAAATTACTGAAAGTTCTTCAAGATGTGTTCTTTAAGATGGTATATTGATCGATTAAAAAAGTTTTGTAGTTTTCTTTAAAAAAATTCATGAAAAAGGCCTTTTTTTGCGACACAAGTGGGGGTAACCCGTTAAGAGTAAAGAAGCTTTAGCGCATTCGCAAAGCTCCATGGACATTCAAATGTTTAATTATGAAAGCATTAAATTCAATTCTTCTATAAAAAAAAGGATCGTAAAATCGACAATATCGCCAGGAGGAAAACAATATTTTTTTAATGGACTGCAGAGTAAAGCGAACAATGATCAAAGAATTGTGACGGAACTTGGAGAACGTCATTGTGACGAAACTTGTGCCACTGTGACGAAACTTGTGGAACGTCAGTCTTCAATGTTCTACAATTGCTATGGCTACAATACGAATTGTTTGTCCCCTTGAAGTTTTCATTGCAATCTGCTTCGTCTATTACGCATTTCAGGTTTGAAGCGATAATTATTAATTGGAGCTCATGCGCTTAGTTCCTTTATCCCAACGAGTTAACGTCTCGCAATGAAAGCAAAATAATTCGCGATATACAGAATCGTGGGGCTAAATGTGCGCAAGGAATTACACGCTATTACCTACCAGACGTCAAGCGGCAGCTACGCGTTAAAGCAGCTCAAAAACGCTTTTCACGGTATAAAAAAAATTACTTCCGTCTTTAATTTTTTTTGCCTAGCTTCACCGAGCGGTGGAACTCGTGCCTTATCCACACTTTAAACAATCCATAAATATTTATTTTCCCATTCAAATGCAATCTCGTTCTATCATTGCGTGAACAATGTCATTCGGTTAGTTCCGATATTCGTCGCAAGTTCATCTGATAAGAGCTCAAAGCCCACGCGATGGATCCGACGACGATTGTATTACGATTACCATTCGTGACTGACAATCTTTATCAGTGAACGCATATTTGCATTGGGCACAAATTGATATCGCTCAAAATTTTGTCGCCGCAGATATTCCTTTTCAAAATTTCTCCACAACCACACTTCCTATGTCAGTACAATTTCCAAGACACAATTTTCTGTCGTCAATCCTATCCTACAGAATACCACGAACATTGCGAGATACGATGGAATCAATCGAATATTTGTCACATATCAAGTGGCTTTGAAATACTCAATAGTTGAGGAAATATTCAGAACCGAACTCCGAATTCGTATTTCGAGCTAATCGCCGCCTTGATCTTGGCAAAGAGCAAGTTGTTTTCGGACGAAGACGAAAGTAAGGTTACTTTCAAGGTTAAGGTCGAGTCGTTCAACGAGAGATTGGAGGATGGATTTAATACACGTGATATGACGGTCCGATAAGATCGTACTACGAGCTCTCTGTGATTTTTGAATGATAATGGTTTTTTTAACAGCAGGTCGACTTTTGAGATTTTATTTTGAAAACAAATCTGCCTATAAAGGTTGAAATCGTTGGTTAAAAATGAACCATGGAACTGAAGTTATTATTGTTATATATATATATATATCGATGGGTTTCTGTTTACACAAAATAAAAAAAAACTATATATATATATATTATAACAATAATAACTTCAGTTCCATGGTTGATTTTTAATCAACGATTTCAACCTTTATAGGCAGATTTGTTTTCAAAATAAATCTTCAAAATAAATATATATGTATATATCGAAAGGTTTCTGTTTGTACAAAATTTCGACACATCTACGAATTTTGTTTCAAGTATTTTTTTTTAATTACATTATATCGTATTGTACAATAATCAGAACGTCAGTTGCATGGCTTATTTTTATGCAACCATTTCCACCTTTCGAAACATAGTTTAATTCCAGTAAAAAGTTCTAACAGCCGACGAGCAGTTAAAAGAAACATAGAGAGCTCGATTTCCACGCAGAATTTCGAGGAATATTCATGTGTCCACGCGTACGCATGTAGAAAATGTAGATGTTCATACGAGCTTGAGCACTGTAGTGTGAATGCGAAGCTGAGGGACGTCAGAAAGCGAGGTACAAGTTTAAAGAGTACGGCAAGCAAAGAATGAAGAAGTGTGTGTGTGCGTGCGTCCGTGTGCGAGGCAGAGAAAAAGAGAGAGAGAGAGAGAGAGAGAGAGAGAGAGAGAGAGAGAGAGAGAGAGAGAGGGAGAGAGAGAGAGAGAGAGAGAGAGAGAGAGAGAAACGGAGACGAAAATGCCGGGAAACAATTTCCGGACACTCAGCACGGTACGCGTCACCCGCAAAACTTGATTGAAACTTTCTAAAACGAACTTCACGAAACCGCAGTCCACCGATGATCTCCTTCGTTGTCCGTTTCTTCCCTCATGTCTTGACACAACTTTTTTTTCCTTCTAGCTTTGTCCTGCGTGCTCGTTTGAATTTCAATATCGAAAAATACAGGATCGAAATGTCGACCTTGAATTTCGACGGTGCTCGGCATTTCGATCGTGCATTTTGATCTCATCACCTCACAGCGCTAATACGAGGAAAACCAGTATTTTAATGACAGATTCCTAACGAGGCACTTGAAATAGTTTTCTCAGCGCTCGAAACTCCGCTCGGTGAACATTAATACGAGGAGGATGAAAATTTAACAAAGCAGCACTGCGCACGGTGTATTTAAGACCGGAAAAGTGATTTAGGATGCAATGTGAACGAAAAAAGAAAGAAAACCGGTGTTTAAGTCTCAGTTCACCAGAGACTGGTGCAGCTTCGCAATTCTCGCGTGTGCATCGCACCAGCAACGCCGTCGACGACCCCGCGAACCCCCGGCCTGACCTTCGCGCCGCAGTACGAGCCAATAAAAACAAAAATGTCGGTAACCTTGCATTTTTTTCGGATACCTTTTTTCCCCCTTTTTTAGCCCTCTTGCGCCGCACCACACGGTACGCGAGAGCCCCACGCTGCCCAACACTTGCACGTACGATGCGCACACACACACAGAGGGGTGCACGGCGCATATTCAGAGCAGGGTCTTTTTACTTATTTTACTAATATTTATAAAAGTACCCGAACTCACGTTTTCTTTCAGACTTAAATCGAGCTGGTGCAGTTGAAGTACGGTTCTAGGTTGTATCATGCCATTTCACGTTTTGTCTGTTTGCCTGTTTGTTTGCTGTGTGGATATCTCCACTTCGAAAAATTTGCCTGCACTCGCTTTCATTTGGACTCGAGTCGAGAAGAACCTGAAAAATTCCGGTTTTCCTTTGAAACGGACAATGATGTTTAAAACCCTTCAACAATTATAAGGAACGTCTTGTGAATACGCAATATATGTAAGACAGCCCATGAGCTTTAATCATCATTTTACTCAATTTTGTATGTTTTTATTTGTGACATTATTTTATCATTATTTGGTGATATTATTATCAGTATTTACATAGAAGAAGGTTTTTGACCTAAACAGAAAATGTGTTTTTTCAAATGTACGAAGAATTGTGCTTTTTATAATAACCGTAGTATATCACCCGTCATACCATATAACCCTAAAATCTATTTCTGATGTAGACACGCATCAAATTTCCAACATGCGTGCAAGCAACCCGGCGTTACAATGTGTCTATATATATATATATATGCATACAGGGTGTCCCTCTTATCTCTGCTACCCGAAATAACTCCGTAATTATCGACGTCACATAAAAAAGTTCCAGACAAAAGTTGTACGGTGTGAAGGGGGCCATCAAATGCGACCATTTTTTTCTTAGTTCGGTGGAGGTGCTACCGCACAATAAAGGTCACCTCCACTTTTTAAAATGAAATATTACATTTTTTTTCAACCATCTTGAAGCGACATTAACCATTAAAAAACATTAGGGGGTCAAAGTTGTTCAAGGTCATTCAACGTCAGTATCGATGATACAAATCTAAATATCTCAGATCATTACCAAATATTTGGTATACGGTGGTTCGAATTGGTTTGTATGAAAATTCTGCATAAGATCTTTTTCCTCAGTTGCCTTAACATTGAAGGTTAAAAAGAAGGCTTTTCTCGGTAGAACAGATAACCAAGAGTATTTTTTTAAAAACCGGATCAAAAAAGTTATCATTCGTAGAATTGGCATGTGAAAAATCAAAAGCAGATGATTTTTGTCTCGAAAACCGTGGGGTTTTTACTGGACTGAAATTCGAGCGTAGAGTAGGACATGAGCTGACCTATTGACAGTTGCAGGATTATCCACTCGTAATAGGGCACCCTGTATACATATATATATATATATACACACACACACACACACACACACGAAAGCAATATATATATTTGCATTCCTAAAGTGCAATCCTCACTCTCCTCTTTCTACAACATTAACGATCATTACACTCCATAATAGCGTTACGAAGCAAGCGGAATAAAAAGTCTACCTTCGGAGTCGAAAATCGTCAGAGCGAGAGAATATAAAAAATCGACAGGTCACTAGATTCTCGTTTCATCGTGACTTCACAACGCAAACGCATTTTGCGAGACGTCGAATCTACACCGTGATTATACACGTTCTGTTTTTTATAATACGATGACGCGAACGCCGCGTCTACCGACCGAAAACCAATAAAAAAGAAACGAGAAATGGAAAAACGAATGCAACAGCAAATTATCATCGAGACTCTCGTTAATCAAAAATGTCGATCTAGTAAGTTGTTTTTGATATTCCACGCTGCTTCGATCCAACGAAATGACGCGGATTTTTTTTCTCCTATAAAAAGCAGTATATTACTTCGATGGTCACACGATTTTCATTTCTTATAAATTTGTTATTATTTTGGCGATGAGGAAGAAGGATATCGGGATTGGGGAAGGACACGAGAGAGAAGAAAAAAAATATAGATATGAGGAAGGGTGATTTTGAGGATACTCGACTTCGAAGACCGTCTTCGACCTCGTCAGTTGGTGCTTTAGATAAATGTCAGCATAATTATAATAAAAAGGTATAGCGGATCGGTCTGTCCCCAAAATGAGCGATTTATTGAAAAATAACTCGAGGATTGTCCTCAAAGCAGCCAGCTGTGCTGATAAACGACATTACGTTGCTATAACGGGTTCAAATTATCCTTTCCCTCTCCGTTAGAAATCTCCGTTGTCTATTGAGTGACGAAAAAAATGTCAGGAGGTAAATTGATTGATTTTGAAGGGCTGATACAGTGGTGAAAATTTCATTTTTGTCAGGGTCATAGTGTTTGCGTTCTCAAGGTCATCGATGGTTTTTCAAGTGGGAACATGTTTTTTTTAAATTAATATGTTGTAGCCGATATTCAGACGAATCGGACGACCTATGATATCATCGCCTCGAAATGATTTTTCACCCAAATATTTTGGGTTTACTTGGGTTTGGCTGGTTTTGTTTGGGCTTGTTTTCGTCACTCTAAAGGCAACGAAGATATTTGAGGTGGTCCGTTAAATGGTCTACCCTGTATATATATATATATATATAAAATGAGGCGCACATTAATTTCCGTGCTAACGTTATCGCGAGCCCTCTCCGCTGGCCTAAGTGTCGGATTTGGATAACGCTAACTTAGCAACGCCCGGGCTTGGCGACTCTATCTCGCCACTAGCTCTTTCTCCCTCCTTCTCTCTCGCTCTCTCTCCAACCATTTCCAACGTTCGTGAAATTCGGGCAACCCTCGATCTTCCCTTCCCAAATTCCCTTCTCCCTAGTTTACACATTGCACATTTGTACATATGACATAGCCAATGCTTGCCCACAAATAATTGTCGTCTTCGTTTTTTCTTTGCTGCCTTCGAGCCAGAATGTTCGAAGATCAATTGCGCGAAAGGTGGGAAAATAAAAAGTCAATTACTGCATAATGCTCTGGAATATTGCTGGAGAGAAAGGGCCTGGGCGATACACACCTTTTGCGATTTTGGAATTCAATTTTTCAATAATCTGGAAAGTAGATGATCAAATTCCACAGGGGTTCGGGCAGAATTAATCCGCAATTTTCGTCGCGGTCTTCAAGGGGGGAGATACTTTTAGGCGAGGAAAAAGTTGGCTCATTTTCATGATTTTTTTTATAAGGAAAGACTTCTCCACCATTCCTTAGACTTAGGGTATGTTTTATTACTACTTGTAGCTGTTACAAGGTATTTTTTTAAATGATTAATCCTTAAAAATGGCGGAGGTATGGCATCCTCTTCTAAACTGCATTTCAAAAACTGGCACTATGTTTAGCCAAAAAACTAATCGACTGATTCTGACGAAATTTGGTATAAATCTTTCTAACTTTATTGTGTAAAACATGTCCCTAAAAGTTTTCGAAAATTAAAAGACAAAGTATTTTTTTATTGCAAAATATAGCCATTTTTTCGCGAAATTCTATCTTTTTGTTTCAAAGCATCCCATTTCATCGATTTTCAACATTTCTCAATTTTTCTTGGTCCATATTCTGGGTATGGGTGTTAACGAAAGGAAAACCCTCGTTGGTTTTTATTCAGATCAATCCCGCCGACGCTACGCGTCACGCCGTCTAACAACATCAACCGCAACCCGTTTAGAAAATCGTGCGATAACGCCGCCATTTTTAAGGTTAATGAAAAAAATACCATGTAACAGGCAAAAGTAGTAACGAAGCATACTCTACGTCTACATACTCAACAGATACATGTAAAGAATATGCGGTAGTTTTTATTATATTTGTAAGAATATTGATGCATTGACGTATATCATTGGACTTGTTTCGGGTTCGTTTGAGTTAGTTTGGGTTTGTGTAATAATAGATATATAATTTTCGTAACATATTTATAATATAAGTTATAATACATTTTTAAATTAGAAACGAAGATTAGAATTAGGTGGGGAGAGGACATTTTCCAACCAATCACAGCATGTCGCAGCCCCCCACTGGGTTGCATCAGAGTGGGGGTGGCGTTAGTTTCGTGTGCCATCCAGCTTACTCATTGTCAGACTCCTATACCCAGCCTACCTCAACAGACATATACAGTTTTCCAAGCATTTTCGATGCTAATTTAATGCTCAAATGCTAAACATAATAAAAATCAGACATTTTTTCTTAAGTTTTTTACTTTGAAAATAAAGCCAACTTTTTCTCCGCCTAAAGGTATCTTCCCCCTCAAGTAAAACGAGAGCGCATACATAACAGTACGGACGAGATCGAGAGCCAGGGCTGCTACGTTATGGCGCGGAAGGGTGAGGGGTATACACTCGTGCACATAACCAGGACACGCATGCTTACACGTATACGAGCACTGGTGAAGCCTCATAGAAGCTCGTGCCTGAGAGTGAGAAAGAGAGAGAGAGAGAGAAAGAGAGAGAGAGAGAGAGAGAGAGAGAGAGGGAGAGATAGAGAGAGAGAGAGAGACCTGCGAGCCAAGATTCTCTCTCGTGTCAGATTGAATCAGCCCGAGCAACGAAAACCCTCCCTTCTCTTATTCTAGATTTTCCCTAGCAACCCTCGAAACGGTCAGAGGATTTTCGGTGGTCGACGTCGAGTTGACCGTGCCACTATCAGCAAGATATCCGCTGGCGTGGCGTTTGCGTCCCATTTTATTAAGGAAATCCACAGTCATCCTCGCCAACTTGCTCTCTCTCTCTCGCTCTCTCTCTCTCTCTCTCTCTCTCTCTCTCTCTCTCTCTCTCTCTCTCTCTACCTCTCTCTTTCTCTCTCTTTTACACACGTACGCACACACACACACACGCACACACTTTATCTGAGCTTGCACCGTTTCTTCCTTCATGCTTTGCAGAGACTATATAAATTAGCGACTCATACCCATGGAGTATGGAGACGCGAGTTTATGTTGTCAGAAATTACGACACGTATGACTACACTAGAGGGTATGAGGCGGGGCGATGCATCCTGCAATACACCCTATTCTGTCTTCCGTTAAATATCACACAGAAGTCTGCGATGCGGAGATTATGCAAAAATAAGTCAACTTTTGCATCATTGGAATTTCGATCGCCGATTTGTATGATTTTCTCCGTTTACAAAAATAACCTACTTCATTGGATTCTTTATATCCATGTTAAAGTGGGCAAATATTTGACATCCACAGAATATAGATTGTATTTAGTTTTATGCTAGGTAACGTACGGTTTTTATTTGAGATGCAAGTGCTATTATTATTATTATTGTTGTTGTTGTTGTTGTTGTTGTTGTTGTTACATATCTTTTTAATAGTACTTGTTATCATAATAATAGCAAATGTTATTACTGTTACATGTCGTTTTCATGATGACTGTTAGGGTTATAACAATAATTGTTATTACTATTACATAGAGTCATACCAATATTTGTCATTATTATTTTATTCGTATATGTAGTTACATTAAAATTCCATTATTTCGAAATCTTGATACATCAGCAAAAATTATATTTTACCCCCACAGTCTTGCTTATACAACGGAATAAAAAAAACAGCAGCATTCAATAATATTTCTGAAGCTCTTATTTTTCTTTGAATGATTTTTCATTCAAGTTAATTTTCTTGGATATAGTTCATTCATTCGGACAATTCATTTATTTGTTTTACTTTAATAAATAATTTATTACTTTCTTTTAAAAATTCAAACAAATAATTATCTAATTTTATTTAAATGAGCTATAATGTATTTTTATTTGAATAATTTGAATTAAGTTGCCCGGAAAAAACGAGCGCGGTGTGTAAATCTCCTTAATTTGTAGTAGCAATAGTTAATTCGGAGCAGTAAAGTAATAAGAACAAAAAGAAAAACAGTCGCTACGATGTATACTGGATGAATCAATGGAAATTGCAGCAATCATGTCCAAGCAGATTGATTGATAATAGTGAAAAAAAAAACATTCGGTAGCAATAGTTCAGCCCTCGACGCGTGTAAAAAGTATGAAAAAAACTCACTATTCTTCGCATATTATCCAAATAGATTTTCTAGAATAAAAAAATAAATAACAATTACTCATTTTTTTTACAACATTCTGGCTAACTTACGTATTTTCGTGGATCGTCAAGATGCTCGCCGTCTCGTCGATTCAATGTTGAACGATTGGATACTCGCGCTGGATGTACTGCAATTTCCTTCCGCCACATACACACAGCCTCGAGGAGTTCTTTTGTCGTCCAAAGATCGAAAGCGCGAGAAAAATGGTGGATCGATCGCATCCCCGAAGAATTCAGGCGAGTACACGATCTGCGGAAATGCCGAAAAATTTACCCAAATAAATTGAACCATTAGAGTCGCCAGACATCGAACTATGAAGAGCACGTGCTAGGCAGGAACGACAAACAATGTAAGCCAACTATGTCGTAAGATAAATGCATGATAAGTAATCATTCACAAGGAACATCACTCAAGTGTCCTTCGATTTTGTTGAAACTCATATATGTGATAAAGCAGTGAAAACGATTAGATACGTACCTTTTTTTATCAGCGGAAAAATCATTTTACGTGGAGAAACCACCCCCTGTGATCAAAAATTAAGTTTAAGGGTAACACGCTTTTCTTTGATGGGCGGTTTCTCCCTTTAAAATATTTTTTCCGCGTATTGTATACATACGTGCATATATAGAGTGTTTGGCACATGGGGGGGGGGGGGGGGCATCTGCTAATTTTTTTACCCTTAGACGCTACGTCGTAAGTGTCACGGTAATTGGGATATGATTATTCTTTCATTTTTTTTTATTATCCGGTTTTTCGCCTCTAAATCGTCATAACTTTTTTGTTTGTGGTTATAGTAGCACGAAATAACTTTTATTGTATTATGCAATGTATGTTTATTATGAATAAATCATTATTTGATACAATTGGTTTCAAGAAAGTGCCTTTTAAGCTCCCAGTCTTAAGAATGTGTGAATGTATGAAAAATTTCGCCTCCTAAATTCATTATAAAAAAAACGTATTCTATTTATTTTTACCACACAATGAATGGTTTCTATGTTTTCTAGCATACCATTGAAAAGGTGATGGACTAGACAACTTTTTAAAGCAAAGCTAAGTTCAAATGGCTTTTAGGTTTTTTAGAATAAATTTAGAAGTTGTCATTTTGTCATTTTGCCTCATCAGTCATTTTCTTGAAACTGATTGTATCAAATGATGATTTATTTATAATGAACATACATTGCAGAGTACAACAAAAGTTATTTCGTGCTATTACAACCACAACCAAAAAAGTTATGCCGATTTAAAGGCGACATTTCGGATAATTGAAGAAAAAAAATAATACCTTAATTATCGTGACGCTTAGGACATAGGGTCCAGCGGTGAAAAAGTAGCAAATGAACCCACTCAATCCTCCAAAAAATTGTGTCGGTCCATGTGCCAAACGCCGTGCATAAGCAATATATGTAAGTGCGTAAGTATATATATATATATATATATATGAGGTGTTCCACGTGAATCCGGTGGACTTTTTCCCTGACCCCCACCAATTCGATTAATTTTTTTTATCTGATTCCATTGATTCTAAAAGACACCCTGAATTGTTTTAACATTTTTCGAAACAGCCCAAAAAGATTTTTTTTCCGAAAAAAAGCGACGATTTCAAAATCTAGTTCTGGTATTAATTTCAATTGAAGCCGTCTTCAGCAAAGAAAAATCCATACTTCCACTGCGGGCGATAGCTTGAAAATTTTACATATAATCACGCATTTTTGGGAATTTGTTCAGATTTTTAAATCGGGACGTTTCGGAAAAAAAAATTGGTTTTTGACTAAGGGTTGTTTAGAAAAACGTAAAAAAAATTCAGGATGTCTTTTAGAGTGAATGGAATCAGATAAAAAACATAAATCGAATTGGCGGGGGTCAGGGAAAAAGTCCACCGGATTCCCGTGGAATCCTCATTATATATATACAAGTCACTCGTATATGTGATAATGAAACAAAAACCGAAATTCCTCTAATGTGAAGCGATGAAGAATCCACTATAGGAGTATTGAAAAAAAAATTAAGGGGTGGCACGTCTTTGAGGGGTCCCCCCTTAAGCCGGTTTTCCGATGATAAAAAAAAATACGTGTCTAATAGTTTACAATGCTCTATAACATATATGCTTTTCAACAGCATCGAAGGCGGACACTTAAGGAATGTTCCTTGTTAGGATCCTACCACACACGTTCGATCCATAAAAGCCACAGCCGCAGACTGTATATCCACGCGGCTAAAGATTAAAAGAGGATAAATAATCATCATAAAAATTAAACCATACGACGTTGCTGCACAACGAATAACGTTCGGACGAAAAACTCCCGTGCAAAATGGCGAGGTTTTGTTTCCGAAATCATCGCGATGGTCGTGAACTCTCGTGCGGATTGAGCGCGAGCCCGATCGATACTACTTATTCCTTCTTCTTTCACGTGCTTGGGAAAGCGTATGGAGCACTGGCTCGACTACTGCGCAGTCGATTATTCCGACGTACCGTGAATCTCGATGTGTTGGTGGTCTGCCGACACTAAACGCAAAAAAAAAAACAAATCCGTTCTCTGTTTTGACCCTCGTTGTGGGGATTGACCGCGGTCGCGTTGGTCGCAGGCACATCGGCAAATCGCTGCTACGAAATATCGAATACTTTACGAGGCGCTAATCTTTCGCCATTGCTGATTCACACGTCGGTATTACGATAATCTCCGAACGAGGATGCAGACGCGTTTTTTTCGCTACTAGTCTCGGCGTGTGTCGGATCTTCGATCTTTTTATTTTACAGAAGAAACGACGAAGCTGTTCGGGAGGGCTGAACGTCTCGTTGATGAGTGTTGAAGACTATGATATTTTTTTCACACGTTGATACGTCCGATGAAAATTCAAATAAATATGAAATACTTTAAGGGATAATACCGCTTTGGGATTTTGGAAAAAATGTTTTTTTTTTGCGTAAAAAATACTTTGGGTTTATAAAAACAATATGCAATTGATCCTGTAGCGAACGAAATTTTCTAAAAGGATCAATTATCGATCTTTTTTCAACCTGGGAGGACGGATTACTGGAATACCTATGCATGGTTCGATTTGAAATTTTGATAGTAGCTTCACAATTACATTAAATGAACACAATTTAATTAAATGTAAACTTTTCATATAAACAATTTACTGCTTATTTTTTGGGCAAACATCGATTTATTTCTTTCAAAGTGCGCTCTTTTTTGAAAATTCGATAATAAAAATCCCTACGTAGTCCCATAGCTAATAATATATAGATTATAATTTTTTTTGGTTTTTGTCTCCGGTCTTATACTTTACGAGAAAACCGTCTTCCCGTGAAGCAATTTGTAAAAAACACGTTTTTGAAGATGGGCTCTGTCGCGGCCATTTTGTATGAAAATTATAATAAACATTGTTTTTCTACTTTAATATGTATTAAATTAACTCCGTCAAAATAAATCCTATTTTGTTTTTTCATACTCCCAAAATAAATTGACAAAGCCCTTATATTCCCTCGTCAAATGCCTTATTTTCTGCCGCTGGAGTGGTTTTATCTCTTAAATGACATCGATGCAAATTCAGCGAAGCCTCTTGCGGAAAAATGAGAATTTTGCGGCAATTTATATCTTTGACTGACATGTTCACTCTAATTCGTTCACTAGCTATAATTGTCCGATTTTGAATTTTAAGAACCAAATTTTTTGTAATTGCAGTAACTATCGTTGTACGTAGTTGTTTTTTTTCTTAGTATTTTTTAAGCCCCCGAATACAAGTAAAAATTTTCCAAAATCACACTTGTTTTGAAAACCCGCTATTTTGTGAACAACTTTATTTATCGTATGTATTTTCCTATAATGAGAGAACCTTAAACTAAATTTAAAAAAACTAAAAACTTATTTGCGTCTTATTGTTAGCTTAATGTGTATACGATTGACAAATACCAATACAATCATCTGTTTCCACACAACTAACTAAATGGGAAGTTTTGAATAATCAAAAACTTGTCAAAAAATAAAATTACCTCTTACGTTAACGCTATTAAAAAAATATAATTAATATACGCGATAAACTAGTTAGTACCTAGTTTTGGGAAATTTTCCAAACAATCATACTTACTATGACAACTCGACATCCCTAGACTTTGGACTAAGGTAACCTGGGTTAAATATATTCTTAACGAGGTGATCTGTCACCCCATTAAGGCTTTGCATCGACCTTCCTAACACCCTGTATATATATATATATTTTTCCAATTATAATTGGTGCAAGAATATCCATCGGATGCAAAAAAATATAAATGTCGGCATCGAAGAGTATATTTGAATAATGTTTTTTCTCCATCTCGGGGGATTTTTACGCACTTGTTTCTACATTCGGTGGTACTAAAAAAACTCGTTCTCGTTGCCACGTGTACGGATGTACAATTGTGTTAAAGTAGTATGGTCAACGCACACACACCCATCGGCACATCCAGCGATGTGTGTGTGTGTGTGGGGGGGGGGGTGTGGGTGGGTGGGTGGGTGTGAGTGTGGGTGTGTGTGTGTACGCGGTATATGTACCAAAGAAAGAGGACGGTTCTCAATAAACTCTCGCGTTTCGTTGACGAAGGGGTTTCGCGTAAAGAGATGTAGAGGCCGTTTCACGTCGAGTAGAGACGATTCTTTTCTTACTCCAAAATTCGATTCGCGCAAATAAACGTCAAACTTTTCGCTGCAGATTGTGAAAAGTGCTGCCCCTTGTGAAAAGTCTACCATCAATTTTTCAAAGGAAAAACAATTGAGAATCTTCGTTACCCTGAATCAATCAAATTGAGCCAAATTTTGGATCAAATATTTCATTGCGCCATTTTTCTCATGTCTCTGTGATCTTTTTTCTCTTGGCCCTAAGTAATTATCAGTCGAGGTGAAATATTTTCCGGGAATGTTTTCACCCAAGCAATCTGGCAGTGCATCGTAATGAGTCCTAAAAAATTGTTCATTGATAGAATTTTTTTTGTTCCTCAATGAAACTAGATACGTGCATGAAAAAAACACCATTTTCAACAGTGACTTGAAATTTTTGTTTTTGCACACGATGTTCCTTGCCCTTTAACAAGAAAACATCGCACTCATATGTCAGGACTAGAAGCTTTTTCACATTTCATTCCAAAAAATAGTTATTGACGCGATAGATCGCGAAAATCCTCAAATGAACAATCTGCCGAAGCGATGTAACGACCCCTAGAAAAATCGTTCGTTACGAGATTTCTTTTTGTACTTCAACGACACTAGGTACGCGCATACAAAAAATGAGATTTTTTTGTGTCTCAATAAAACTAGATACGAACGAGGAATGAACTACTATAGATACGATTAATGAATGAAAAAAAAGGTGAATATTTGGAAGTGGGACTCCTGCTATAATCAGGCTAATTTTCTTCAAGGGTTCAAACAAACCCAAACAAATCTAAACAAAAAGTGGCCTGATTCTAGCAGGAGCCCCACTTCTGAATATTTACCAAAAAAACATTTTGGACAATGGGTTGAAATTTTCGTTTTTGCGCACGAAACATGTTCTTCGTTGTCCAAGGAAAAAACCCCCTCATTTTTCAGGGCCTGTTTTTTAAATTTTCCCTTTCAAACGAGTGGTACACGGAGAGAATTTTTAAGTATTTTTTACGGTGAAATCTCCGTAAAAATTACATTAAAAATTTGAAGCCGGTGACAAATGTGCACATAGTCAAAAATTGACACTAGCTTTTAATATTTTGCTTTCATTCATGTAAAAATTTAAGCAAGTAGCATAATTTTTTACTTTTCTTTCAGTAAAAATTCTGACACATTCTCATGTAGAATTTTAACAATGGGCTGCCTCAAAAATTCCAAGTTTCTACAGCAAAAATAACTAGGACAAACTTGAAATTTCTAAAATCCCTAGCGAAAAATTAATTTCCTATGATTAAATAAATACTCCATATACTGTATTTCTGAACATTTGTGTTCTTGATTGCTACTTATTTTAGCATATCATCTTTCCGTACCATTGTAGACGTCCTCTATCGAAGTTTCTTTTCACGTTTCTTTGTTTTCTTGCGTAGAACACGTTAGACTGCACGAGACCACGAGGCTTTCTTGGCCCATGCTTCGTACTACAATGCGCATGCGCGGTACCGCTGTTGCTAAGCAACGCGGGTCGGCGTCGTTCGTGCTCGTCATACTGCGTCATACACGAGCCCACACTCACAGCTTGCGTTCACGTATACGCACGCTCGCACACAGAGCTCACGCGTACGGCAGGCGACCTAGCCCTAACTGATTTTACTATAAAGAACGTAAAATTCCGGTGGACGCACGGAAAATTTCGGCTTCCTTTTTTAAATTTTTATGGAAAACACGCAAATTTCTCAATGTTCCACTGAAAAATTTCATTTATATTAGCACTTTTTTAACTTATTGTCGTAATCTTTACGTTTCATGAAATTTTACTATTCATTTCAGTAAAAATTCTGGAAAATATTTTAAATTTCTGTTACGCAAAAGTAAATTTTTATTCATTTCCATGAAAATTTATAATTTATTTCCTAAAAACCTGAAGAATTGCACGATTGTCGCCGAGTTACTGTGATTTCACAGTAAAAATTACTTAAAAATTCTCTCCGTGTAGGCGCGAATGATCAGGAAAAAATGGTTTGGACGATGATATGAAAATTTAAAGCCAATTCGAGGATTCAGGATACATGTCGTCTGGTCGACGTGGAATACCTCATGCATACACATACATATATACATGCATATATATATATATATATATATATATATATATATATTTGCATGTATATATATATGTGTAGATATCTATATATGCATATATGTATACACACACGCATATGGACCGTTTCAAGGCTCCGCATACCCAACGAGCTCGTAAACACAATTTACAGCGCATGTATCATGTGTATATCTAGCGATCTAGTAGAATACGACGACGACGACGCTTCGACGACAAGGTACACACGATACGCGTTTTCGTCTGTTCCCAGCTACACATGAAATTTTCTTTCACATAAGACACGAATACAGTTTTTCGGCTCGTCTTTTCGCAAATAAGGCTCGGCACTAATGAGAGCCAACGAGGAACGCGAGTATTGAAATTTTATTGATAAATCGTAAAAAGCAATTTGCATACCAACTTTGGGCCAGTTCATCAGGTGCATCATATACCTACATTTTATGGTGGTTATTCCGTTCCCTTTGTGACATTTTTCACTATTGTCTTTATCGCGTAGACATTTTTTACGATTTTTATTGTCATTTCGTAAAAAGGTGTATATTGCACTTCGATAGTTTTCTTTTTGACCACTCGATTTTTTGTGTCTGCACAAGAAGCGAACAAATCGTAAAAAGTGCCGAGCTCTTAAAAATTCATATTTTATTTGTGTATGTGTGTGCGAGCGTGTACGTACATTTGTCATCGTAAACGGAGAATTTCTATTAAGACTTCCCTGTAAAGTACGTGAAACGTTATTCGACATCTACACGATGTTTATAATTTATTCCCGCTTGCCGGAATAATTTATGCACAGTGAAAATTTTCAACGTTCAAGTATGCTTATCTAATCGACTTCAAAGGCCATTTCTAATCTAGTATCCTGAAAATTCCCAGCCACATATACACGTTCGCGCGGACATACAATATGTAAATACTCTTCCCCTTCTCTTCGGCTATCAAATGTCCCCCCTTCCGCCGCCCACCTCCTTCATCTTTTCATAATTTATTTCGTTTCTTCGTACGGACGCGTAACATTACGAATTCCATGATCATTCTTGTACGTGGACGCGTATACACACACGCTCGCACATACGAGAGTACATTACGCGAACTATATAATACAACGAGCGTATGGGGGGAAACGAAACAAAAACCATCGATGCCGCGTGAGGGGGTAGAAGTTGAGAAGAAGACAAGGAAGGAGGCGAAAAGGGCTGTCTCCTTGAGCATTGTGTAAAATTAGAGCCCTTCTTATGGTAATTGGACCACTGTATGATTGCCAGGCTTAACACTCGTATATATATATATACACGAGTGTTAAGCCGTACGTATGTATGTGTCTACATATATATATACACATACATACATACGGGGTGTCCTGTTATGAATGGGTAATCCTGCAATTGTCGATAGGTCAGATCATCTCGTATACTGGAATTTCAGTTTAGTAAAAGTGCCACGATTTTCAAGATTTTTGGCATTATGTTAGTTTTTGACAAAAATCTTTAAGTATCTTCTCTAGGTATTCTAATTTAGATTGACGAGAATTTTTGTTTTTTGTTCTAGGTAAAAAATTGTCTATGCTAAATGTCATTTTGAACATCGAAAAATATATATATATATTCCGATAGCTTGATATTCATAGTATAAATAGATGTGTAATTAATTTTATGAGTGAATCGCTTTTTCATACGAAAAAAATTGTTAAATTCGCACATAATGTTTGTTTCGTTACTGTGGCTTAAGGCCTTAAGATTTAAAGTTAAAAAGAATATTTCTCTAGATAAAACAAAGAACCAAGAGTATTTTTGAAAATCCGAGTAAACAAAGTTGTCATTTGTAGAAATGGCATGCGAAAAACTAAAAGCAGATAATTTTTATCTCGAAAACCGTGAGACGATCAGTGAACTGAAATTTTAGCATAGAGTAGGACATGATCTGGCTCATCGACAGTTGCAGGATTGTCCATTTGTAACAGAACACCCTGTATGTATGGATATAGGTATATACCGTGGGTTGTACGGATTTTAGTATCCGCGTACCGTGCAAAAGGCCAACCACTCGTTCAAGCTCAGTTGATCTAGCCGAGTCGACTGGCTGTAAGTTTTTTATTTTTATTTTTCAAGAATACAGACTCCCCACGACTTTCGGTGCCTCATAAAGGATCCAGCGGTTTACCATTATTTACATATTTTCTTCTTTCGTAGGACAGATGATAATTGAGGAGGTTGGAGCGGTCCAGTTGAGTCAAATGACGATTTATGAATTATTTTTCAATGGACCGCAAAAATATCGTCTCGTAATAAATGGGGATTTCTTTATGGATCATAAAAGTCTTGTGTACTTCTTTGGAGAATCTATCTAAGAAGCTACAGTTAAAATTTCAATTCGATCGAATGAAAACTGCCCGAATTATCCGTCCTCCCGATTTCAAAAACATCGTTTCGAGAAAAACACGTTCGAAGGTTCGTTATATACGTTTCGGAACGCTCGGAGAAGCTTTTGAAAAAAAGCTCCGAAAATTGAATGTCCACGTATAAGTTCTTTTGCATACAATTCTTATGACATTTATACATCATCCGAGCCTCTAAAAAAACGGTCAGAAATGTACAGATAAAACTACTGTACTTAAACTCGATGCACATCGCACAGCACAATCCAAGCTGGCGGATTGATAGCGATATCCTTAATATTGTCATGGCTTGCACCCACAGACATACGGGGTTTGTTAAAAAAATAAGGTGAACAATTGAATTGAATAATTGCAGTCATATTATGAAACATGCATGTAATATTATGAAACAATTGAATAATTGCAGTCATATTATTACATCCTAATTATCATAACAAGACAAATTATTGTGCCTCATTATCTTTCTACGAGCCAATTGTAAATTTGCACTTCATGTTTTTTATCTTCGAATTTTGCAAATATGTAAGAATAGTGGATCTACAAATTATTGTTGAGAAATACGAGAACGCTGGTTCACGTAATGCTCGTTATGAGTCATCTTTGCGTACACCAAAATGTTTTAGCTCGTATGTTTTGGTTCTGGCTATTTTCCCAAAATTAGAACTCTCGTTATTTCTTTTCTGCGTCAGGAAAGGAAACACAATTTTTTTTCAAACATATACAGAACATTTTTGAACCGTCACCCACAAGCTAGAGCCGTTTTCACTTTATCGACCTGTTTCCTTCCCAATCACTAATTTCTTAATGTTCTCTTTTGTCGTTGCTACTTTTCCCACGAAGAAATGTGTTTTCGATGGGACTGCTGGCTTTTGCAAGATATTTAACAGTATTCTATGACCTTTATGCGGCCTTTCGCAGCGCAGAGATTTTCCTTTTTTTACTTTCCAGTAAAAGTGGTCTTTCTCTTCTACTGTTTGGTGAAAATGTTTCTTCTTTTCAGTGAAAATGTTTTTTTTAACCTTTTAGTAAAAGTGTTTTTCCTTATCTAATTTTCAGTAAAAGTGTTTTGCCTTTTCTACTTTTCAGTAAGTCTCTCTTCCGTTCTACTTTTCAGAAAAAGTGCTTTTCTTTTTTTACTTTTCAGTAAAAGTATTTTTCGTCTTCTACTTTTCAGTAAAAGGGCTTTTTCTTTTTTACTTTTCAGTAAAGGTGTTTTGTCTTTTTTACTTTTCAGTAAAAGTATTTTTCCTTTTTCACTTTTCAATAAAAATGTTTTTCTTTTCTTACTTCTCAGTAAAAGTGTTTTTCCGTTCTCACTTTTCAGTAAAAGTGTTCATTTTTTCTTCTTTTCAGTAAAGGAGTTTTTTCGTTCTTACTTACCAGTAAATGTTTCCCAGTTAAAATTTCCTTGTTTACTCTTCAGCCGTCGTTCACCGAGCTTGCCGACAATGCTACACGTGTATTTTCTGTGAGACCTGTGATATGAGACAACGTGTGGCCATTGACCCATCGACGTATAAAATAACAGTGATTGGCAGGTTCAATCTTCAATTTCGTACGGAGCCTGATTGATAACCGGTGATGCTAATCATCATACTTATAGACTGGTCAACGACTATAGTTGGTCGTAAGCCAGAAAGATGAAGGAGAGAGAGAGGGAGAGAGAGAGAGAGAGAGAGAGAGAGAGAGAGAGAGAGAGAGAGAGAGAGAGAGAGAGAGAGAGCGAGGGAGAAAGAGAGAACTCCCTCGTTTCTTTCCCCCGTGCGTCTCTCTTCGCCGCCTGCTCATCGCGGGAGACTCTCTCCCCCTCCTTCCCGCACTCTCTCTCTCATTTCTCTCCTCCCCCGCGTTACCTCGCTTGATTACTTGAAAGAATAAATAAATGTACAAGACAGAACGGCAAGGGGCAAAGAAACGACGGAGTGAGTGGGCAAAAAAAAGAAAAGAAAAAGCGAAGGAAGAAAAAATGGACGGCATGAAGCGCGGGGGTTGTGTATAAGAGCCGCGAGACGAAATACATTCTCTCTCTCTCTCTCTCTCTCTCTCTCTCTCTCTCTCTCTCTCCCTCACGTTTTCTTGCTTCCTCTTTCTCTATCGCTCTTTTGGACAACTCACAAAGCTTCCTAGCTTAATTCCTTCTTTGTCTTACTCGAACTTCGGGATCTCAAAAAATCCTTCGCTCTCTCTCTCTCTCTGTCTCGTTTTTCTCTCTCGCTCTCCCCCTATTCTATTTCTCTTGCTCTTTTCCTCAACGTTCCTGTTTGTCTTTTACAATCGTAGCCGCTCTTCCCTGCTTTTGTGTTTTTCTGTTTCTCTCCTCGCCTCCCGGCCACTGCATATGTCTCTCACTATCTCTCTCTCTCCCTCTCTCCATCATTCTCCGTGTTTCTGTTTCGTGATTGTCGGTGAGCACAACGCGGCACGTTTACAGCACAGAGAGAGAGAAGAGCTCTCTCTCTCTCTCTCTCTCTTTCTCTCTCTCTCCCTCTCTCCCTCCCACCCTCTGCGTCTCTCGCGATCCAAGAAAGAAATAATTCAAAATGCGAAAACCTATAATTTTCGTTCTCTGCCCATATTCTCACGTGGGAGATTTTTATCTTCGAAAACGAAGAAATATCATCGATTTTATATGATACATGTGTTACATATGGCATGCGACTTTTCGTTAATGTATATACTGGCGTATATATTGCCGGCGGAGAACAGCGTACCGGTTACGGACATTTGGAATCGAGGACTTTTCATTTTTACGAATTTTAGGAGAACTTTTGTTCCCGCTCGAAAATCGATTCACGGACGACTGATAATTGCGAGGGCCAATTATGGCATGGGCATGAATCCTCCATAGGACACTATTTCATTTGTTAATATTAAAGATATATTTCTGTAAATTCTTGCATGATTTTTCTCGCAATTGCTGACGATTTTTTTGGGGCGCTTTTTTAAAACGTGCGAAGCAGGAATTCCTACGTCATAAAACTTTCGAACATTAATTTCTTGGTGATTATTTTCAACGTCTATCTTTTCAATGATTTTCGTGGTTTTTCTTGGTCCGAGCGAGTGCGAAGAAATGCCCCATAATTCATAATAATCAAGTAAATCAATGAGCTGTTTATAATTTAATTAATTTGTTCCATTGTTTCTTTTTTGTTAGTATTTACTAACTCCTATTGCGCTGAATACCAAATGCTGAAGATCACGGAGAGTACTGGAACTGGAAAATCATCGTGAATATCATAATTACAAAAATAACTGAACGGTGACGTTAAAAAAATTCCCATCCCTCGATGCGAGCAATTTTAGATACTCGTACTTCTTGATTTTCAGGACTTTTGTGCCATGAGAAATTACGGGATTGCACTTCTCATTTTTTCTTTTCGCCATAATGATAACGCTTTTTTTATCCCGAGTCAAATGGCGGTTTACGAATTGTTTTTCAATGGACCCCAATACAATGCTTACGAGGTGTAGATTTATTCTGTTATGCTGATTTTTCATAAAATATACATTTGAAGGGCAAACTTATGCATTTTGTATTTTCTTTACGTAAATAAGGAAAACATTTGTGTTACTACCAACGTGAAAAAGTATAACATAATCAATGATTAATATGAAAAAACTTCGTCAGCGAGTATTTGATACAACTCAGAATAAAATTTTGGGTCATTGATAACTATTCCTATTTATATTTATGTCACGTGGTTATTTATTAACATCATTGGTTAATATTAAGTGTTGCCAACATATGGCAACTTTGTGGACATTGAGATTGTCAGCAATGTTCTTTTGTCGCCAGCCAAGATTCATCATTTTCCATCAAACCTTGATGGTTCAATATTGAATACATATGCTTTACGATTGACAAGGCCGGATATTTTTTCTGAATATTTACGAAGGTTTGGTTTGCGTTAGTCCGTTTTTAGAAATGGTTTATCTTGGTGTAAAATGGCCAAAAAATTACATCACTCACGCACGCAAAGTGACATACATTACACTATTCTTTATGGCAGGCGTTTGGGGTTGAAAAAAATTTCAAAACATTCTTAAATACTCAGTACAGTCTAGACAAAATCATATATATATATATATATATATATATATATATATATATATATATTATTTTTAATTTAATCCTGGTTTGTGGATAACGCTCCAACCTCCTTAAACTTTAAAACATCATTTTCATATGCTAAGCGCCCGACAAGGCTTCTTTGCGGACGGGAAATGGACGGATGAACAATAGTAATGACCATATTTATCTATATGGGAATAGAAGTAAACTATAGACTGAGTCTTAAGATTTTATGTACATAATGTACGCCGACAAAAGATGCCAAACGACATTTACAAAGTGTCTGATCCTTCGCACGAATTTGAAGCCCATTGCTGTAATCGACAACTCAGGAAACTTATTTACTTTACGTGTAAAAGAGATAAATAAGATTGTATCTAGCCCCGCGTGTGTACGCAAAAATATGGACGCTACGATACGATAGTTCGAGACTACCTTAAAGTCTTATCATATATATAATAAAAGCAAAACATTTAAGGATGTTGAGTCCCTATGAAACACGTTAATGTTGATTGTTCAATAAATAGCTTCTTAATCGTCATGAAATTTTTACACGACCTCCTAAATACTTCATGTAAAACCATACCAAAATTTCAGAATTCTATCATCATTACCTCAACCTCCTTAAGGGTTGAAATAAAAAATGATAAGAAAATTCCGAAAATTTGGTATGTTTTTGTATGAAGTATTTAAGAGGTCGTGTTAAAATTTCACGACGATTAGGAAGCTCGTTATTAAAAAATTAACATTTTGTTAAGAACAATTTTTAAAAGAAATTAAAAAAATGTATCAATAAACTTCGTTTTGTTTCCGTTGCTTTCAGTATATTGTAGATATTATAAAATTAAGAGGTCAAAAAAAAAACTTATTGCAAAGTTACATCAGTTTCCATAAAACAACATTTAATTTGTGAATGTTAATTGTTCAATAACGAGCTTCCTAATTGTCGTGAAATTTTTACACGACCTCTGAAATACTTCATACAAAAACATACCAAATTTTCAGAATTTTATCATCATTTGCGATTTGGGACTCAACATCCTTAACAAAATGTTTCATTGTAAATGAAACATTTTTTTTATTTTTCCATTTTGTACCATTTATCATCATCTAAAATCGTCTCCTGCAGATATATGTGTTCAATTACTAATCATGACGCTGAAAAATATGCGCACCATTTTTGCAATCCAAATTTGCAAAAAAAATGGAGCATTAAAAAAAATCATTCTCATCGCCTCCCAACGATGCAAACGTCAGCATCGTTAATTCGAATAATTACGGAGTTCTGATCCGAAATAATCTCGCGCGATCGCGTGTTTAACAATCTATATCGCGAGCTACGTGCCTGCTCTTCGTACGTACGTTTCGACTTCTTTAGTTAATAGCAGCAATGCGAGTATTCGCGTAAATCGCAACAATGAAAGTTTATATACAGGGTGAGGCATATAACGTGTTACAGAGCAATAGCACTCAAACTATTGATCATATCCAAAAATGTTTCAGACAAAAGTTTCAGTGTTCGAGAAGGCCGTCATACTGGACCACCTTATTTTTTATCGGTGGAGGCGCTGAAGCTACGTCAAGGTGAACTCCACTTTAAAAAAATCAAACCATGTATTTTTTTCGATGACATTATTACCGATTTTAAGACGAATTCGGCGACCTACAACACAAGGTCATCGAATAAAATACATGATTCCATTTCAATAAGTGGAGTTGACCTTGACGTAGCTTCAGCGCCTCCACCGATGAAAAAAATAGGGTGGTCCAGTATGACGGCCTTCTCGAACACTGAAACTTTTGTCTAAAGCATTTTTGGGTATGATCAATAGTTTAAGTGCTATTGCTCTGTAACACTTTATGGGCCTCACCCTGTATACACGTGGCGTAAAGTCGACGGAAATTGGGGCAAGCATAACTTGCATTAAAGTTCCATGCCGATAAGAAACAACAGAGTACACTTGCTCGTACACAAGGTGGGTAGAGTCTGAAAGAGAGAGGGAGAGAGAGAGAGAGAGAGAGAGAGAGAGAGAGAGAGAGACCGGCCAAAAACATCCAAGGTTTCCCCCATTGTTTTCTGAACAATGCGAATGTCGGGTGTTGTCCAAAAGATCGGTACCTATACAGAGGTTAATGGGGGTAAAATGGCACATAGGGGGTAGACAACAGCATAATTATTCCCACTGAACCAGCAGCCCCACTGCCGTCACACTCCCCTGGAGGCAAAATATGAATTCTTAATCGGCGATATATTTGCGACTTTGAAATAACAATTCTCAGAGTGTCCCTTAAGACAAGTGCACACGCCTGTTATTCAATGTCAGCCGATTTCAACTCCATATAACGCCTAAACTATGCTCCTTATCAAGGAAAAATATACATGCCCTTTGTGTAGCTTGAGTCATGAGAATTGTGAAAAAAATTGATGCCCCGGATATCATGATAGCAAAGGACGAGAGAGACAAAAACAAGCGTGTTAAAAAATCGTTAGGGTGTGTTAAAGTTAGATTAAAAATTGTGTGTTAAGGAAGTTACGAACTGTTAGATATCAACAAGTAATGTCGGAATATCGGTATTTCGATGGTTTACGACATGTATGGGAAACTTTGATTAAAAACGTTAGAAGCTTGAAAGAGAAGATGAATGTTGTTGAAATAATATTGTATGGCTAAATGAAACCGCAGTATTCTTTAAAGATCACCGTTTTTTATTAAGAACTTCATTTATGATACATTTCTAAACATACTCTGCTATGTTCTCAAATATGTCCAACCCAACATACAATAAATATATTTAAAAAAACGAAAAAAATAGGCACCTTCATGCAAATAAAAAAGTAGCAAACAAGCAAAATTAAAATTAGGAAGTTTCATGAAAGTCAGCGCAGTAGTAGCTACCAGAATGCCAACATACGGCATCGCGTGTGGCAGGCAGGCAACAGCATGGTCACGTTATCTAACGAGATTGAAATTGTTGAAACAATGATGGCAAGAAGAGGGCACCTGACGCTTCGTATTTCAAAGACGCCCTTACCTTATGGCAGGTGCAAGGCGCGGAAGGAAAGGCCCTTTCTGATTCTACACTCGTGGACAAATAAGGTGACACTTTGGACATTTTTAATATAGGTAACAATTTCTATGGCTGTTTATCGTCGTAAAAAAATACAAGTGAACGTAACTTAAATGGGAATAATGCAAATTACAATGAAATTTTGATGTGTCTTTAGTGTAATGTTTTTCAATACCGGACTTTCGGTCCGTTATTGTTCGGTTTGATATTATCGAAAAACCGGTATCCATGCTCTCAATGCACCCCCTGTGCACCCCGAGGGATAACAATGCAAAGAAGATGAGTAACTGCTAACTTTGCTAGATAAATTGGATTTTTTCGCGCAGGATCGCACTTGGCGTGTTCCATTTTTCCCCACATCCATTCTTGACATGAATAGTACAGCCGGACATCCGGAAAATGCATCTTGTCCATGAGCTAAATGTGCACCTTCAGGAATGTACATACTGCCCTCCGCTCTTATATATATATATATATATATATATATATATATACACACATATATATAGATAAATATATATGGGACATTCCACGCCATTTCAGCTAGCCCGTGACCCCGACCATTTTTGGTTTTCCTAATTTTTTTGTGAAATTGTACCCTATGATAGGCACATCCACACCATATTTTATATTTTCATCTCTTCTCTTTTAGGAGTTATAATATTCCAAAAAATGTCGTTTTCAAAGATTTTTGAAACGTTTAAACACTGATAACTTCTGAACTAATTGAGATATCGACAAAGTTGAGTATATATCGTTTTTCTCATAATTAAGCATACTTGGGTTAAAAATATGACAAAATGATCAATTATCAATGTCAACGTTTTTTCTTGCTTCTAAAGTGAAAACATTTTTTTAAAGGCGATTACCTTTTTTTTTTTTTTTCAAAAAATTCTGCAAAATGGAGTAACCCATTCTATGATATTTAAGACCAGTCTCATCGCGGGCCCATTTTTTTTCTATTTTTTTCGAATTGATCATATTTTTTTAGAAGAATTTAATCATTTTAATTCCCAATATGCTATGAATGATTTTGTGATTTCCAATTCGGCATCGATAGGCGTAAAACGATTTTTTATATATGTGCTGAATTCAACAAACAAATATTGTAAATAAAAAAAAAGGTAATCATCTTAAAAAAAAATTGTTTTCCACTTTAGAAGGAAAAAAAACGTTGTCATTGATAATTGATTATTTTTTCGCATCTTTTTACGAAAGTATGCTTCAAAATGGAAAAAAAATTATATAGTGACATTTGTCGATATCTCAGTTACTTCAGGACTTATCAGCGTTTAAACGTTTCCAAAAATTCCGTAATTGACATTTTTGCAACATTTTAACTCCGAAAAGGAAAGAGATAAAAACAATAAATTGGTGTGGTTAGTCCTTTCATGGAGTACAATTTTAAAAAAATCAGGGAAATGAAAATGGTCGGGGCATGAGCTAGGCGAAATGGCATGGAATGTCCCATATACGTACATATATATATGTGTGTGTATATATATATATATATATGTATATATATATATATATATATATATATATATATATATATATATATATATATATATATATATATATATATATATATATATATATATATATGTGTGTGTGTGTGTGTGTGTGTATATATATATATATATATATATATATATATATATATATATATATATATATATACATATAGTACGTCGCATTGTGAAAATGCGACGGCAGCGTCGGGGTACAAGACAAAAATTCCAGGTAGACGAAAAGGTATTGTATGTCGTTCCACGCCAACCCTCGTTCAGGCTCCAAACGACCGTACGATTTTCCAACGTGAGAGGGGGGAGGGCGCGTAGTTTTTATATCACCGTACTTTGGCGATTACTTTATTGCCGTAGTTTAAAGATTAATTTGCGTTTGAACGAAAAGTCCGTGTACATACATGTACATGGGCGAGCATCATTTATACCAGGGCAATAAAATTCTCATTCGCATTCACGCTTCTTTCGCATTTCACTTTACCTGACGTTCGATTGTTCCAAGTTCCTCGAAAACTTCCCCTCGCGTTGTATACACCTACCACGTGAGATCACAAAATATGCGGCTACGTCGGTTTTAATTGTCCGTGAAAATGAAAATGTATATAGTTGCAATACCGGGGGTGAGGATTAAGAAATTTATTGGCTAGGCTATACTGTGGCGTCTTCGGTCATTCCGCGCTTCGTCACGGTCGCGTCGAATCCAAGGGATTTTACGGAAACAACGTAGTTCGTACAAAAAGATTTTTATGTGAGACAATTTTCTTAATGGTTTATCTTGCTTTTGTTCGAACGAAGAATTTCGTTTGCAGAGTATCGAGCGATTTTTATTGATGACATTGAAGTTTGTTTCGTTGAAAGGCAACGAAGAGGCATTTTTTTGGATTGCCTCAATATTTTTGTCGCTGATTTGGGCTACAAAAACCACTCAAACGTTTTTCAGGATCCTTATGAAAAATCTATAGAAGAAAATGCCGAGGAATATTTTCGTTAATAATAACAGTAAAGAAATAAAGATGGAAAAAAAAATTTGTTGGGTTCCAGCGATGTAAATTTCAGTCCCACTTTCATTGTACATACATCTCATGTCCCAGTCAGGTTATGCATAATTATATTTATATTCATAAATATATATATATATATATATATATATATATCCGGTGAACTTTTCGATTAATTTTTTAAATCTGTTTCCATTGACTCTAAAAGACACCCTGCATTTACTTTACATTTTTCGAAACAACCCTTAGTCAAAAAAAATATTTTTTCCGAAAAAAACGTCCCGATTCAAAAATCTTTTAAAAAATTCCCAAAATTGCGGGATTATATTTAAAGATTTTTAAGCTATCACCCGCAGTGGAAGTATAATTTTTTCTGTGCTGAAGAGGACTTCAATTGAAATTAATACCAGAACTTTTTGACTGCTAACGAAAAAATCATACTTCCACTGCAGGTGATAGCTTCAAAATTTTTACATATAATCACGCATTTTTGGGGATTTTTTCTGATTTTTAAATCAGGGCGTTTTTTCGGAAAAAACAATTTTTTTTTACTAAGGGTTGTTTCGAAAAATGTTTAAAAAAATCAGGGTGTCTTTTAGAGTCAATGGAATCAGATTTTTTAAAATAAATCGAATTGGTGGGGGTCAGTCCACCGGATTCACGTGGAAACGTCATATACACTATCGGCCAAAAAGTTCCGGATACTTTAGATAATTGCAAAATTATACTAGAATAATATAATTCATTATTCAGAGCTATATAACATCTTCCTAAAATAATAAATGCAATGAGCTATATTATTCTAACATTATTTCGCAATTATCCACTGATCGAAAGTTTTGTATTTTTCTGAAGTGTCCGGAATATTTTGGCCGGTAGTGCATATATATATATTGATTGCACATTTTGGTAAATTCAGCTCGGCTTATCTGGATGTTGTGAGAACGAGTACATTGCCTTCATCTACGTTTAATACTACGTAAAATAGTAATCGGAGACACGAATACTAACTTTCGAAAAATTATACTCGCTAAACAGACAGATTCAGCAGGGTTCAGTGATGATTATCATTTTCGTGACAAACTGACATCGAAAAAACTAATTCCACATCTTTCCGATAATGTTAAAGTTTGCATCGTTGCAAACGAAAATACGATGCAACGAAAATTCGTTGTCCACTATTAGATTTCTCCATTTTCAAAAAAGTCTTGTCTGAAAAATTTGTAGACCTCTGATAATGATCCTAAAACCCGTTCGAGCAACATACTCCACACAAATTTGTCGAAAAAAAAAAATTGCGCTCCGAAATTTTAGTTGCGACCCAACGATGCAAACTTCAGCATTATTATTTTCGTAGATGTTTTGCTTTTAGTTGATCGAGTATTATAAAATTGCTGTTGCGGTAATAGGAACAACTCGGCATATCAGAATTTCCTAAAATTCGTCTACTCTCCTCCTTCCCTGGAGGTCATCCTGGAAGGCCGTGGAGCAAATCGCTTTCCTAACTTTCGCGTCGCCGGAAATCTTCGTTTCTCCGTACAGATTTAACGAAGTACACGCTTTTGGCGACTCATTTTACCACGAACGATTACGAAGAAAAAGACTGAACGATGATGCATCTATATTGTACGATACATCCAATGCCATGTGCATGTACAGTATGCATATGTATGCAGCCAGAACCAATCAATAGAAATTTCGACAGTCATCGATCATTTATACACACACACACACACACACACACACACACACACACACACACACACACACACACACACATATATATATATATATATATATATATATATATATATATATATATATATATATATATATATATATATAGTGCATTTCGCATTCCTATATCGCAGAGATGTTCGAAGGAAGCGATTGGGCTCGATGTATCGTGATTGGACAACCTTCGAAATATACACGAAACTCTCGATAGCTTTCCCCTCTCACTCTCTTTCCCCCCTCTATCACTCCCTCTCGCTTCTCTACCCGCCACCCCTTCGGTCCCTTCGCCATTTTTCGATCGAGCGCGAGTGTGAGAAAATCTCCGAACGTGCGCACACAGCACAGAAAGCGCTGGCGCAGCACACAACGTGTCTCTTAATGCCTGTCGCCGGGATGATTTATCGCAATGACGTTTTTTTTCCTCCATCACGATCGTTTCTTCTTGCTCTCGCTTGCTGTGCCGAACGCAGATCGTTCTTCATCTTCTCCACCTCGTCTTCCGGCCGGCGCTCCTCTCTTTTCTTCTTCTTTGCGCACATGGATACGCACACTTGCAGGCACATTTCCGCATAGATATACACACGATCGAAGAATAGTTCGCTTTAGTGCAGTTCGATATATCGCTTTGTCTCGCGCCCTCTCTCTCTATCTCTCTCTCTCTCTCTCTGCTTTTTTTGACGATGGATTCAACAACCAAATTTCAGTCTCTGCGTGATGTGCACATTTTTTGTGTTCGCTATAAACATATAGGTATATATATATATATATATATATATATATATATATATATACGTGCAACTACGGAAAAAAGTGATTTTATAGTGATACTATGAGGACAGTTGTCGAAGTCGAATGGCTAAAAAAGATCATTCCGCATATATAGGGTGTCTCAATATGACCTGACATTTGAATTTATTGATAAAAGGTGTTATTTATTTTAAAAGAACGAATATTTTTATTTTAATATAAGGTACAAACATATAGATTATGTGTGGAACACAATATCCGATAAATGGCCTTGTCTCTGTTTGCAAACGTTCAATCTTTTGACGAAATTTGCAATAACATTTTGGCACAATTGCGGAGTAACTTCGTTAGTGGTGCGTCCAATTGCTTTCTCGAGCTCCAGAATGGTCTGTGGATCATGGGCATACACTTTTCCTTTCGGAAAACCCTAAAGAAAGTAGTCCAATGGCGTCACACCGCACGATCTTGGTACATCACCGCGGCGCGAGATACCACGACCATGAAAATTCGTCTGCAATAAGTGCGTTGTTTTAGTGCATTTTCACAATTTCTATGCGTTGCTCGATCGTGTTATTCTCGATGACTAAATCTCAATTCTTCCTGATGCCAGTTGTTACAGACTCGTACTCTACGTTCGCCACTAAAAAAATGGCGCTCAATTGAAAATTTCAGGTCATTTTGAGACACCCTTTATGTACACAGAGAAAGAGAGAGAGATGGAGAGGCAGAGAGTGGAATATCATTCTGATGGCATTCTGATGGGATTATGCAAAATATCTCTACTTTTCAGTCGGGCTTCGACACACGCAAACACAAATTTTCGCATTAACGAGTTACACCTACCTTGTGGCCCGTAAAAGAGGAATTTTCGTGAATTTTTATAGGATAAATGTATGCAGGTTTGTAATTTTTTTTTGCATTAATGAGGATTATTATGTGAATGAATTAATCTAGTGCTTGGACGGAGGATTGAACACAAATATTAATTTTATTTTCGTTGATAAAAAATATCTAGAACAAGCTTGTAAAATTTGATATATAGAAGAAGCTTGTAAAATTTGAAGTTAATCGGTGGAGTGATTTTTCAGATAGCGTAGTCACCGGTTTTGACAGTTATATTAAGAAAAACGCGTTTAAAGTTCGCTGGTTCACGGAACCTACCGATAAACGCCCACAACTACCCTAAACGTTAAGGCCACTGTAAATTTTTTGAAAAATCGATTTTTTTTTATTGGCTTAAAAAATAGTTTAAACCCTCTAGAATAAGAAAAAAAAGGTCCTGTGCGAAAAAAAATTTGTTGTCCTTAGGAAATGAAGGTCGCCGCCAAGCGTGTCAAAACTTGCTCCGAAACGACTGCAATTATATCGGAGATGGCGATTCCAAAACTTTCAAAGGCATCGTGGATTCGAAGCCTTATGAAAATGTTGATGTTAAAAAAAAAGAGTGCATAGATCACGTGCAAAAAAGAATGGGCACTCGATTGAGAAACTTAAAAAAAGGAACAAAAGGTCTCGGGGGAAGAGGAAAACTCACTGCCAAACTGATTGACGAACTAAGCATTTATTACGGCTTAGCAATCCGTCGAAATTCCGATTCCATCAAAAATATGAAAAATGAGATCTGGGCAACCCTTTTTCACAAAATGTCAACGGATGAAAAGCCTCAGCACGAAAAATGTTCGGAGAATTGGTGCAGTTGGAAGAAAGCGAAAGCAGAAAATGCCTTGGATGCGTATCATCACAATCAGCCAATGAGTGAGGAGTTTTATCAAGCCATCAAACCCATCTACATGGAATTGAGCCGGGACGAGTTGCTGGAGCGTTGCTTGGGGGCCTATACTCAAAACAATAACGAAAGTTTCAACGCTACCGTTTGGAGTTTGGCCCCCAAATCATCCTCAAGCGGAAAAACTGTACTAGATATTGCGACGGATATCGCTGTTTGCATATTCAATGGCGGCCTTACCAACGTCTTGCAAATATTCAAGATGTTGGAGGTGGAAATTGGTGTACAGTTATATAATTTCTGCATCGAAGCCGACGCCAAACGCATCACGCACGCGGAGACATCTCTGAGCGACGCGGCCAAAAGTGCGCGCGCGCTCCAAAAATCAACCAGGAAAGACGAAGAAGACGAAAATTTGGCTATCGAAGGACAAATGTATGGTGCTGGGATTGCAGACTAACGGTAAAAATTTTTTTTAACTTTTTTTTAAAATTTTTTCCAATAAAAAACTATTCGCAAAACTTTAAACGCGTTTTTTTCGAAACCTGGTTTTTCAAAATGGCACGCAGCATAACTCGAACAATTTTCATTTTTTTTACTTGAAATTTTAACCAGATGTGAACATTTACATTATCTTGAGAATGTCGATCGGAATTTTCAAGAACTTTATTTATTGATTTTTTATTAACAAAAAACTTGCCGTTTTTTTCGTCAAAAATCAATTTTTTTTTCAAACGCACGCCAAATCCACAAAAATTGATACTTTTTAAAATCCGATCGACATTCTCTAGCTATAGCCCTCTAGATTAATGGTTTTTTTTTTTGTTCTAGATTCAAAAGTGCACCAGTGGTGCTGCGTGCCGCGGAGCCCTGGAAGCAAAACATGTCCCGGGAAGATAGCTGTGGAACCGCCATTTTGTTTTTTTTTTTTACTGTAAAAAATTTTTATAATAAAGTTTAATGTATGCCCGATAACACCATTAAAAGTTTTTTTTCAAATACCTTCAATTTTGGGAGCAAAAAATTAGTGAAAAAACCTTTTTTTTGGGCCGTTACAGTGGCCTTACTCCTTAAACGGATCGACTCGCCATTTTCAGAGAATATTTCGGAAATGTTATGTTTTGAGAATACGTTGGAAAAAAATGATATTTACAAAAATGTCAAGTCGGTGTAAGCACTCCGAAATGCACAACGCGAATAATCGGACTATTTTGCGCAGCCAAAGGTGTCCATGCTTTGAAATGAATATATTTTTACGTTTTTGCCACCGGCTATGATGTGGAAGATTATTTCCATAAAATGAGATTGGAGTTCAAAATATATTCTTTGACACGAATATATTTTAACGTTTTTGCCACCGGCTATGATGTGGAAGATTATTTTCATTAAATGAGATTGGAGAATGCACCGTTGGAAAACAACGAAAATTGATATTTCTATATTGCTTCGATTTCATTTGGTCGATTTTATCTACAAAAGCCCCTAAGAGATTTTTTACGATACTTATTCAGAGGGGCACAAGATAAATGTGCAAAAGAAAAACGATTTTGCATAATAATAAAAATAGGAAAATGAGAATATAGAAAAGAACTTTCGTTGCATTTCAACGATGTGAACTTCGATAGTATGCCATTAAAGAAGAAAAAAGATCACTGAAAAATGATGCAGAAAATCTCTCTCTGGAATGGAGGATATGCTGGGCTGTTAGTTTTAGCCTGCTCAATCCGCTAGTCCTATTTGATATATTACTTGTACGTTTTATTGTTACCATTACTATTATTATTAATCTTTACTTGTACTTTGGTTATTTAGAATTATACAGCTACTATATGTATATGTTTTTCACTATGCTGTTTCTTGTTATGTTATTTATTATATTATTTTTTTATTATTTTCGTTACGATATTTTATTTTACTCTCCATTCTATATGATTGATATCGCTTCTCTTCTTACAATTTTGTCATGCTCCTGTAAGCATGTTATGCAAATTATCATTTTTGCTTGCCTAACTTCTTTCAGACGCTTGTTATTTTTTATGTTTTATTTTTATTTTATTTTTATTACTGTCATTGTTTTTATTTTTATATTTATATTTTATTATTTTTCTTCATCGGTGCTTTATTGCCTAAAGGTTTGTACCAAGGTATATAATAAAACATCAATCAATCAATTTCTCTCTCTCCCTCCACGGTTTCGAACGGTATTTCGCCCTTAATCTAACCTTGTAACATTGATTCATATTATTTCGTCAAGAATCATTCGTTTCCGCGATGATAAATTGCAACGCTCCGTGCATGCATCGACTTTTTGGCCGACCGTGACATGTTTCCAAAGATAACGATTGTCGGCAGCATACACGAAGAGTAATGGAATACCTCGTTCCATGGGACGATCGGGACTAAAAATAGAAGTTTGCCCTATTGGTACGTAAGCGGTTGTATCGAAAGGGTGATCAAGGGGGTGAATCAGTCTATCGCATGTGTCACACATTTTTACGTTATTTGAATAGAGTTCGTGTATGTTGAATATATTATGGGAACACGATTGCTCGGGGAATCCTTAGTTTATACAAGCAAAAAGCTCACTCAGATACGTATTAACTATTATTATTATTATTACGCAGATTTTATTATGATTTCTCATTGTCTGATCTTCGTCGCCTCGATCGGTCGATTCACCTGAAGGGGATAAAAAAAATGCTCCAATTTCCGAAATCTTTCTTCGTGACTCTACTTTATCTGGTAAAACTAATATTTTGCCAGAGATAAAGTAGATAATAATATCAATGGACCCCGTTAAAATGGTCGAGGGGTGACAGTCGAGGGTAGCTTTTCATCCTCGAGGAGGGGCAGAGGGGTGGGGGGTCGTTGCGGCATGTTTCAGTATTTTCCCTCTATTACGGGGATACAAATAGATATATCCGTCAGGTCGATTCGGTACTTGGGATAGGTCGGAACAGCGGAGTCCCCTCATACATGAAAAATCTTCGTCTCCCAAGAAATATAACACATGCTATATATATAATCTCGAGGTATAAATGAATTCCCATGTTTCTCAACTTTTCTTCACCATGCTTTGAGAGTTGAAGATGTTTGCACCTCTTCTGACGTTTACCTTTTTTTTCAATCCCGACTTTTCGTCGTCCTCTACTTGGTCATGGCATTTTTTTTATCAGCACTCTGTTACGACATTATTAAATTCACATTCATTCAATTCACATTCAGTACGACTAGTGCTTGGGGTATCGAAGCTTTTTCTTTTACCAATATTATTTCGATGTCAACAAGTTGTAGCATCGGAATATCGTTATTTAGATACTTTCCGATATTTATGGGAAACCTCGATTAAACACGATAGAGGCTAGAAAGTGAAGATAGAAGTTGTAGAAATAATAGTGTATAGCTAAATGAAAGTATTTATTAAAGACTTCCGTCTTTTATTGAGATCGCCATTTATTTTACTTTTTTGAACATACTCGGTTATATTTTTAAATATATCCAACCCAACATCAAATAAATAAACAAACAAAGAACAAAAAATCGGAACTTTCATGCAAATGAAGAAGTAGTTAAAACGCAAAATTAAAATAAATAAAAATGTAAATATAATATAATTCTTAATATAATATACTATAATACACAATAAAATATAATATAATACACTTATAATATTTTCATGTGTCGAACTGTGATATTAAAATATCGGTATTATTCGAGTCCAATATCGGTTTTTCAGTATCGTATTTTCGGATACATGATAATCGAGCTTGCAGATTGTTAGATTACTTTTTTTCCAATCGGAGCAGAGCCAACGAGAATTTGATTCCGTTTTATTTATTATATTTCGTTACAAGCGTGGGTTCAAGGGTATCATTGTGTCGATTCGGAATACCTGGGGGTGCATTCCCTCCGTTTGACTTGCACTTTTGACCATATGGAATAATCTGGGACAGGATACGGGCTGGGTCAGGATTGGAGACGCAATCGGCTGTACTTATCTGCTGGTCAACGTCGCCTTCTCTTCCCTCCTTCCCCGACGATAAATCACGACCATTGGCAATATCTTATCTCTCTCGTGGTCGAGTCCTCAGGTGTTCGCTGCATTTTTTTATTCAGCAGCAACGGCATAACACAATGCAGCACAAAGGGTCGTTTCATGAAAATGCACTCCACAAAAATATCTCCTTTCCCACGTGTATCCAACGAGACACGGAGCTTCACCTGCGGTAAGCGATGAATCTCGTTTTCCAAATGAAGCACGGGAGATAGAGGACAGGTTTCGGCGTCTCTTAACGAGCACTCTAATTTTGGACCGCTTCTCTAGGGGCTTGCCTCCTCGACACGTATTATCTCATTCGAACCTCAAATAACGGGAAGGTCAACTAAACTTTTTTCACAATTCACGAAACGACCGACGAACATTTGTAGAAGTTGGTCGACTAATTTGGTTCGAAAATGTGTTCACATTTGCTAAATTGGGATACTTTATTGTCCGGGCTAATCATCAGAAGAATGATGCATTTTTCTGGAACTAAACATAGACATTAAAATTGTATTTAGCCACTCCTCTTAACTGATGAAAAATAACTCCCTTCGATGAACCTGATTTTGGAAATTATTTTGGGACTGATTGGGCTTCGAGAAACTTTCGCGATGAGCAACGTTGGCCTCAGACAATACTCGGTTGGGTAACCGTTCAGCCGCGCATTGGCTTGTGCACTGCAGCAAAAAGATGACTCGAGCTAACTAAATCCGTAATTGTGAATTGCCAATGAATTAATTACTGAAGAAATGGAATCAAGACAAAATAGAAGCAAATTTTAAAGAAATGAAAAGAAATTGAACCGAAGAATTGAAATTGAAACAAGCAGAAATTGAAAAAAAGAAATAAAAAGAGAATAAAAAAATTGTGAAGAAATGAAAAAAAATAGAGAATACGTGCACCCATTTCTGAAACAATAGAATAAAAAAAAATGAAAAAAAAATACAGATCATTTCGTGGAGTACTCATTGTAATGCTAACGAATCCTAGGCAGAATAAAACATTTACGTATGGCCCCAATATTTCGTCTGCTTTCGGTAATGATCAAATTCCGTAGAGCCAAGTGATTTTTTTTGTTTGCGATGGCTACTGAACGAGAAGCAGTTTTACTAACAATGAGTTTCCGATGGCAACACATTGTAAAGTCAGTCACATATAGCCGCCATTATCCGCCATGTTTTCCAGTTTCCCTGTGCCCTGGTCATTCGAACAAGTTGGACAAGTGCCAAGTGACAAATGGACCAGCTGGACAAGTGACAAGTGTAGGGTAAGTGAAGAAAAATAGATCGTCATAAGCCCGCACGGTCATCAAAAGATCGTTGGAAATGAACAAAGAAATATCATTTTTCCTGCGCCAGTTTTTGATTCCGAAAAATCTAATTTCCAAAAAAAGTCGCTAAATGGTCTCGGGCGAACAGATATCGTTTCAGCCAGATTTGAAGCTTAGTTCCTGATGCTGGATGAGTAGCATAGTCATCATACATGGCTGTTTGAAAATTTGGCATCGCGGTCGCTTAAGGGGTTACCCCCACTTGCGATTTCGAAAAAATCGATTTTTTTTTAATTGCATTTTTTTTAAGTATAAGTATCTGAGAATATGTCCTGAAAATTTCAAGTCGATCCGAACAAAATTGACTGAGATATGAGCGTTGAAAGAGAAGAATCCGTGAATTGAAGAACTGAAATTGAAACTTTAAACGCGTTTTTCTCAAAATGGCATTTCTGAAGTCGGAGACCAAGATTACTCGAACACTAATGAACCGATCTTCTTGAAATTTTGCAGGCTTATTTAATACATAAAAATGTAGTCTTTAATCGTTTGATTTTTTTTTTCGAAAAAAAATGGCCGTTTTATAGCCAAAAGACGGCCGTTTTTTTCGTTAAAATCGAACCATTAACTTTGACTGTCCGCCATTTTGTGAAAAATGAATATTTTTTAAAATTCTTCGATTAAAGACTAGTTTATACTTATATTTGACTAAATCCATCCGCATTTTTTTTTCAGATGATCCACTTCGCCGCAATGTTGGTCACCGCAAACCGTGTATATAAAAACATTATTTCATTGACGGCCATTTGCCACTAAACAATGTAATATTTTTTAATAAAAAAATTACTGAAAGTTCTTCAAGATGTGTTCTTTAAGATGGTATATTGATCGATCAAAAAAGTTTTGTACTTTTCTTTAAAAAAATTCATGAAAAAGGCCCTTTTTGCGCGACAAGTGGGGGTAACGCGTTAAAAGCGAAGAGTTATACGCGAGAGACTATTAAGTTTTGCGTTCGGGTGTGTTCGTCGAGAACTTGATGAATTCAACAAGATAATGGCAATGGCAGATAGAAGGGAGGGCTGGATTTCGTTTGGGTTGGATTCGAATCGGAAGAGAGTATACGAGACACGATGACGGGTTGAGAGAAAACGCACCGGGATAGAGTTGCGGCCGGTCTATCGGAAGCGTCTATCAACGGCAGCTTCCTCGAGGCCATTGTTGGGAACCCGCTCTATCCTTCTCTTGCCGTCTTCTCCCGACTCCTATCTCTCCTTGACGTCCGAAATCCCTTGCATGCTCCTGATGCTTCCCAGGTCGAAGTACGAGCCGGTGCCAAGGAGCATCGTTACTCACCAAAACGTAGCCGTATGCGGACGCCACGGTAACCTTGCATCCACGCACACCCACCGAGCTGTTCCGGTACCTGTTTCGAGCCCTCTGTTCACCTATATTTGTGATATCTGTCGGAGATGATGATGATGATCTACCTTTGGCCTTCGTCTCCTACAACGTTGTCCACAATGAACAACGTAGCTCGCCGATTCACATCTCGACCTCCACATACCACCCATTTAGTGAGAACCACACGACTCATTACTTAAACAATTAATCCAAGGATGATATTGAACAAATTCGAGCTTCTTGAAAATTTGATCACCCACAATCGAATTACTTTTCCGATATACAGCTGTGCACAAATCAAGGGAAATTTATTCCACTTTCGTTTCTTATATTCGCATCTTATTTTATGGCGTTGAAGAAAATTCATCTTTCACTCTTTTGTTTTCCCATTTTTGTCGTTATCGAAAAATGCTTTTTGCCAATTTACATTGCGGGTTTCTGATAAGAATACCTACCGTAAAGGGTTTGAATGTTTTTCGTAGTCTGTATGTGGCAGGATCATTTGGGCTGGACGATAAACATTGATTTTTATTGCATTCCAGTGATGGAAACTCCGAGATCATCTTAGTTGCGTTTTCTAATCGCTCATAACTCACTCTCATATTTCAATCTTCGATCTTATCTTACGATTTAACTCCTCACTCTCTCTTGCGTTTAATTTTGCGCTTGAATTTTTTAGTTGATATGTACGGATGATTTGTAGACTCACTTTAGACACTAAAAACGCTATTTTCAGTAATTATTTGATAGGTTCATATAAAAATTGTTGCACTTAATAAATACATTTTCGAAATACATGAAAAAAATTTGTTTTGTGTATTTATGTAACCCAAACAAAATTTAAATGCGTTTTTCTCAAAACGACGTTCTTCGACGGCTTGTTGGTGAAATCTTGATATAATGTATAATATAACTCTTGAGATGAATTTTGATATTTACTTTTTTTGTTGCCAAAAACGGTGAAAAAAACACGTTTTTTTTAGAAAAATGTCCGCCATTTTGTTATTTTTGCATATATCAAAAATCGTATGACGTGCGCTATAGCCATTGACACACTGAATCGAAAACCGTTTGATTTTTTGTTTCGGATGACTCATTTCCGAGATTTCACCAACAGCACAGACCTACCACTTTTTAGAATGTTTTTAACTATGATTTACGTCTATGAATAGTCACTTGAATATATATTTTTTTAATGTTATGTATTCCGGAAGTGTATTTATTAAGTGTAACAACTTTTATAGCAATTTCTACGATGTAAACCTATCAAAAAAAATCACGAATATAGCCTTTTTTCGCGTCTAAAGTGAGAAGACCACTTAATCCAACTGCTTTTTCTCGCATCTATATAATTAGCTACCACATATGTGATGTTAGTTGTCATGTATTATTTTTACTTATATATTTATTGTATTAAGAGTTCACCTGGTCTGCAGTTATTTTGCGTAAACGTTTATACCAAGGCAAAAAATAAACCATCAATCATCAATCAACCCCTCTCTCTCTCTCTCTCTCTCTCTTTCTCTTTATCTTTCTCTCTCTCCCTCCACCCCTTTATATTCCACCCTTGCCTCGGCCTAGTCTGTACAACCCTCCTCTCCTGAGGTTTCACAGATTCCTGCAGACGATGTTACCCAATCGGTGGATATACTTTTCATTCCTTCCAGATCGAGCTCTGGCATGAAACCTTTGCGTGCGCATTTTAATGCAAGAAGACAATAATTTTACCATTTTTACGTGTGCGTGAAAATTGAAGTAAATTTTACTATTGGACACGACTTTGTGCCCATGCACGGGTCTTCTGTTATGAATGGATAATCCTGCAACAGCCGATAGATCAGATCATGTCCTATATGCTGAAATGTCAGTTTGGTAAAAGTCCCTCGGCTTTCGAGATAAATATCATTTACTCTTGGTGTTTTGCATCCCATTTCTACAAATGATAACTTTTTTGACTCGGTTAAAAAAAAATACCTTATCTAGGTATTTTTACCTAGATAAGGTATTTACCTTATCTAGATAAAACATTACCTAAAACCTTACCTAAAAATGTTTTATCTAGAAAAGTCTTCTTTTTAACCTCAAATGTTGAGGAAACTCTATGAAAAAAAAATCTTATGCAGAATTTTCATACGAACCAATTCGAACACATGACTTTGATAGCCTGCAGTGTAAAAAAATGTACTGCGCACATCGTGCTTTGAGAAGTTACCTCTTTATTGTCGATTCATATCACTTGTAGAAGTGGCTTCGAAAAACCAAAAGAAGATCATTTTTTTTTAAATAACATAAAGCCCAAATTCTCGAAAACCGTGGGATTTTGACTGAACTGAAATGCCAGCATATAGTAGGACATGCCCTGGAAATATCAACAGTTACAGCATTATCCATTTATAACCGGACGCCCTGTATATTTAAAGAAAAGGATATTTCGAACCCATCCAAGCAACATTGGCTATCAGTAAATCTGGCCATTGATAATTGTTTTCAAAACCACCACGACCAATTCGTTGCTTTTGAAGAGAAGAAGGTCCTTGAACCACCCTGATGCAAAAATATGCTTGCATCTATCAAACGACGATTCCAAAGACATCGGGCTCTACTCAAAGTTCAGTACGAAGGCAATAGGCCACCCGCAGGATAGTCCTCAAAGTCGATACTACAAAATCACTTTTCCCATACACACGTATACACATATACCCGTGAATCCTTTACCTCTACGAAGGCACTTCCATTACAGCTTCAGAAAATACGTGCGCCGCATCCTCCACATTAAGGCTCTGTGTGTCCAACTCTCTACCCCTTTCCTCTCTGTCTCTTTTCGCCCATTCTCTCTATCTCTGTCACGCCAGCGTTCACCCGTCTCTCTTCCTCCTCGCCGTCGCCTTCTACCGTGAACACATCTCGTGTGCATGTGTACCCACGTATTCATGCATGGCCGTATTCACACATCTGTACGTTTCCCTATACGTGTACATGTACACGTACATACATACGCAACGGAACGCCACCGAGCTTTAGCCCAATTCCCCTTTAACGCTAATTTATCTTAATTACATTCTACGCGCGTCGGCATGCGAGCCTCAGCCTCGAACGTCTACATATGCAGAAGCGTATACTGTACTCCACATACATGAAGACACCCGAGGATTCCTGGAGAACGTACGTGACGCAAACATTTCTTGCCTTCGCCCTCGTGGTTTCGAACCTCCAATTATGTCTGTGTCTCCATGTGTGTGCGTGTATATATGTGTGCGAAAAACTTCCAACCCGTTGTATCGACGCGACGGTAGCTTCCAGCCCATTGGCCTGTTTCGAAGACAGTCCTTGATTCTTTTTTTTTTACGAACTGTCGATTTTGGGGACGATGGTCCTCGTAATGGCCTCTGGATGAACATGATTACATTTAATCAGGGGCGATTTTCTGAACTTCGGGGTTCACATACTGTTGACTATGGGGACAATTGTCTACTACGAGGAGGGTCCGCGAAATGTCTTCAAAATCGCCCCTCTGTATTACATACTCGTATATATATGTGCGTGTGTGTGTGCGTGTGTGTGTATATAGTGTGTGGGTGTTTTACAGATATACAGCTCGGTCCCTCTAAACTGCCCTGTGAGGACATTCTCTCTCTCTCTCTCTCTCTCTCTCTCTCTCTCTCTCTCTCTCCCTCCCTCTCTATCCCTCTCTTTCTCTTTGGTTTTCCCTGTATTTCTCTCCGTCTCGAGCGGGATGCTCACGTATCTAAGTCTCCCGGAGAGGCGAGAGCTCGCCACGCGGATGGCGCGGTCTTCTACCCCCGCGTACGTGCACACGAGGTTTAATCTTCGCGACGTTAGCGCGCTTCTCTGCCCTGAAAGCGAGGGAATAACATATCCCCAACATTATTTCCCCAACCCCCTTTGCTCCCCTCTCTTCACTCACCACCCACTCCCTAAAACTACCCCTGTAAAACTCGCTCCCCCTCTATGTCTCTCTCTCTCTCTCTCTCTCTCTCTCTATCTCTCTCTCCCTCTCTCTTTCTCTGCCTCTCTGTCTCTTTCTTTCTCTTCCACCCTTGCCTTCGCGGCGTCCGGACAACGGTATATACTCGCCTCTGCTGAAGCTTGGGGTTTTCACCGGGGGAGGTCTCGATCGATTTGCGATTCACTTGAGAGCCTGGTCAAGCGTCTCGAGAGCCCGCTCTCCTCTTGGCTCTCTACGCTATGTATTCTATAGTACATAGGGCCACACACACACACACACACACACACACACACACACACACACACACACACACACACACACACGCGTATGGACATAGGTGTGTATATATATATATATATATATATATATATATATATATATATATATATATATATATATATATATATATATATCTATATAGATATGTGTGTATACATATGTGTGTATACATATACATACACATATATGTATATACATACATATATGTATGTATATATGTATGAGTGTACATACATTGGGCGCACACATATCGCATCCGCAAGTTATACGTAAAGGTCCGCGTAGCACGCGAAACGACAAGGACCACGAAGAAGACGATCAGGACAACGAACGATATGGGTTCGATTATCTATACGGAGCAGTACGAGTGGCGAAAGAGAAATGGAAAAAAAACGCCGCGCTATCTTCCTCCAGAGATCCTCCCCACTGTCCACGTTGCTCTGCAGCAACTACCTTTTCTTTATTTTTTTACCGACGTTTTTGGTTTCTCGGACGCGGGCGCGGGCGCGGGCCTAGCGATAGAGGATGTTGGTTGAGATCGACGGAGACATTGACGGCGAGGCGCGATTTCAGGCATCTGACTGACTCACACAAATTCGATTTTTCTGTGGCGTTGTTTTACAGCCTAGGGTCGCGGCTTTGATTTGCAACAAGGACTTTGGAAAAAATTGCGAAATTAACCGTGTTGTGGAGACTTTTGCGAAGCGCTAGTTCCGAACTGCCTATAATGATAATAATATTAACTAATATTTAAATATACTTTCGAAAAACAAGCGTTTGAAGTTACGAACGACGCTCCTAGCGTTCCGACGGGCGTCAACATAACAGCCTATAAATCTGTCAATTTCTATCCGATCAATTGCAAGTTCTCAGTGAACATTGGTGAGATGATGTACCGTCCAAATATATCCGTTAAAAAAAGTGATTTTTCTACTTTTATAACTAAGCATAAGTTCCAAAAAGCGAAGCCTTTCAACGATTTATCAGCATTAACTGTACGAGTCAATATCAGCGCGTTATCGCGCCAAAAGTTTTGCTTCTCGTATATTCGAAGCTCTCTCCAGTGTCCGTGGAGAGACTGCGCATATGCATATACACGGTGCTGTACACAGACGAATGATGAGAGGGTCGACTCTAATAACCCGGAGAGCGTTTATCTCAAGATTGAGCATTAGGATTCGGAGCTGGTGAGCGCGAGTGCTCTCTACCTCTCTCTCTCTCTCTCTCTTTCTCCTCCCACCCTCTGCCTCTCTATCTAGTCCTACCCACCTTGGTGGGCGAAGATAAGGGGTAATTTCTGAGCGCATGAAGAGAGGTGGGAGGTGGATAAGGGGGGTCAGAGCTGCCCGTAGCTCATCTCCGTTGAGTCTTGGGACGCTCCCTGAGCCACCCTACTATAGCCTTGTTGGCCGGTACACACATTGCGCCCTCTACGGGGCCGTTATACAGCGACCCCTCTTAGTGAGCGTCGAAAGTCTCGCTTCCACGATCTTAGATCTCCCTCGCATCCGGGGGCCTCGGGCCCGGGTGTGTGTGTGTGTGTGTGTGTGTGTGTGTGTGTGTGTGTGTGTGTGTGTGTGTGTGTGTGTGTGTGTGTGTGTGTGTGTGTGTGTGTGTGTGTGTGTGTGTGTGTGTGTGTGTGTGTGTGTGTGTGTGTGTGTGTGTGTGTGTGTGTGTGTGTGTGTGTGTGTGTGTGTGTGTGTGTGTGTGTGTGTGTGTGTGTGTGTGTGTGTGTGTGTGTGTGTGTGTGTGTGTGTGTGTGTGTGTGTGTGTGTGTGTGTGTGTGTGTGTGTGTGTGTGTGTGTGTGTGTGTGTGTGTGTGTGTGTGTGTGTGTGTGTGTGTGTGTGTGTGTGTGTGTGTGTGTGTGTGTGTGTGTGTGTGTGTGTGTGTGTGTGTGTGTGTGTGTGTGTGTGTGTGTGTGTGTGTGTGTGCAGAGAAACCGTTGCACTAGTGTAAATTTCCACCCTGGACTGAACTCTCCAAACCTCATGTAAATTAGACGGTAAACTACTCGTGAATCTCGACAGAGTCCAGCCAACGCGCGCGCGCGGTGTGTGTGTGTGTGTGTGTGTCTGTGTGTGTGTGTGTGTGTGTGTGTGTGTGTGTGTGTGTGTGTGTGTGTGTGTGCGCGCGTGTGCGCGCGCGCGCGGTGTGTGTATGTGTGCGTGCGTGAGTGCGTGTGTGCGTGTGTGCATGTGCGTATACCGACGCAATTCCATAATTAAATTGGTACATCCGATAGAGCGCGTGTGTTGCCCAAACTATCGAATGGAAGACGTTAGACGAGCACACAGAGAAGGTGTGCACACCCTTAGTTGGGATACACACAGCTCTTGGAATGATCATTATTCAATCAAATATTCCGATGGTTCCAGGTAACGAAATGTCTCTGAACTTCCGTTGGTTCAGTCTCTGCCTCCAATCACCATGTATGCACACAATATGTAGGTATATATATTATTCGATATTTACAGTAGATCAAACGTAAGATGGCCAAAAATTGGCTGACCGATATTAACTCCCATTTGGGAAAAGCATCGAAGCATTTCGACCTTCAATCTCGCGTCACTGGATTTTCCAATTGGCGGTCATTGAATCAAGTAAATTACACTCGTAGATGGGGGTCGATAATTCTCTTTTTGCTCATGTGGTACCGTGCCACGAGGGAACAAAAACGATGAAGAGATAGTGTGTAGACCTTAGCCCTGAGGCAGGAAGTGCACGTAGGATTTGATTCACCGCAGTGGTTTTCCGGCCGGCAATATAACGATGTCAGCAAAAGTGTCGATCCACTTTTTGTAACTTGAATCTTGAGCTTTAGGACTGGTCCAGCGAAACTTGGAAGAAAGTAAGTTTAGGGTGACTAGCAGTCTAGAGCTAGGAAAAGAAGTGAACTTTGACGATTATTTATGGATACCCAGTTGATACAATGAAAATTTCTTTTAGTGACCTTTATTCTCCATATCGTCAATTAGCTTTACACATTTTTTCACAAGATTTTGTAAAAACGTGGCGGTGCTGAAGCTGGATGGAGCGACTCACCCTTATCTGATAATGTCCTGCGGCCAGTAAAAATTGTCCTCCGATTTCTCACCTGAAACGAAAAATTGAAAATAGTTTAAGGATGTTGAGTCTCAAATCGCAAATGATGATAAAATTCTGAAAATTTGGTATGTTTTTGTATGAAGTATTTCACAGGTCGTGTAAAAATTTCACGACAATTAGGAGGCTCGTTATTGAACAATTAACATTCACAAATTAAATGTTGTTTTATGGAAACTGATGTAACTTTGCAATAAGTTTTTTTTTGACCTCTCAATTTTATAATATCTACAATATACTGAAAGCAACGGAAACAAAACGAAGTTTATTGATAAATTTTTTTTTATTTCTTTTAAAAATTGTTCTTAACAAAATGTTAATTTTTTAATAACGAGCTTCCTAATCGTCGTGAAATTTTAACACGACCTGTTAAATACTTCATACAAAAACATACCAAATTTTCCGAATTATCTTATCATTTTTTATTTCAACCCTTAAGGAGGGTGACGTAATGATGATAGAATTCTGAAAATTTGGTACGTTTTTACATGAAGTATTCAGGAGGTCGTGTAAAAATTTCATGACGATTAAGAAGCTATTTATTGAACAATTAACATTAACATTTTTCATAGGGACTCAACATCCTTAAGTTCTAGATGTGGTTTGCCTTCGAAGTACGCAGAGAACTCGGACAATGTCGAATGTTGATGAGGTGATGCATGGTTGAAATAAGACATTGTTTTCGGTAAAGAAAAGCCGCCGAAAATAGGTTGTTTTCGGAAAAAAGTTTTCAACAAGTCAAAAGTGCCCTATATGCTGCAATGTAAAATGTTTTCATGAGGTTGCAAAAAAATTCAAAACCGCAAATTGCAGGTCGTAAATGCTCTGACTACAAAAGGCTGGAATGAGTCATGACCGTGCGTGCTCGCATTGTCGAGAAAAAAAAATTATCTCGTTCGCCTATCACTCGCGTCAGTTTCGGGGAAAAAGTGTGAGGTTTGTTAAAAAAATAAGGCGACTTTTCAAATTTCGCGAGCGGTACATTCGATTTTCTATTTTTTTTGTTATGTTGGTACACATGTCCCCATCGTATGTTGACATTGTCAGCCATTTCCATATGCAGTTTGTTTTTCACAGATATAAAGGTTAGACGTGTTTTGGTGTGCTTGGCGATTTTTTGCTACCGATTTGTGGCAAAAGAATTCATGGCTTTTGCATCACGATAATGCACCTGCTCACACATCGTTGCTCGTTCGTGATTTTTTTGCCAATAACAACATCGTAATCATGCCTCAGCCGCCGCCTTTACAGAACTTGGCCCCCTGCGACTTTTTTCTGTTCCCAAAACTGAAAAGAAGTGCTTCGAGGATTGGAAAAAGCGCTGGCCCAAATGTGTTATATCTGAGGGTGATTACTTCGAAAGGGAGAAAATAGATATTGATGAATAAATAAATATTCTCGAGAAAAATAAAAAGTCACCTTATTTTTTTAACAAACCTCTTATATCCCGATCGGATTCCAATTGAATTGATCGAGCGCCAAGTTTATTGTTTCGTCGTGGAAGACGTACAGCGCTGAATCCTGCAAAACAAGATTCATTTACGAAAGTAAGCTAGATCTGTATTTATTTTCGCAAGTTTGGAATCGTTGTGGATTAAGACTATTGTGTTGCTCACTCCGGAATTTTAATTATACTACGCCTGTGAGTACCAAGCACATTATACGTGCCGTACATGATAATAGACCACGTTCTCTTACTGCGTCTACACATCGAATCTTCGTAAAGAGTCACGCGAGGGAAACTTCTCGCGAATTATCCGTGGGTACAAAAAGTTTGTTAATCGTTTCCGAGAACGTGGCGCTTCGTCGTCTGCACGATATGGCTTGTAGTACGTTTTCTTGTACGTATGGAATCTCATATACATTGTGTCTATATGTATTGAGAGTACAAATAAGTCTCCGCCGTTTGACAAAAGATGGCCCCACCAGGAGATTATGGTTGAAATTGTCAAATGTAAAACGTCACATCGTCATATCGCCGATTGAAAGTGATCGTCGAAATTTCGGTGAAAAAAACATTCTATTTTCCTTGATATCAAAAAAGTATTCATTGAAAACAATCCTACGATTAAGGACTCCATTTTGATATACAAAAAAAGTCTGTAAAATTTGAAGCAGATCGGTTTAGTTGATTTTGAGATATTTTGGACACCGATGCTGAAAAAGTAATTTCGAGAAAAACGCGTTTAAAGCTTTACGTCTGGTACATACGTAGGTTCGTCGGACTTGGCTGTAAACGCTCATAACTCCCAGAATGTTCAACGGACCGACTTGAAATTTCGATAGAAAATTTTTGAAAGGTTATATTATAAGATCCGTCGAAAGCGAAAAATCGATTTTTTCAAAAATTCCAACTCGGTGTAACCCCTTAAGACAGCTGCTGACGCAATGGAAAGCAGGGTAGATTAGCAAAGCGCGGGTAGGGAATTATAGGATAGGGTTCAATTAAAAAGGCTTATACGCAAAAACCCACAAGCGTATACGTTGGAACTCAGAAAACAAAAAAAATACAAATAGATTTTCACACACAGGCAAATATATACCTGTTCATGTTGATTAGGTAATCGCTATAACTATTCCATATTTGTCCACAATAAGACGTCAAACGCAGATGCTCACTTTGAATTAGAGAAAATACTAAATGATGAATTTCGCATCCGAATTTTTGTATTGTACGTGTCTACGTTTTACTTATCACCTTTCAATGTGCTGCGTAGAATACACATAGAGCTGTACTTAGAGCTATAGTCGTGAAGGTCTTAAAGATAAGGGAATAGAAGAGAGATCCGTTTAAATTTTCTTCAGTAATTTCGTTACCGTTCTTATCGCACTTGGTCCTTTTTTTCATCTCACCATCGTTCCTTTTTTCCATGTTTAGTCGTTCTTTCAATGGAGCCTGCCTGAGATTTCAATCTTGTAATCTCATTTCCCTTCCCGCCTGTGTTCTTCTCGTCGTCGATATCTTCGTGGTCCCGATATTAATTATGCCACTAGCCCCATTCTTTCAAATGCCATTCTAATCTTACATGTTTATGGGTGTAGTTATTTTTTTATTACGTGGTTGAAGAATAATCTTTTTTGTGCTCCTACCGCGGGTTATCGTGGAAGTTCTATAATGTATTCTCGTATAGTAAGGCTTATGTCTCAAATGTTACCGCGAAGTGTCACAAGATTCCGCGGATAACGAAATCCACGGTAGGTTTTCGGAACTTTGCGCAAAAACGGCTGGAACGAGGAACTTGACATTCTCACAGTCGACGTTTAGCTTCTAGAGGAAAGAGCTTCTCTTTCTCCGCCCCCCCCCCACCCCACGATGTTTGTGATGTTGTAAAAAAAATAATATGTAGCTTCTCTTACGGCCTTAGGCCACAGTAACGGATATAAAATCATGTGCAAATATAACAATTTTTTTCGTATGAAAAAGTGATTCACTCATAAAATTAATTACACATCTATTTAGTATGTATATCAAGCTGTTAGAAAATATATATATTTTTCTTTTCGATGTACAAAATGGCCGACTACTCGAAACTTCTCGAAACAGCTTTTTTCCAATTGGCGTGACAAACAACTTCAACAATTTTCACTTGATTTACTTCAAATTTAAACGTTATGTTCCTAATTGCATTTCGCAGAGAAGTACATACGGAATTTCTGATTAATCGAAAACTTTTCATTTTATGAGCAGTTTATGAGCAGTTATAACGAAATTTTTCACTGAAAATTCATTTCTCAAGTTCAAATGCCTACAACTTTTGAACAAAATAATATTTTTTTAAATTCCGTACGTACTTCGCTAGGGATTCTAATGTAGAATAAAGAGAATTCTTGTTTTTTGTGCTAGGTCAAAAATTGTGGATGCTAAATGTCACGCCGCGGGGCGCCTAAAAAAAAGATAACATAACAAAATATTGGTAGCAGGCCAATGTGTACAACGGAAAAAAAAATTCCAATTTATCAACAAACCTTCAAAAAACGTTGTTTCGAGAAAAACGTGTTTGAAGTTTCTTTGGGTTACATAAATACATTTTTTTTTAATTCAATGTATTTCGAAAGTGTATTTATTAAGTGGAACAACTTTTGTATCAATATCTATAATATAAACCTATCAAAAAATTCATGAAAATAGCCTTTTTAGCGTCTAAAGTGAGAATACTTATGGGGTGACGCGTCTTACTTACCCCCCTTAAACCGTTTTTCCATCGATAAAAAAAAATACGTATCTAGAAGTTTTTAATGCTGTGTCACATATGATGAGCAGGCGCAGAAACCGGACGAGTCCACTTTGGGTAAAAAAAAATCGTTCTCTTACGGCACAGCTCCCGAAATATATTGAATCAAATCCGGCTCTAAATACCTCAAAATTTGTTAAAAACTGCTGAAAAAAACATCACAGCCTGATAGTCCGGCGTAAAATTTCTTAACACGTGTTATTCTCGTCCTAATGGCCCGCAACTATTCCACCATGAAAACAATGCAATTCTCAAAAATAATCTCTGCAATGCGCACTGTTAAAAAAAAACCTTTTTTTGTCGTTAAATGAACTTTGCTCGAATTACTCGAATGTCCCGTACATCCGGTTAGCGTAGATACCGAAACTGCGCTCATCTCCTGTTCACCTTGAAAGCGAAGTTACGGCAAGCTGAAACAGCCGTTGAGCCAGACCAACTTGAATCACCCAGAGACCTTTAAACCCTACCACGGACGTAAATTTCAGGGTTAAGGTGCAAACGCGAGAGAGGGCACAAAAGTTTCTTCGTCTCGTCGTAACTTCCGGTACAGTTGGTACCGGTGCGATAGCACAGGCGATATATATGTATAGAAATAAAAGTCAAGTGCAGCCGAGTTTCGTGACGCGGGGAGTTTCTCCGGGTAATTTGAGAAATCTGTAATTTGTTACTCTTGCAGCCTCTGACTTGTCGTTGGCTTATCGAAACATGAGTTTTACAATGCGATCACGTACTTTTTAGATGCTGCAACGGTCGTGTAATAAGCCACTTTTGTACCTATACGGAGTGCGTAAAGAACCCCGACTACAATTGACTGACTTTTCGAAACTTTCTTTCCCTCCTCTCACCAGAATCATAAATTATTTTCGCTTTTATCTCGGACACAGTGAATATAACGAATTCCGCCATCGCTAATTTCTTTTTCCAACGTTGCCCCTACCTCTCGGAAACTTTGTTGGAAGGCCTGGACCTTTTTATCAATTCTCGTCTCTGCGTATATAATTTGACGTTCATGTTAATTATTTGGGCTCCCGACATCGTCGGATCGCTTAATCTCATATAGACAAATGTGTGTGTGGGTGTATGGGTACAGGGTAGAGTATATAATTCAAGGATTAAACGAACTTACTTGTAAGTGAAGTTCTATCCTGATTGTATGAAGCGCCTCTTTCGAAGAGATCAAATCGTAGTCCTCCTACTTCATGTCAGTTATTTCACACAATTTAAAGTTTTACCGTCATTTTTTTTTTTTTTTTTTGGTTGCTATGCAATCTGTGAGTTGATTACGTGAATGTCATTGTTCAAAGTCTTGCCGTAAACATTTTTGGGATGTAATCGATAGGTTATATATCAGGGTCAGGGTGGGGCTGATCTCTTCGGAAGAGGCGCTTCATACAATCAGGATAGAACTTCACTTACAAGTAAGTTCGTTTAATCCTTGAATTGTATTACGCGCCTCTTCCTCGAGATCAAATCGTAGATGTTCAAAGTTTTTTACGGCAACCGCAGATAAGTGCAGAACAGGAGCATTTATTTTCAACATTAACAATATACCATAAGAATGTGAAAACGTATTTTTTTTTTTTTTTTTTTTTTTTTTTAATTCATTAATTAATTAATTACTTAATTATTTTATTTTATTCGTAACAATGCATTGGCATATTCACCTGGATCGGTTGAGATTGGGAGGTTATAAAATTTTGCAAACGTATTTGACGTTTTTGTCCACCCTGCAGTTTTTTTGATTAAATCAATGTTTACACCTTTCAGTTTTGCTGAGGAGGTGGATGCGTGTCGAGTACTATATGCGGTGAAAATGGAAGTATTGATACCGCATTCATTCAGCATTGTTTTGATCCACTTACTAATCGTTTGAGTTGAGACGGGTTTATGTGGTTTTTTAAAAGAGATAAACATTTTTTCATTTTTCATTCGCAGCGGTTTCGTTTTTTCTATATAAGTTTTTAGGGCTGATGCGACGCAAATATTCTTGTTGTTGCAAAACACTGGAAGTATGAGAATAGGTTGTTTCCTGTTTATTCCTGATGTTTTTATTTTATCTGGAATTCGGATTTCAATTTTTTCTTCTAGGAAATGGATATTTTGAATTTTGATCAATCCTAATGTTTGCATTCTATGTCCTGTGACTAAGGCCAATAAGGTGCTCACTTTCCTTGACAATTCTTCTAGTGATAATTCTTCATTGGAAGGTAACTGAGAGATATAGTCGAGTACAATTTTGGGATCCCAAGTGTAATCGTATTTTGGTCTGGAAGGTCTAAGGTTTGTGGTTGCCTTAAAGAATCTTTTTATATCTGGATCTTGTCCAATATGTGGTCCCAAAATTAGAGCAATGGCCGACCGAGCGCAATTTAACGATCCATGTGATGCTCCTTTTTTAAATTCATCTGTTAAGAATGCCAACACATTCGTGATGGTAGTCATGAAAGGGTTAATATTGTTTAATGTACAAAAGTTCCACCATTTTTTTAGGCTGGAGTCGTATTATTTCATGGATGTATCTGATAGTGAAAAAAGCATTATTTCCGTGGTTTCCGATGATAAGTTTTTGGCTCTGAATGATCTCCGCATACATTCCCGGCAACCAATGTAAGTTTCTGCCAAAGTGGATGGGCTTCCCTATTGATCGAGCATAATAAGTTTTTATTAGGTTTAAAGTAAATTGGATTATTTAATAACAATGATTCACATAGAGGGAACCATGGTTGGGTCGGCCATCGGGGGACAATAATGATTCCGTGTGCTTTATCAGTTATAATTTTTCTCAAGGTGTTTAAAATAATTGAGAATGGTGGGAATGCATAAAAGAAGTATGGATTCCAATTAATGGTGAAGGCATCGAACGCGAAGGCTTCTGGGTCTTTTTTCCACGATACATATTTTTTACATTTTGCGTTTATTCGGGATGCAAATAGATCTATTTCAGGTTGTCCAAATGTTCGTAAGATTTTTATATATGATTCGTTATTTAATTCATACTCTGTTTCGGGTTGTAATCTTCTTGATTCGAAATCTGCTTCGAAATTAAGTTTCGATTCAATATATGATGTAACCAGCCAGATATCTCTTTTTTCGCACCACGTCCATAAGTCTTTAGTTATTTCATTGAGATTTTTTAAACGAATCCCTCCCATACGTCTTATGTACGAGATCGCAGTAGTGTTATCAATACGAAGTAAAATATTGCACGATCGTAAGTCCGTAGCAAAACACTTTAGAGCAAAAAAGGCTGCTAAAAGTTCTAATTCGTTTATGTGATAATTTTTTTCTTTAGTGCCCCAAGATCCGTGAACTTTTTCGTTCTTACAATAAGCACCCCAACCTGAAAGTGATGCATCCGAAAAGATTTCAATTGTGCACGTAGGACTTCTGATTGAATTAACGGTTTCAATTATGTTTCCTTCCCACCAATCGAAGTCTCCTTTTAAACTTTGTGGTAATTTCATGGTTGCGTCGTAATTTCCTTCATTTGTTAGCAATGCCTTGAATTTTTCTCGTTCCAACTCTTTTACGTGTGCCCATCCATATTTTGTGGCGAAACAACAGGCTTCCAGTTTCCCTATCAGTTCAGCTAACTCCCTTATGCGGCAACGTTTTTTCTGGCGGAATTTTCGAACGTGTTCTAAGAGTGTACTTGATTTATCTTTGGGAAGACTAATAGTCATATTTTCGGAATTATAAATAAATCCTAGAAATTTACATTCTTTAGTTGGAATGGTTACACTCTTTTTTGTGTTAATTATGAAACCTAAGGTCTCTAGGAGTGAGCATGTCTCTTTAATATTATTTATGCAGTTTTCGTATGAGTTTCCGAGGAGTAGGATGTCATCTAAGTATATTACCGAAAATAAATTTCTTTCTCGTAAATTTGTGACAACTGGTTTCATGAGTTTTGTAAAAATCCATGGAGCTATGTTCAGTCCAAATGGAAGGCAGTTAAATTCATAGGTTTGTCGGTTGAAGGTGAAGCGTAAAAATTTTTTATATGAATTTGCCATGGGAACGAGATAATAAGCGTCCTTTAGATCTAGCGAGGCCATGAAGCAGTTTTGAGTGATCAGTTTTGTAACAATTTTGCGATCTTCTAATTTAAAGTGATTTGTTTTTATGAATTCATTGAGTTTTTTCAAATTGAGAATTAACCGAAGAGATCCATCTGGTTTTGGAGCTAGGAAAATTTTTGAATTAAATTGATCTTTTACTGTTTTACATTCTTGGATAGCTCCTTTTTCTAATAATAAATTTATTTGAGTGCCAATTAATGATTTTTCTCTAGTTGACCATTTGGGTTCTATCGGAGGCTTTTCTTGTTTTGGTTTAGATATAAATGGAATCTGTACTCCTTGAGTCCATTTAAGGATGAGGGAATCAGAGGTTATTTTTTCCCAATTGAGTTTGAAGTGTTTCAATCTCCCTGCGATGGTACTCACAGAATCTAATAGTGACGTTTGTTCGGGTTGTAAGTTTTTCGAGATGGGTTTTTCTTGAGATGTTGGCCCGCTTGAAAGTTCGATTGGCGTGTAGCTTGTTTTTGTAGATATGGCATTGTTCGTGGGTTCCGGAATTGTTGTCGACGTTGCGGGCCTTTGAAGTTTTTTAACTCCTTAGAATTTTGGATCCTTGATGTTGGTTTTAGATCTCTGCTGGATCGTTCGAGGGATTTAACCAATTTTAATTGTTCTTCCAGTTTTTGGCCGAATAGCATCTCGTCTGGTTGTGTAGCGTTTAGTGTCTCTCTCATAGATTCGTTGAGGCTTGATTGTAGAAGAGTTTTCCTAACTACGGTTTCGCCGTGTTGTAGATCAGCCAGTAGTTTCCCCAAATTTCCAAGATTTTCAAATAATTCGATTTTTCCGTCGAAATTAGATCTCACAATGATGAGAAGAGATTTTGCCAAGATACTAAGGCTGGCGGCTATTTTCTGTTGTTTTCCTTTTATGCGTTCGTCTCTTTTTGCTATGGGCTCCGGTATTGAAGCTTTAACTTCTGGATTTAGTTTTGGTGGAGCGATTAGTTGACAGTTTTCTGGTGGTGTGTGCTGTTTAATTAGTTCCTCTGTCATTTCTTTGGGTAATCCTTTTTGGACTATTTCAGTCCAACGGATGGCAATTTCCTTATATATGGGGGGACCTGGACTGTTTTCTTCATTTAACCTTTTACCAAGGGCCTCAACAAGTTCATTTTGGAGACATTCTTCCTCTTTTGAATCTGAATTCCCAATGGTCGCAGTATCGTTATCTGGATTGGGCTGGTCGGTAGGCATCGCTGGTAGCGTTGCTGTCGTTGAGTTATCGGCTTCATTCTGTGTCGTAATGTCGTCGATCATCTCATTTAATGGTGAATTTAGATCATCATGAGTATCAGAATGACCATCGGAGAATTGCACTTTTTTATTCTTTTTCGCTGTTGAAAGGTCTTCAAATTCATCAGTGCTGGATTCGGTGTCGTCGGTCTTACCTGTATGATAATAATTGTTCTTAACGATAACGACCCGGTTCTCAAACACAATAATGTTTGGTAATACTCCAGTCTCGATGAAGTTGTGGCAACTTATCGTGTATAAATTGGAGACATAGCTCACAGTGCATAAAATATTTATGTGCGGTCGGTGCGGGTGGATGGGAATGAGAAATATCTCCTCGAACGAGTGCTACTCGTTCGAGTTCCCCGATTTTGGCACTTAATGAGACATAGCTCCCCGTAAGAAAAATCTTCTTACGGGTTGTAGTGCGTGTCGACTTCCGTACTTACAGCGTTCCTTTCTCCGGGATTTTTGGCGTTTTTTGATTTTCTTCTTTATTCGTTTAAGAGTCTTCATTAGCTCCTTATCTTCATCCTCACTTTCTGAGGAATGTTTTCTTTTTCTTTCACTATGTTTTCCCATGTCCTGTTCTGGGATGTGTGTTGTTTAACCGGCACACAAGAGAAGAATGACATTCACGTAATCAACTCACAGATTGCATAGCAACCAAAAAAAAAAAAAAAATGACGGTAAAACTTTAAATTGTGTGAAATAACTGACATGAAGTAGGAGGACTACGATTTGATCTCGAGGAAGAGGCGCGTAATACAATGGACTGGGTCTTGTCTTAACGTTGCAGAAAAGAAATTATTTTTCTATACATATGCGCGTAGCTGTATATGTATGCTTCACTATATGTGTCGATGTTGCTTTATATATATATATATATATATATATATATATATATATATATATATATATATATATATATATATATATATATATATAAGTATAAAGCAACATCCAGGGCATGAGAAAAGTAGAAATTTCCTCTGGTGATATAGACAGGCGTCTACGTTTACCAACCCCTTCGTTTTCGCGTTGAGTCGCTTCACACACCCACACCCATATGTATATATATTGTACATATACATATATTATTCACATACGCCCCCGCGCTCGCGGCCATTTCTCACGAGCATTGGCGTCGAAAGTAAGCTCTCTCTCCTTGAGATTGGGATCGATTTGAATAGCTCAGACGCTCTCGAAGGGGGGAGATCTCTTTGGGGAGCCGAAAATAAGCGAATTTCCAAGATTATTTTCTATCAAAACTATTTATTCTACATAATGAAAATTTCATGTAGATATTATACATCTGTTAATTTTACAATCCTTTTTATCAAAGAATAGCGGCTGTACGACACTTGCTTGGGAGAAGGTTTGAATTGTTCCGTGGCGTACAATCTAGCGTCTGGTGCATTAATCTGCATATTAGAGCCCGAACGTTCTAGATTTCTAAGACTCACACGTTCTATGTCAACTTAACAAATTAAAAGAAAAGTGGAAAAACCACAAATGGTACGTGTTTGGAGTTTTTTATATATTTTTCATCAAATTTTGGATATAGTATTTGTTGATGAAAAAGTAGTTTATAAAAGTAATTTCCAAGGAACTTGGGGTTCACATAGAGCGTGTGGGTCTTACAGATCTAAAACGTTTTGGCGCTGGGTTGTACGCCGTGGGAGAACTCAAGTTGCAACCGTCTCTCAAGGAAGTGTCGTAGCGCCACTATCTTTGAAAATGAAATAAAAATTTGAAAAATTCAAAGACGTTATAATATGAGTACAAAATTGTGATTGTGTAGAATGAATAATGTCGACACTAAAAAAACGTGAAAATTCGCTTGTTTTCGGCTGCCCAAAGAGATCTCTCTTAAGATCTGACACACCTTCGACCGGGATATATAAAGGTGTAAGCCCTCCGTTCATCCTTCCCGAAACCGATGAACTGGAAACAGAGCGACAATTTCTTGAGAATCCAATTTAACAATTTTTGTCATCGAAATATTTGCCTTTTGCCAAAGTTTTTTACTTACTTTTAATGACTTTCCTCGGGAGTAATTTAATTAACGTAATTTTGTTGGCGTTTATCAATCTAGGCTTGTCACGAAAAACGTATCAACGTTCGGAACCGAAAGTCACTTATATGCGCGGGTGTATTTCGGCGAATAAATGGGAGGCCTGTATCGAGTTTCAGCGAGGGCGCTAAAATATTCATGGTAGTTTCTTAAAACCACCCTCTACGCCAATGTCGCGTTCACCCTTGGTCAAGGAGGGATAGACCGGCTGGCCACCCGCTTCAGCATCCCAGCTCCTTCGTCGTACTGGATACGTGCGCGTTCGTGTCCGTTCCAGAGGCCGAAGGGTGGCAAACAAGCAGAATCGAGGAAAGCGAAAAAGAGCAGGAGAGAGAGAGAGAGAGAGAGAGAGAGAGAGAGAGAGAGAGAGGGAGAGAGAGAGAGAGAGAGATGGAAAAGAAGCTGAAGCGGGGTGTAGGTACGTTGATAAAGAAAGAGGGGAAGCGAGAAAAGAACGGAAAAGCCTCATCCACTTGTACATCTTTTTCACGAATACACACCACACACAACCACTGTACATATGGAAAGTTGATTTTCCAGGTTTTCGCACATTGAATTTTCTACCTGAATCAATATACGTGAAGACGATTTCTATGACTACATTGAAGACCTCTACGTCATATTCGAATTAAAAACCACGAACACACACCGATAACCATTACAATTCCAGCAATTGAAAATGGAGTATCAATATCTGGAATTGACACGCAGCGCATAAACGAGCTATACTGGAAGAAAATAAATGTTTAGCAGTTCAACGTACAGACTTGGGATAATAATTTTGGTCACCGTGACCCTACCTTTCGTTAATTCAAATTTCTGTTTTGTTCCTGATTTTGTTCCACTTTTGCCAGGACCTTACATTTTTTGGACTGGTCCCAAAATTGCCTTTTTATAGGCAGAGAATGAGTTCGCGGAGGAATTTCCTTTTTTTCAGTTTACGTGTGTGCTGTATGACGAAGATAGAGAAAGTAAGAGGAAAACGGAGCGCGCGGAAAAAGTCTTGACCGGAGTCTTGCTCGGCCGGCCAGTGTCCGCTTTCCCTGGGGAGAAGCTGCGATAGGGGAAATGCCAAGTGACACGCGAGCGAAAGAAGGATAGCGGAGAAAACGCCGAAGGGGAGGCGGAAGGAAATTTGCTAGTGGAATAACGGAGGTAGAGATATGGTGAAACCAAACGGAGAGAGGGAGCGAGAGAGGGAGCGAGAGAGAGAGAGAGGGCGGGAGAGAGAGAGTAAGAAAGCAGAGACGAGAGACACCATATTATATAGTAAGAGCACAGGGGTGAAGCCACGAAGAGTGAGCAGGACGAGATACAACGAGGAACTGAGCGGCCGAACGCGAGGATGACAGGGGGCGTAGAGAGAGAGAGAGAGAGAACGGCCCATCGCGAGAAAGGATGGGGCAGTATATAAACGCGAACCACGAAAGGCGGAGAGACGAGAAACGAAGAGGAACAGGGAGCGCGCTTGCGAGAGTGAGAAAGAGAAAGAGAACCATATACATATATATATATAGCGCGAACGAGCTGTACACTGAGACCGTGAGGGCAGTTTGAGCTAAATAGGAAGAAGGTAAGAGAGGAAGGAACCTGCTACACAGCACACAGGAAAGAGATGGAAGAGAGTGAGAAAGGAATGAGAAAGAGGGATGAGGTTCTCTATCTCCCTGCACTTCTAACTAACATGTATTTTGCATAAAGCTTACATTACTTGAATTACAATGCTACGGTGCTGTCTCATCCCTACCGCGTGCCCGAGATGGTGCCATGTAAATTGCTTCCATGAGATATATATAGGGAGAGCTTGCACTCACATTGGCGCATACCGACACACACACCCGCACACACACACACACACACACAAACGTATATGCCTAAATATTCCGACCGAATCTGTAGGTATTTGGACTTTTGTATGTGTGTGTTCTGCTTCTCTGACGACCATCACCTAAACGGATATGGAGACGAAAGCCTGGGTGTGCGTGCTTTTGCCGGTTAACGAACACTGAGATCCTTTTTAGTAGCAGCACATGAAGCGTTTGCAGGATGAAACTGACCGGTTGAACCACCGTTGGCGCCGTACATTTCCAGTGCCAGGCATTATACAACGATCACCTTCACCGTGTGCCGAATGGCTTGCTCCCGTTGAGCTATGCAAGAGTATTCTCCCCAAAATCTATGGTTTCGTTCCACGTGTGGGTGTGTGTGTACGCCCGGGCGCGTCTTGATAGCACCGTCACACGTGTTTGTGTGTCAGTGGCGTGCACACATTCATTCACTCTCGCTCGAAGCTCCGCGTCGTTCCTTTCGAGTCTGTATAATTCTTGGTTGTGCGCGGGCGATTCTCTTGGACAGCGTTTCTCCGCACCCTAACGGCTTCCTCCTTGCTTTTCCTCCAGCATCCACCCTGCCCGTCCCTACGGCTACGGTCTTCCCCCGCCGACGTTTTGGACTACGCGACTTTGGGTGGCAACGCCTGCCGTTGCCCAAGCTTTGCTCTTATACCGGGGAGGGTTGTGCGCGCGAGAAAATTCATTACCTCCACTCATTCCAGCACGTTATCGCGCGCACGATATAATTGATTGCCTCCATGCTTCGTGGACGGCCGGAGGTCAAATCGCAGCTCGTGCTCCATCCCCACACACGTATAACTCGGCAGCTTTCCCGGCCTCACCCACCAAGTTACAATTGCACGGGGAACTCTCGAATGCCCGACATAGAGAGCGCCGCCTGATACTGGCAAATGGCAGACCGTGTCTTCAAGGGTATCGATTGTCGATCCAGTATTTCGAACTTGTCAACGCGTTACAAATGTTCTTCGGTTACGTTGTTCATTGATATCATACCGGATAAATCGGACATCAATGAGGCGACTTGGTGGAAGAAGAATACGTCGCAGAGTCACACGGGCCGGTTGTTTTGGTGGGCAGGCAAGCGAAGCTTGCTCCTCCATGCGGAGGGGAAAGATGACGGTGTGAGAGATACGCAGGATTCAAGGCCTAAGATGATAAGGTCGGACGCGAGTGCGCGTCAGTCAAAGATAATTATGCTTGCTCGCCCTCCATGCCGCAATCCTTTACCACCGTGACATCTATCGTCCGCGTACATAGTTCAATGCTCATGGAGATAGGGAGACTCGTAGGCAAATCCACCCGAGCAAGGGCGAATCTGGTGAACAGCGGAAATTCATGTAAGTCCAAGACAATCTCTACCTTAGTCACATATATTACGATAGAACACGAAGGGTTGATGGAGATGCTATTGCGCTGATCAAAATTCAGCCGAAAGTTCCGCTCGGAACTCATCCTATGAGGCTCCGTATCGAATTTCAAGCGAATCGATCAATGAGATAAGAAGAAGATAGGAGTAGCTTCGGAATTTCAGGGATGCGCATCGATAGACAGATTGGAATGCCCGAGTATCGGGATGTCTTCTTCCACTGTACATCTATCTGGAGCGCTTTCTTTACGCGTCACACACGTGAAGCGAATGCCCAATTTCATCAGGCGCGACTGTATTCATAGCTCACCATTTGACCCAATACCCCAATACCCATTGTTTGACCCAATACTCCATTGAAGAACTGAAAATCTCACGAAGTTGGCAGTTCCACGGTAAGTGGCCATCAGCCGTATCTGTGCGAGACATTTTCTATTTCCTTCGGAACTATCGCAAGCTCAGGTGTGCACGCATTTTCTAATGGTCAGAAGCAATCCGCCCATTAAATCTTATTCGACAAATCATGCTGCAAAATACACCAAAGAATATTTACGTAGGAAATAAAGTTTGTAACTGCCGGTGAGCAAGGACGCGGCGAGTATGCTGGGGTGTAGAGGTCTGGCGCGGTTGCTGCGTGAAGACGCGTAGTGGCCGAGCCAGCAAAGCAGAGTCGCCAGCCTTCCAGGCATGAGGCGAACGGACCAGCCAGCGCAGAGAGAGAAGCAGAGGCAAGCTAGCAAGAGAGGCTACTTTGTATGTACGCATGCTGACATCTTACCCACCACCCAGCCCTCACTTCCAACCCCCGTGTACGCTGTAGAGCGACGAAAGGGGGGAAAGTAGGTGGAGGGGGGAGGGGGGGGCAGATCAATACTCGCACCCCCTGGACCAAAGCCACCACCTTCCCTCGTCACCCTACCCCACTTCATCCAGTAGTCTCGGGCAGCTTCTGGCGTCTCTCCCTACCCCTACACTTACCAACCACCCTCCTCCTTCATTTCCCCTTTACTCAGGCTGGCCGTTGTGTATCCCACCACCCACGTGTGTGAGCCAGCCGGACCTCTTGGAATCACCGACGACCCCCAAAAACCAACCCAACCCACAGTCACGGCACGGCGTTACTGCTGGTGGACCACGGATCACGGTGGTGTGTTGGGCGCTATAACGAAACGCCGAGCCAGAGCCACCCTCTCCGAGCTTTCGACACTCTCACTTAAGCAACCACCCTTTCTTTGGACGTTCTCTCCAGGCTCCGGAGTTTTCCTCCTTCGCTCCTTTAAAGCGATGTCCTCGTATTAGTAAATTGAGTTTATGTTACAACGTGGCTGGACCGTTCCTCACGTGGTTGTACTTGCATTGTGAAACTTCTCTGCCGTCGTAACCAGGATAGGAAAATAGACTTGGCATTTCAAAGGGTAGCTTCTAGCTACTGCCTTGCCATTTTCTATGATGAGCCTGACAGAAAGAAGCCTCGTGCTCGTAAAGAGTAAAGTTACGACACGATGACGTACGTAATAAATATTGCAGACATGTTTAGGTCGAAGCGATATATATGCATTGAAACGACTGGTGCGTGGAGGTAGAATGATAAGAGTCCATCAGTGTGGAGTAAGCGATCCAGAGGATAAATCACTTTTCCCAACTGATGGACGAAATGTGAAGGCTTATGCGTGTCCGCCTGTTTGGTGAGAACAAAGGCAGATGTCTCAACTGATATTTGTTTTCGCAGTTTTGTTGACAATAGGCTAATGCTCTCCTATACTCTGGCCGGGACAATGGAAAGTGTTCCTGCCAAAGCTTTAGAGAAGTTCTTGTATTGTTTAATCATTTATGCTCGGGCTGAGAAAATATCGTTGGGCGAACAAAAAATCTGGTCAACAGCATGATCCCCGGGCTACATGGTCGCGGCTGACAGTTTTTTTCAATACGCCATGGCTTTCGGAAAACGACTGCTTGGCCGTTGGTCCGCCATATAACACATTCTATGGTTCACTGTTTTTTTTCTTCATTGGCCATCAAGAACTTTTGCATCACAATTAATCCGAGAGTTTAATGGCCTTGATCCCTTGATGCCGGCCACCTGGTTTTTGCCCTCTGATCTTCCGTAGGACAATGCCCACCTCTCGGTTCTCATAATGATGACGATCATCATCATCATCACTGGAGTCGTAGCTAAAGGGGGATCGCGTGAGATGACCTCCGTCACGAGAGCGGATAGTCGCGAGCGGACAGTCTCATAGATCTTCGCAGCATCCCTACTTATCCTCGGCTCTCCATGTTGTACATACCCTCATGGTAAGGGTTGGAATTTTTCTAGCCGAGCCTGGGAATTCTCGGGCGGGTCACGTACGCTCTATGGACCACGGTCTTTCTGGTACTCTCGCTCTCTCTCTCCTCTATTGTCTTCGCGTATAATATTTACCGGCTGAAATCTCATGCCGATCGTGAATAGGCCTGCAGTGAGAAAAGGCACTGAAAACACAGGAAGTCCGGAGTGAAAAAAAAAACAATCAGCTTGACGATAATTCAAACGCAACTAAAAAGTTACAACTGCAGTGCAGTAAAGAGTGGACAATGTAGCAATAAGTCAATATCTCATATTATTTTTTACAACAATTCGCCACCAAACTGTCATCTATATTTTCAACACACACCAGTGATCACGAAGTTCCCGAATTCATGAGCTCTTATCCGCTATTTGTTCGTCTGTCAGACACAAGATCTTATATCTCGTATAACATTCCATCTACCACCAATTGAAATTCCTATCCTGACTTGCAGCACCGTGGAAAAAGCAATGACGACATTTCTGCCGGGTTTCCACTCTGGGTAAAGTAACATTGGTGATCTTCGGACATGGGGTAACTCCGTTGATTGACTGGTCGATTCCGGCATTCTGTCCAACAATCACCTCACGTCGACACCGTGGTTCAACGGTCAATCTGCCCCTTCTGAGCAAGTGGTTCGTGGCTCGGTCAACGCGATTGCATGCTCGTCGAACTTAATGACAGTATAATGATCCTCGCTGTATTATGGTACCTTGTTGTTCCGTGGACACAAGAGAGCCGTTGTGCGGACACCACACTTGGACAGGATCAGTAATGGCCAAGCGACACCTCTCTATATGTATACACATATATATATATATATATATATATATATATATATATATATACATATATCTCACTCGATGGATTGCGCGTGTTGGTCCGGTCGGCTTTATGACTGATGGGCGTCACGCGCCCCCGGACACGCACGGCCAACGTTACATACTGAAGAGTATGCGCTCATACATCGAGACGTGCCAGACCCGGGTGGATCTGCGTTTAATCCTGATTAATCGAGGAGTGCACAGGTCACTCGTTCCGAAGTAAGCGACCACAGAAAACCGGGAGCAACCGGAATGGTCAGCACTCGTGTCGTGCATAGGTCACTGTAGTGGTGATATGGTAAATGGATCGACGATTTAGTATGTTGGATACCTTCTGCCTTACGATGGCGCCTGCTCGCCCGTCGTCTTGATGATGACCTCACCATTGTGAGGATTGATGTTAGAATCGCTGGACCAGACGCCACCTTGTTGAGGTTAGTTTTTCCTACTTTTTACGCTATCTAGGGTAATTCAAAGTGCCTTTATTCGGGAATAAATAAATCGTGTATGGGACTACGCGATGGATTTCTTCTCGCCCGATTGGCAATTGGGAGTTTCGAACAGGAGTTCAACAATTTAAGCGCCTGGAAATTTTGAACTTTGGCGATATCCTGCTGAAGAGAGTTTACTTCGTATGTGTCGTATATGCATTAATTATATTATACTAATTAACAGAACATCCATTTTCAAAAAAACTTTGGATATGTTGGATATCAAGGACCTCCACAAAGTCGACTGTCTCGGGACTCAACTTTATACAAAATGCAAAGTCTCCACAATCAGTCATGGAAGAATTTCAAGGCCTGCCCTCAAGGCCTTATATGCCCCTGAAAAGAATTAATCCCTTTTTTTCATTGGCTTAAATTATGTGTAAATCCCAAGTATAATATGATTCGAGGAAAAATGGTTGTAAAACTATCAACGCGTTTTTCTTGACACTATGTTTTTAAAAATCAGGCCAACTCGTAGCGCCTACAATTTTTAACCGATTTATTTGAAACTTTAAAGAGAATTTGAAGTTCAAGAAGAATTCGCCTCGCGAAGTACACACAATTTTTACGATCGATCAACAATTACGGTTTTTATAAACAATTTAAGGCCGTTTTTACGTCGAAAATGCGATTTACAAAAAATTGTGTCACATTTGCAAAAATAAATATTTTGGAATAATCGTGTGTACTTTGCTGGCCAAACTCATATAGAATTTGTTTTAAATTAAATTTTTGGAGGGCCTCAAAAAAAGGCGTTTTCGTTCTACCGGCCACTGCACCGTCGTGTAGCAATTTTTTGGAAAATAAAAAATCGCTTTGAGTACTCATAGATATGTAAAATAAATCAATCAAACTTCATTTTGGTTGTTTTATTAGTGTTTCCAAATAAAACTAATAAATAAAATCCTTGTTTCCCGACCATCCAAAGGTACATAAGGTCTTAAAACAGCCATATGTGCTAATTCCCGAGAGTACGTAGACATATCGGATTCAAAATGTCTCTTTGCCATATATGTATAATACTAATGGTAAAATAATGAATTCAATTTTGAAAAAAAAAAAAATTATTGTTATATTAAATACGCTTCAACGAAATTCTGGATGAAATAACCAACGCCAAACCAGGCCACGGTGAGAATTGTACTCCATTTCTCGAACACCCAATTCCCATCCTCATGTTCAAAAGTTAATTATAATCGGGGGAGATGAGAAAAAAAGAAGAAATGTTCGGAATCTGTGCATCGATCCTTTCGTAGAAGTGCGTTTCGTAAAACGAAAAGAAAGAAAAAGGAACACGAAGGATTGGGGCGAGTGTTACCTATATACGTGTATATAGAAGCCATAGACCACGGGAACGACGGCACAAATCCGTACGCGTGGCCCTCGCGGGCCTATCAATTAACATATGTATATGATAACTCATGAGTTAGAGATGAGCGAGAGCGCAGCCACAGTCATTTTTCGATTCTTAATTATCCCAGGGCAACGTGACAGTTATTTAAGAATCATACGAATTAGGCATCGAATTCGTCACAGTTATGTGCCGCTCGCGTAGTATTTCGAAGAAAGCGAATCGACAAATCCTTTCGCATACGCTTACGTGAATCATGGCCTTCGTAGTTGCAGGTTAAGAGCAAAAGTTATACGGGTAGATATTCAGAAGAAAAAAAGATGAAAAATGATGACGGTCTCGCAGACTTTATACCCGAAAAAAAATACATTGACTTCATATATAAATTAATTTGATTAGTGTCAAGTAAAATGTAATAAAGTAAAATCTTCTACGATGGCTGTTCGGTGATTTACTAAACGGTCGTATACACTTTATCTCAAGACCATTAATTCGTTATATTCATGTGAATTTGACTTTACTCCAACAATTATTCTTCGTCTCACAAAAATAGAAATCTACCAAGTACAGTCCCGTCGATGGAAAAATTATTTCCATTATCAATCCATTATCATTTTCATTATCAATTTTAACATAAATACGGCCTTGGTGGAAATTATATCGAAGGCAACATATTATTTACAGTTTTGCAAACTCTGCTCCAACAGAGACGATTTTTTTTGCTATGAATCGAAAAATTCGGTGCTATTATACGTAAAGCGTCATCTACTCTTTAGGGCCTACACGTAGTGGACATTTTTGAAAATATCAATTTTTTTATTTCGACCGATTTTCGAAATATAACATTTCAAAAGTATTCTCTCAAAATTTCAACTCGATCTGTTCACAGTTGAGGGGATTGTGGGTGTTTAAAGTTCTGCGAACCGGCAAACTTTAAAGCGTTTTCTTTCGAAATTACCTTTACTAAATCAGTGACCACAATATCTCAAAAATCACTACACCGATCAACTTCAAATCTTACAAGCTTCTTCTACATATCGGAAATCAGTGCATAGAAAATAAGTGCATAGAAAAAATGTATTTTTCGATGCATAGGTTTTTTTCACCGAAAATCGATACTACACGTTTGGGCTGCGACCATTAAAAAAAAATCAATATTTGATTAAATCCGTCATCGAAGCGCGAGATAATTTCATGCAAAACTAAATGCGTTTGATTATTTATTTAATTTCTGATGATTTGTTTCCGAATAGCAGTGCTCACCGGGAACGACGTTTTTCCAACAGTGGTCGACACGAACCATTGTATCTACAACAATTATAATCAATTGGTAAATGTTCGGAAGTGGGGCTCCTGCTAGAATCAGGCTTACTTTCTTCAAGGCTTCAAACAAACCCAAATAAACCTAAAGAACCTCAAACAACCTCAAACAACCACAACCAACCCCAAACAAACCCAAACCACCCGAACAGCCACAAACAACCTCAAACAACCCTAAACAAACCCACACAAAAATTAGCCTGATTCTAGCAGAAGCTCCACTTCCGAATATTTACCAAATAATTTTTAATACAAAAATAGTAAAACATACTTAAAACCAGGCTCTTCAATAAATAAATAAAATTGTAAAACTGCCCCCGTTGTCCCAGAAAGAAATCACGAAAATTCCTATTTTTTCGGCCACGTGCTTGGTGTAACCCGTTAAGGGTCGCGTAACTTGGAAAAAATTGTCTTGCGAAATACATTTTACAATAACGTAGATTTCTATGTGTATCTCTCGCCTCCGGTTCTGTCTCCTTTTCTGGTATGATTTTGAACATTGTCCAGGATCGAATTAAATTCAGAAATATCCCTTCCACAGGGTTGCCCCTTCGCAATGAGCGACACCACACGTTTGAGTTGCGGACGCGGAAAGGGAAGAAGGTGTATGCCTCGTACAGTCGAGAAACGTTTGCGTATGGCCAGTGGTCGGCCCTGTTCGTTACTTTTAGCTACTTGTTTCATTGAGGTGACAGACCAAGGGTCGCGTATGGGCGTTGCCCAAAGCCTATCCGATTTCATCCGGCAGGTCACGCACACACTTTTTCACCATAACCCAGCCCTTCCAGCCCTCCGACTAACTTTCCCTTTACATTCGGCTGCTTTTTTTTACATTATCGCTCTCAGGTAATACGGCAGTTCGTTATGCGCTCCATTGATTAGCCGCGACCGTCGTATGACCAGTGTGTAGCAACAAAAAAGAAACACACATCTTCAACGCGCGAATACAAATCACGACACATACCATGGCACTGTCTGCGATAAATAAAATAATACGTGTGGTGGGGGTGAGCAGCGGAGGGAAGGGAGACGAGAGGGAAAAAAACAGTGTCCTTTAGTCGGCGCACGTGCGTCAGCTGACCTCGGTCCTTCGTCTCCTGTGTCACCGAAGTACGTTACAACCTTTTGTAAATTGTAGCGAATTCATGAGTGTCTTCAAAGTGGACGCGAGGGATGACGAGGAAAAAAGAAACAAGACACAAGGTAGAGACAAAAGTTGCCAAAGTTTTCGAGGTAGAGTGAGGGGGAAGGAAGGGAAAAGGAAACATGGCCGCACTTTTGCTTGGGAAGAAATGTTGATGTCAAGGTTTAACGGATATATGCAAATTACGAGATTCCGAATGGTCGTTGATTCGTGCCACCCAAATTTGACTCTTATCTTGCAGGGGGAAAATTTGTTCGGAAGGCTCTATGCGTTTTTTGAATCGTGTAAGGACATGGGGTGTTACTTGAGAGTTGGGGAAATCCGTAAAGCACCGGGGGAAAAGTAATGATGACTCCGCTCAATCCTTTTGTGCATGGAGAAAGAACATCTTGAGACCAGCTACGTTGGCTATCCGCAAATCTGACCGTTTTAAAAACGGCTCTTACATTTTTTTTAAGGAATCAGGTTTTTGCGATAAGATTTTTCGTGAAAAGACCTTTGTATAAGTGAGAAGCTGGCGACCAAATCGGGATTTGTCCACGGTAGGTAAATTTTGTTAACTTTTATTGTTCATGTTTTTCAAGCACAATTTTATTAGCTCCCGAAATATTTTGAAACAAATCCAGCTTTTAACATGTCAACATTTGTTAAAACTGCCTTTTGAAGTGAAAAGGCAGTTTCGAAAAATCATTTTTGAAAATGATTTTTTTTAAATAAAATAAAATAAGATTATTTTTTTAAATAGGCATCGTTTGGACAAGTTCGGTTCTGTTCGCCGGTTCCTCAAGTATAATTACATTTATGTAAATGTGACTTTTAAAACATTGGGATCCACATAATGTTGAGGGTAGGGATATTAGACAACTGTGAGTCCTCGAGGTCCGATGCTTCCAAAATCATCTTCCAAATATAAATAAAAAAATATATATACAGGGCTACTGGTTGTTAGTTACGACCCCGTAAGATGGTAGTACGAGACGTTTTCCGCTATCACATAACACAGTAATGCTTCATGCACAAGTAAACCATTCTCGAGATGTTTTTATTATTTTTTTTAGTGATGGGTAGGCAACTCTAAAAATTAATTTATGAAAACTGTTGTATGAAATCAAACTTTTTCATTATTCGTAGTTTGAGGACGCAGTTACAAAGAATTATCAACAATAAAAATAAAAAATGAGAAATATTTTCTACAACTGCCAATTGGCAGCTTTAAATTATACATTTTTATTCTATTGCGCAGAATACGCGCTATAGTTTTTTCCACCAATGCAAAATATTTTCCGACGTACCGAAACAACTGCACAATTTTCCATTATTTTACTATTACGTAAAAACGTAAAACTTTTAACTCGTAGTCACTGTCAAATGAATATCGGTGCCTCATCATTCGACCACCGAGCGATTTTCCTTCCTCTTCTTCCATTGCCCACCGAAATAAACTAAAGGACTTGTAAATTGAGACATGAAATCAGATTAATGTTTTTTCTCCCGATTCAGAGGAACGCCAATAAAATTGTTTCAATTTTTCAAATTCGATCTCTTGATGTAGTTTTGTTGGAGCTTCGTTTATCGGCAACATTGATAGCGCTCTCAAGTATGACACAAAGCTGTTGCTGTTCCAATCAAGTACGTTTTTTTTTGGTTTCTGGAATCAGCAGCAGGTGTCGTTCCTCCGTAGCACCCTTCGCGTAATCTTTCTCGTTGTACGTCGGCTTCGAATTGCTATATACATGGACCCACGTGTGGAACGTGCCACCGGTCATCTCCGATTCTACCCCAGAACCAGAAACTTTTTTTTCGGACGATACAAAATACAATGGTACACTATGACACAATATCCAGCATCCTTTTAACTCGTGACCCCAAGACTGCTCCATTTACGTTCCACTATTATACGTAATTTCACCATTTCCATTTCCTTTTACATGCAAAGAGGAGTCGACAAATGTCCCGCTTGTAAATAATTCACCAGTTCTGCCTTGGAAAAAAGGCAGTCCCTTCGGTACGACAGGTGCTCTTTACCCGTGATCGTCCCTTCTCACTTTCCGACCCCCGGCTGGACCCTCCGATGCTGCGCATCCTTCAAGTACAATTCTCCATTTCACGCACTCAAACTAGCACGAATAATTCGAGAAAAATCTTTTATTTTCTTTTTGACATGTCATTTTGTTCTACGGATTGTATTTGTTTTTTTCTTCAATTTTTCTTTGAAGCAGTGGTCTAGTTTTTTACACTATTTTAGGAGCCCCAAAACAAGACTTATTTCATAAGTTATTGGTATTTACGTTTTTTTTCAATGATAATGAAAGTTTAGGTGAAACGTTTATTGGAGCTGTCATTCAATGCAGGAGCACAGATTTTCATTTATTTTCCATTGTCATATAGATTCTGCGGTGCTTGTGAATAAAAATAAAACGAAGGGCGGACGATTCTCTTATCCTTTAGCCCGCGTGCCAAATCTGTCCAAGAGTCTGTCAAGAAATCTGTCTCGTTTCGTCCGATGACAATGATGGGTGCGTCATCCGATTGATCGTAAAATTTCTTCGGGTGTAATGATGTTTTGCTTATTTTCTAGACAAAAACGGTAGCAAAATTAAAATAAATAAATAAATCCCCGGCGATGCTGGTTTGTTATCTCCTTTTACTTGGAATAACAATGGTGAAGAATCAATTTTTTGCCAAATGCGCCGGATTTAATTGAAGAGACATCCATTAAAAATATTTGCAGTCCAACATCGTGACTCAATAGCCATTGACATTATAAACACTTGTTCCGAGCCGATAAAAAATCAATTTCCGAGAAACACATTTCCATTTTTGTGCCTATATTATCGTGCTAGAATTTATACAACTTAAGGCAGTATTCTAGTCTAGAGGCCCATATTTCACGATTTTTTCGGGCATAATAAAAAGTATATACATATATTTTCAGCATCCATTTTTTACAGTCTTTTTATTGGTGTTGCAAGACCTCACACAGAAATCATGCAAAAAACTATAATTTAAAAGGTTATGGTCATAAAAAAGGTTTGAAGCGGTTCACATGATTCCAAAGCTCCCATTCATCCGAAACAGATATAAAACCAATTTTCTCGATCGATAAGAATGTCATTATGGCAGGTAACAGAGCGATAAAAAATGTTATGGCGACAGTCTGAAAAAAGTTAATTTTTCGTGGTTTTTTTTAAATTTAGAGCATAGAATACTGCTCTAAATAAATCTCCTTACATTAAAATAGATATTTCAGTTTCATCGAGTCACGACAATTCAACTTATCGATTCGTTCGTCTTCATCTTTTAATTACACAATTTCTGTACTCAGACAAACCAAAATCGTCTTTTAATGATCAATTATTATGCCTCTTCCACAACTGCATTTCTATTCGCGCATTACTTCCTCTCCAGGTCCTTTTTCATCCCTCTGGGTACGGCTAATAGACACGCTCGCTTGCTCCTCTGTACATAACATATTTTTTCCCCACTTGCTCCCTAGGCTCGTTATCTCCAGATATTACTTATTACGATTATTGCCATCGTTAATAATCTTATCTCTTAATTACGCACTGGCACGTGAGTACAATTGAGGCCGGCTATCTCAGTGTTGCCAGTCTTCCGAAAATTCATTGTACCCTCATTCATGATGATCGCATTGATCGAAGCTAATATCTCAACAAAAGTGACCACCAATCACACTCACGAATACAGTTACATCCAAGTGCTGATTGGTACAGGAATAACTAATTGAAGCAAATACGACAAACGGACTATGGTAGTCGGCCCCATAATCGCCACCTTAAGCAGATCACTAGACTTTGCAAATTTATAGAACTCAGCTTGGAAAGCGAGAAGAAGTTCGTGAACTTGGAAAGTGAGAAGAAGTTTGTGAACTTCGAACGTGAGAAGAAGTTCGTGAGCTTGGATAGTGAGAAGAAGAACCTCTTAGTGAAATTTCCGTGCCTAATACAGTTTTTGAGAAATATTTCGTAAAGGTTATAAGACGTTATTGTACGGATCATCATCATGCCACCATGATGGTTGGTCTACTAATCGCCACAAGAACATCCCACTAATGTCACACATGTTTAAACCGCTTTGAAGCCTTATAGATCTTTGAAACAAAATCCATTTTTTTTTAATCCAAGAAGACGACTTGTTTTCCGATCATCCAAAGGTATATAAGGCCATAACTAATTATGCAAAAGTTTGTAGGCCTTTGTTGATTCGAATATGTCTGCATATAGAACGTGTTTGTTTGTAACAAAACATTTGACAAATAGTTGGAAACATAAATTTCTCTTACATACAACTTTATTAATTAAAGAACTAAAACTAATGATGGCTATTACATCACATTTATAATTTTCATTAATTTTCAATCATTATAAACAACTATTTTATCATTTAATCCTTTTTAATCTTTTTTCGTTGAAATGAGCATGAAGCTATTTTTTTTTAATGCTGAACGCAAAACTAAGATCCTTGTTGATCACTTGAAGCCAAACTTACTTCACGCAAGTCGCGAAGCACTCTCAAATCGTAGTATCAAGTTGTAGCTGAATATATTTTATTGGATTATTCTTGAATACGTATACTTACGGGTGTGACAATGTGATACAACGTACTAAATTTCTCCCGGGAGCTAATATATCACAGACCTGCATGAAGGACTGATTCTTATATTGAAATACTTATTTAAGGAGGTACGATCATTACTACGAATCCAACTTTCGGATTTGAAATTTTCATATGATTTTGACGAATACTTTATGCGCCTATTGCCACAATTTGAGCTATTTTGACCGTTTAGTTTTTTCGCAATAAAACTGCAAAGTCGAGCACTTTGAGTTACCGAAACACGTCGTCGTATGGTGACGGTCAACCGGAAGTGCGGTGATCGTGGTTTTTTTTGCTCACGTATCCCACTAAACCCGTTGGAAAACGGAAATTCGATAGATTAGATATAATAGTTATTGTAAAAAATAAGAAAATCAATCTTCACCGTGTAGTTAAAGCAGGACATTACAAGAAAGTTTCAAGTTCCGGTTAAAAATGGTCAAAACGATGAAATAGCACCCACAGACTTAGCAACGTCGCGAGTGACAGCTGATGCGTTTGGCGAACATAACCCAGCTTTGTTTTGAAATTAATTTGAATAGAAGCCGCCATAAAATATACAAATAACAATTTAAGGAGTTTTATAATTTATTACGTATCAATAATATGTATAATTATATTCTGCCTGTCGTGTTAATTCCGCAGAGGTAATTCAAGCCTATTTTAATAGGTTTCCAGTTGATATTTTCTGTCTTTTTAGTCCGTCTTTATGGTGGATACGTTAATATTATTATTACGAAGATTACTACCGAGTCGTTGACAATGTAATTTTTCAGTTTTTATTTGTTCACGTGCAATAAATTCATCATTTATCACAACATTTGGCACACTATAATCGACAATACGAATAATCAATATAAGTAAACAACAATCAGAGCAGATGTGGGTAAAATGAATTTAGACTCTTTTTTGATCCCGTGGAAGTGATCGTACCTCTTTAACGTGTAAACATGACGATCACTAGGACCCTGACGACCACTGGGCCGACTGCTTTACCTACCTAAAATCGGCTACAGCATTTTTTTCCCTCCGCGTAACGATCGTCAATTTCGATTGAAATACGTTGGTGTCTCGTACAATGCAAATTTCCGTTGCACCTCTCGTGTCGCGAAAATCCACCAATCCACAAAGGGTGGCCTTTACGAGAGCCTCGCAGTTGCAAAGCTCTCGGGTTCTTCGATCCAAATGAAGCTCGCGAATCGTTCACCTTGTGTCACGCGAGAGACCGTTAATGTATGCCAGGATATGTATATAGACGATCGAAAGTATACTTGGTGTAGACAGGCAGGTACCCCACGATATATATGCGCGAAGCCGCGGTTCATCGATAGGAAAAGGCTTTTGAGACGAAATCGATAATCCGCCCAACCAGAATATCACTTAGGCAGGTACATATACCCTGTGTTAATTTGATATGTACATAAGGTGGTGTTGTGTGAATTTCTTCTAGCACTCACATGTACATATATGCACATACACGTGTGCACGATGTTGCTAGATGAAATTTACGCGAGCTCGAGAGCCGAACTGACGTTCAACGGTTTTGCATTGATTCCAGGTCAGGGCATAACATTTCCTTAGAAATTTCTCTCCTTCTATAAAAATCGGTACGTTATATTCGTGGCAAAGGGGAATAGATCGGGTAAAAAAATAAAATCAGAAATAAACGAGGCGAGAGAAGACATATGTGTTGTACGACGAGAATCGCAGAGACAGAGAGTAAGAGAGAGAGTGAGAGGGGGGGGGGGAGAGAGGGAACGAATTATAATGTTAAAGGGATGCGACCTCATCGTGGCGCGTAGGGAAAAAGAGAGGGAGAGCAAACCTTTGAAAAGCCGTCGCAAAAGGGGAGAAATTAAAATGTAAAAGGGATGGATGCGCGTGGAAAAACCGTGTAGCCCACATGCCGTGGTGCTTTTTCTTCCCTCGCACCGAGTGCTTCTCTCCTCACGCATAAACTCGTGTGATGCTCCTCTCTTTCTCTCTCTCTCTCTCTCTCCCTCCTTTGCCTTTTTTCCTCGACAAAGGCGGGATTTTGCTAGGAAATTAAAATTAACAGACTGGTGGGGAGAAGAAGAGTGCCCCATACGGCAGGTCGAAGGGGTGAGCCACGCATTGTGTTTGTCCGTGTGTTATGTGCGATGTGCAAACGAAACGAAAGCTGTGCCACGACACAGCTCAGCTTTCCCATGCTTTTGCCGGATTCGCTAGCAAAGAGACACCGAACGGACGGGGACACGTCGATATCGTGGACCGTATGATCGCTTGAGTTTTTTCACTCCCTCAAATGATAGAGGAGTTGAGGTATTCCTTTCACAATTAAGGCGGGAAACCAGTTTAGATGAGTCAAATAATCGATTTTTTTAATCTTACAAATTGTCAGCAAAACCATTCGAGAATATGTTCCTAAAGTAGTATCAATAATTCATTACTGCTTGGACTTTTTGGTTTTCGGTAATGTTTTTTTAAGAGCTTTTTTCTCGAAACGACTTTATTTCAATTTGTGTGCACTGTAGCTCGAAAAGTTTCTAACATGTAATTTTATAAAGTGACAGTTTTTTCATATAATTACGGTCTGTATGATCTTAAATTTGGGGTAATAACTGTTGAAAGTATATGTTTTATAGCAAAAAAGATTATTTTTTGCTATAAAAGACTTATACATTCTTCTTTAGACACGTCTAAAAATGCAATCTTCAATTTTTTGTCGGGGTTAGGTTTATATAGAAGGAAAACGTGTTCTTTGAGTAATCTTCAAAACGGACCGATTTGCGATGAAAACTGTGGCTTCCAGCGTGTATACAAACGGCAGAGTTTGATGGCGACCAAGGGAGGGCATCATTGTGACGGCCCGAAAAAATATATTTTCCTATTTTTTCTTGTCTATCAGATTATTTATTTGGGATTTTATTTTAAAAAATAATTAACAACGTAGAGGAGGTATAATAGAGCCTGTCTATAAGAAAAGTGGTCCAACGGCCGGATCGATAACTTGAAAATGGTTGATCTGCAAAATGATGGGTTGCCACATAAGTATTGAACTCTCAAAGTTCCAACCGAATCGCTCATTAGTTATCTGCCGACCTAATTAAAAAAAAAAAACGTCTATAATCTATATAAATGTAGTTCGAATTGTACGTAGGCGTGTTTCGATTTAAAAAATGTTCATAAAATGGCGGTTGTTAAAAAATGTAATTTTGTCGAAATTTATACTTATATACGGGGGCGTAAAAAATACTAAATCTCAAACAAAACAAAAAACGGCTACGCACAATGATTGCTATGGCCGTTATGAAAATTTTGGTTTTTCATATGAAGAATTAGAAAATTATAGCTGGTGTTATGATTCCTGCCAGGTCGAGAAAAATCGTTTCGAGAAAAACGCGATTGAACGTTGCACTGACTGCTCTCATTGAACCGTCTGCACAGGGTCAATTTTCGTTATTTCAACTTGAACGTTTTTTCACATATTCTTGAATATGTCGTATACTTTGAGAAAATGCAACAAAATCGATTTTTTCATTCATCACAGTGATGTCCGTCTTAAGAAATAATGCAAGAACATTGTATTGATTTCCGAACGAAACGTGGCTGTTAGTTGTTTCACCCATTTGTACTTTGATTGCGATATCGAGCATGACACCGTATTTTTTTTTGTTTTTTCAATTTGAGAAAAAATCAAGGTGTAGATGGGCACATGGAGTACCTTCCACACCCACCATAGAAGCATCCATAATTGGTCATTGAATCGAAACGCCCATTGCACTTAAATTCACGCCCTTCCTCAAAAAAATATCATACATTTTTTTAAATAAAGATCGTAGTTCTTTGCATAGAGATAATCATTCAAAAGAATGGGCTCCGAACAAGAATGTTGCCAATTGTACGAGATACATCCTACATACCGATTATGATCCATTCAATCGGCGTATATCTATCACAATCACCCTGATATTCGGCGAACCTACATAAGTATTTCGTACGAGTACCTCAGGGGAGTAGAGGTTTAACTTTCGTGATCCGAATCTATCTCCGAAGCAGACTATACGGATATAGCTCGTTCGATGGGCCGGATGGAGGCTTCAAAAGGTTGTACATATAGAATGTCATACACCTATATTTCTATACATACAGACACACACATATGCTAGGGATGTTCCTCCACAGTGGATACAGGTGATCTTCTCACCGTGAGAACATTTTCGCAGCATCCCTCGAACTAGTCACCCCTTCACATCCTTTTTCGGGATTTGTCCCCCCTCCCCCTTTCTCTCTCCACATTTCCTCTTCCCTCGGAGCTTCGATACATCAAGTCTCACTGCCATCTCGCACTAGCTTACTCCTGTACACATGTATGTGTGAATCCTTGCTTTCGTTCCTTGTTATACCGTGTGGCGCTCTCCCTGCGGTGTGCTCGGGTTTTGCTGCCTATAAGGTGCGCCATATACATGTGCATATCCGTATATACATATACAGCACCACATTTGTTACCCCCTCCCGATCAGGCCAAATAAGTTCAACCCCTGTAGACCGATCAGCTCCGGATGGTATAATGGGGAAACGGTTAGGGGCATATTTCTTTCGGGTTGCCAAAGCAGCAAGATCCAGCGTAGGAACATCCCCTGTGCAATCCGGAGTATTATAGTATAGACACGTATCTGTAGATACCAAGAGAATGCGTGCTCCAGAACATGATGCGGCGTACCATTGTCCTAGATGCGGAAACTGACAACGAGAGTGGCTTCCGGATTGGGGGAAGGTCCTCCAACTCTTCCTCTTTATATATATGCGTATGTGCGTGTGTCTATTCTGACTGTGAGAGAGACAATTCTGTGTCTCTCTTCTCTCGAAGAGCGCTGCAAAGTATCATTCTTCGGGTTTGCGGTGAGCAACTCTCCAATCGTATTCAGTCATCTGGAGCATATCTGTGTGCAGACACAGACTGCTATTAGGTCGCAAACGCTGGATGGACCGTCATTCAAAACTTCGTAACGTTCGGATCTTGCGCAATATAACTGCGATCCTGTCTCGTGGATTGCGGCACAACACGCATCGGAAGTCACCTCCCGTATGAGAATTCTCGATATAGAGCATCTCTTGCAGTCTTCACCATTGGCGAAGTCGGTATTTTTCGGGAGGCTAGGCCCGCCGGATTGAAAGTGGTTTTGTTCACAATCTTTTATTTTTTAAATAAAATTTACATAGCAGTCGATAATGGCCATTGAAGGCCATTTTGTACATCGAAAAAAAAAAATTCTAACAGCTTGACATTCATACTAAATAGATGTGTAATTAATTTTATGAGTGAATGACTTTTTCATACGCAAAAAAAATGTTAAATTCGCACATGATTTTATACCCGTTACTGCGGCCTAAGGCCTTAATCACACGTAAATGTGAACATTAATACGAAGCTCAACAATAATACGAAGCTGCAATAGCTTGAGAAATAACTAACTGATTTTTCGTCATTTTTTAATCCAGGTGCCAGGGTCTAAACTTTACTTCCAGTAGGTGCTCAATCGAATTAGTCTTTGTTTTATATTTTTTCTATGTTCAGAAGTTATATGTGAGCAAATCGTCCCTGAAGCATTGTGCTTCTGAGCCATGCTTCTATTCGCCTCATGGCAGAAAATCTCATCATGCAACCGGTGGAGCTCACTGGGGGTAGCAGGGCTGCTTGGAAAGGTTCAAGCAAGTTAGCGGAGTACTTTTTTCATAAGCTTTCTCAAATTTCCAGAATTTATTTCATCATTTTTAAATGAGAGTAGGTCTTCCATGACCGTCGCTTCAGTTTCTAGGGCTAACGTATCAATTATTGAGATTGTTCTATAATTATTGATGAAATCTTCTCCGTTCTTCATATGCAATTTGAAGAATACGCCAACTGAGGAGCTAACGGTAGATTCTCAAATCGACGTTTTAAATTTACAATTATATTATCTTTATCGATAATTAACTTTATTTAAATAGATAACAATTATGTTACCATATTACTTGCCAGTAAATGTTGATCTTCCAGTATTTTTCTGGTTGAGTATCGCCCGGAACTTCTAATGCATTGCTTTTTCCCACAGCTAACTTAATTGTGAAATTCGAATATCCATTTAATTACGTAATGAAATAACTACTTTTTTGTCAATTCAGAAATGACGATAAAAAATAGAGTTGAAGTTTTATTAAATTATTCCTTTATGACTGCTTGGGTGGAGTTTAAATTAAATTAATCAATTATGTGAACTTTATTATTTTGCATCGATTTTTTCTAGGGGTCACTGGGGTTTCTGGGGGGGGGGGGGTTGGGCCACCCTGCTGGCTACGCTAATGTTCACTATTGGCAATCTCGAGAGGCGCTGATAAATCTTAAATCTTTTTTACCCGTGCTGACTGAATGTTGGGAAACTGGGACATTTCGTCCTCGTCACCATCATTGAGCAATTATTCGTTACGTAGTAGCGATGACATCAAGAGACGATGAATAGTGTACCAACGAACAATGTCGTCAATCGCCTTAGTTAGGTTGATCAGTATCGAGATTTTTAATCGATGATTAATCGTTCGATTGGCTTGGAATACCCACCGTATCGCAGTGAGAACGAAACACTTCGTTGAAATTGACTCATCACTATACAATTCTTCGTGTACTCCCTACACGACGATTCTTTGGGCGACTGGGAGGGGGAGGTATTCACGCCTATTGACTCACGCGCTGACCCATGGACCGGCTGACCAACGTCCGGTTCTCATCCTCCAGACCTCTGACCGACGAACAGGTCCAGAGCACAATAAATTGAGCCGGTGCATAGACCGGCCTCATACGAAGCCGCGTCACTCACCCCACTATAATATTTACTTCTTTTATGGCTACACTCCGAACAAATGTATTCGCGAAGAGAATGAAGAAGCGCACTTGCTGGACCGACGGAGCCGGTTCAAGCAACTCTCGATATCCAAAAAAAAAACTGTCCTCTTTTTGTTGCCTTCTGATTTCTGATTCATGGCTCATCGAACGCCTAAAACTCATATTTTGAAAACGTGGAGACTGGAAATACAATTTATCGTCAAATCTCGAATGGCCCCAACGGCCATTCGAGAAAAATAAATTTATTTTTCACCAGCGTGCTGTACACATGTTTGTGGTTACAATGTAACTTTTTCGGAAGAAAATCTTTCAATTTTTTTTGGTCGAAAGAAAAAAGTGTTTCGATAAATGTTTTGAAAAATATTTCTTTAATGTTCAAAATTCTAGCGACTAATATCGTTTTTAAGTGCACATGCATATGAAATTCGAAATTTCTTAGTCACTCATTTCAGTAACAAATATCATTAATCTTATCCCTCTATATCTTTTGTTCTCGGCGGCTTACTCATCTTCTCAACACTTTGGTATTTCTCGATGTGGTTTTGATTTCTTCCTCTTCTCCCGATATCAGCTTTCACAATTTACATGTATTTTTTTTTCATAACGCCAAGCTTGCGAGCCTCGCATTTATAGGTGTACAAGAATAATTTCACATCAAATGATAGGATGCATAAATAGCGGATACGTATTCCGGAATAACGAGGCACGTGGCCGTATCTACGCGGTAAAGAGGACGGAATTGCGCCGGAAATATATGTACGTGGCATTTTACATATGACGAGGTATGAGAAGATGTAAGAGAGGGGAAAAAAGCGCGGCCATCGCTCTCGTTGCTCTCTCCATACCACGAAAATTTGCTACGTACAGTGAGAAAGTTCGCGGGAGTGTTCGCGCTCGAGAGGGAAGAATATGTGGCATACGCGCCGGTTTTTTACGACCAACTAAGCCCCTGTTATACGCATGTAAATCCGCCCGGTGAAAAATTCCGGAAAGATTCGGTCGCGAACCGCTGAACTCTCGGGGGAAAAATATTGCGCTCGTATATACATATGTATTTATGGACATGGATAAATTATGCGGAACATCTTAGCAATTTTTTATATAACAAGGGCATGCTTCAAAACGTTATAAGTCATGATTATTCAATTAATTAACGTAGTTATGACATAGGAAAATTTCGCCGATACAAAATGTCGTGGAAGAATAGTTGCTTGTGCGAAATAATCTTAAAGCCATTTTTCACGGGCTACCACTTAGCTCGTGGTCGGAAAAACGAGAAATTCTCGTTACTTTTTCCTGGGAAAACGTGTGTAGCTTTTCGATTTAATTTTTTTTAATTTATTCTTTATTTTCTTTTTTTTAATTTTATTTTTGTTTTTTATATTTATTTTATATTGGTTTTACGTATCTTTTACAATTTTTGTATCGAAAAATATTGATAAGTGTAGTAGAATCTAGATAATGTAGATAAATGTAGTAGATGTACAATTTTGTGTACCGACCACTGTTTGAAAAACATCCGAAATGAAAAAATCGAACGCATTTAATGTTTACACGAAATTGACTAGTGCTTGAACGGAGGATCTAATAAAATATTGATTTTTGGAAAAATGGCCGCCGTCCAAAGTGTAAGTATTGATCTTCGGGGAAAAACGCTCTATTTTCTTTGAATAAAAAACAACTACACATCGAAAAAAAACTTCCTCCGTGCAATCACTGCTTATTGATATGTAAAGGAAGCTTGTCAAATTTGTAGTTGGTTGGTGCAGTGATTTTGGAGATATCGAGGTCAGCGATTTTGAGAAAAACGCGTTTAAAGCGGTCATCCCATGTGACAGGTCCGAAAAATCGAAAAAAAAAAATGTTTACACAAATTATAAAAAAATGGTGCGTATGATACGGAACCGACATACCAGAGTAATGGTGAGTCATTAGTATCGTTGCGTAAATTGTACTTGAACTTTCAAACGCGTTTTTTTAAATTTCAAAACTTTATTTTTCAAATTGGCTTCCATGATATCTCAAAAACTACTGAACGGATTGCGCTCAAATATTTATGGTACAGGCAGCACGTCTATAGTTCTCACCCGAACTAGAATATTTACTGATATCCGCCATACTTTTTTTTAAGGGGAAAGAGTCGAATAATATATAAAATAATTTTTGTTCGAATGTTATATTTCGACAATTCGTCAAAACCAATGGTCGATATTTTCAAAATTTTCCATTAGCTGTAAGCCCTTAAGTAAAAAATATACATACGAGAGAAAGAAACTTGGTTTTTACTCGAAACATTTCATTTATTCGACTCACATGATTCGACACATTATTCGACTTACATGAAAAAAAGCGCAATGTTTCCGAATGAATTGAGAATTGTCTATGATGATTCAGTAAAAGCATTTAAAAATTGCAAACGACTTGAATAAAACAATCAAAGAACAATATAATTTTTCTCAAAATCCCGTTCGTTTTGCCCTTGATCGGTTCAGAAAAGTCGTTAATAAGCTGAACACACATGCCCACTTACGGTGATTGAAGCCGCCCGCATAGCCGGCTTCGTTAGAAACCTCTGTGTATCGTTGGCCTATGCAAATAAATCCGGGAGTAACGTACACCTCTGGGAAAATTTACCAGGCGTATGGAAGGAGATTCTGGAAACGTCGATTGCAGACAGGTTGCCCCCACTGTGAGACGTAATACATACGAACACGATATTAAGGGGGGATATACCTTTAGACGAGGAAAAAATTGGCTGATTTTCATGATTTTTTTCCAAAGAAAATATTTCTTCACCCTTTTTGAGACTTAAGGTATGTTTTATTATTACTTTTGACTGTTACATGATTTTTTGTGTTTATCAATCTTCAAAAATGGCGAAGGTATGGCACGGTCTTCGAAACTGCATTTTCAAAACTGACGTGACGTACGGCTAACAAACTAATCGACCGATTCTGATGGAATTCGGTAAAAATCTTTCTAAACTTATTGTGTAAAACATGAACCATTTTTTTTGAAAATTAAAAGGAGGCATTTTTTACAGCAAAATGTAGCGATTTTTTTCGGAAAATTCAATCGTTCTGTTCAAAGCGTACCACTTAATCGATTTTCAACATTCCTCACTTTTTCTTGGTTCATATTCTGCGTATAAGTGTCAATGAAAGAAAAACCGTTGTTAGTTTTTCTTCAGATTAATCCCGCCGGCGCTACTTGTCACGCCGTCTGGCAACATCCGCCGCAACCCATTTAAGACCGTGCCATCCGTCCGCCATTATTAAAGATTCAAAAAAATACCACGTAACGGCCAAAAGTAGGAACAAAACATGCCCTAAGTCTCAAACGAGGTGATGAAATCTTTCCTCTGAAAAAAATCATGAAAATCAGCAATTTTTAACTCGCCGTATATCTTCCCCCTTAATGTACCAGCACACATTTCGTCTTTGAGTTTCTGCCGGGTACATCGACCCCCCGGAATGCGAAACTCTCGCACAAACGTATATGAAAATATTACACCCGTCAAACTCTCACTCGCTGTTGAACTTGCCAAGCACAAAAGGGAACCGGACAAGCGGAAAAAATCACCGTGTGAGCCGTTAATAAACCAGAGAATCCGGAAATTGGCCGGAAGTAATTATCGTGACGACCCATCGCTTTTCGCCGAAAAGCTTAGTCGTTCAACAGTTATAAGTGCCCGTGTAGATGTGGCCGATAGGGTATCTGTCATAATGATCACTATGTACAATTTTTTTATACACAACCGATACGCTAATCCGAGTGTTCACCAGCGACTCCTAAGAATCGAAACGGCTGAACCCGGGAATTCGACGTCTTGCATGTTGTGGAGCCCGTCCTTTCGTTATCCAGGCGTTTCGTGAACGCACGCAGGTATATTTACAACCGTAACTAGCTAACAAGTTGTTCATTTGGGTCATGGGGCCAGGGTCACAAGCCGGTGGACCTGTCACCGCATAGAAATCACCAAGAAAGTTTGAACGTTGGACACATGTGATCTACGGCACAGATCCCATTGAGCACGTACTTCCGGGCATATTGTACGTCTATATCCAGGCCCACAGGCCAATGGATAGCAACGAAAAAAAAAGCCGAACGAGATCAAACACGATCATCAAGTTTGTAGCTGGGGTGTAACGGGTCATGGATCCCTGTCGGGTCATCGGGAGTCGCGCGCGCGACCTCTTCATCAAGGGCCGTCTTGTGTCCGAGTCGATGAATATCCGTAAACTCGTTGCTCGACCCGGGTACCAAACTCGTCGCAACTCTCTCCCTGTCTCTCATGCCCCAAGACGCGTCAAACGAGAACTCAATGAATGGAAAAATGTATACAGGGAAGTGAAGTTTCACAGATATCGCATAAAAAGACCTGTACAAGCCTGAGAAGAGAAAGGGCGCATCCAGTATGTCGTAGAACAGACGCGCGTACCATTGAGATGTATAGTGGTACGGGCCGAAAGGTGGACCCCGACTCGCCGGATGACCGGGTGTCGCATGTAAACTTGCTCCAACGTTAACGTCGTTAGCACGCGTTCGCTACGGAAACCCGGTATCAGTGGGATACCTGTTGTAGGAGAAGTACCCGGTAATCCAATGGAAAGAGTTGGACCCCAAATTTGTCGTTGACAAGTAACGGGCTACATCTACCTGGGTGGGTCAAAAAATTGCATTTTTCAACAATATTTTTATTCGACAAAAATTCATTGACATATTCGTAAAATTGAACGAGCTGCAGGCTTCTAACAGTCGGCCGTGCGAACCCAACCGGGCAGCACCAAACTCTAAACGCTTTTTTTTGAAACACTGTTTTCAAACTCGGTGGACATGATATCTCGAGAACCACTTGATGGAATGTTTCCTACTTTAGAGGAGATACGATGAGAAACATTTGCGGGTCGTTGACGATCTTACTTTATAAAGCCATCTTCATTTTTTAATAGTTACGTCGAAATCACGACTTTTTCATAGATTTTGTATGCTCGAGTTTAATCCGTCGCCACGTTGTTAAAAAAAATGATTTTAGAAATCGACGATCGTCAACGACTCGTATTTGTTGTTAGCTTCAGTAACCCGTTTGGTTTTTAGATTTCGGATGGGCGGTTTAAGCTGGAAAGTGTCCACCGCCAAACGTTGCGAAAAAAATTCGTCATCTGTCGGCGGCCATATTTTTGTTGTTTGAGTGTGTTTGGGTAAGGGTCTCAATATATGTACATTTGTGTTAAGAATAATGTATTAATTCATATGCAACCGTGTGCTAGAAAAAAAAATCGGAATGTCGCTTCTCTTGGGCCTCTAGGTAGATATAGCCCCTCAACGAGGGAACATTTCACAACGCTGCAGGAATCAACAGTCTCCAGTTGAGTTTCCATTGACCTAGTCGTAGATGTATGTGCAGGCTAACTTGGGACGGTGTCAAGAGTGAAACTGGTTTGAAGTTGATCGCCGAGTTTCCGGTACGCAGCGCATGTACATAAACGAGGACTGAAACAGATCTCGTGTCACAAGAGCCACTCGAAGGGTCAGGGATTGATTCCTGGGTCACGAACACGTTGACCACGCCACTGGTCGTATATCCTTATCCCGCTCCACTCTCACGTGTACCGGGCCAAAGATTGGTATTCCCATACTACGGTATGCCCATTTCCCAAGGGCTTTTGGAAAGTTAATGACGTACAGGTTATGCGTGGATAGTGCTCTGTTTTCGTCGATCCAGATGCCACTCAATGCCCACAACGATGTCACTGTGTCTATTCGCCTGATTCTCCTTCAATCGCATTATCACATATCATTCGAGCATCCAATAACTTCTGGAGCAAGCGGTCAACCACTCTGTTCGAGAGAGGTTTTCATTTGACTTGTCCATAGTTTACAGAGTCTTCCATTTGAGGAAGCGGCTCGGTCTACTTTGGAAAAGTGGACACTGGCTTAGAATTTCAATATGGAGAAAAGCAGCTTTAGATGTTTAGGATCGAACGCAGAAAATGATGAAAACATGTGGACAAAGCTTTTAACAAGGCTTTATCGGTCGTTGCAATAGAAATTGCTGATGTGACAGAAGATACAGCACTGGAAGTCAGAATCCAGGCTCTTCGGTCTTCAACAGGTATAGATCGGCGAATTAGCATTTGTCACGATTCATGTCAGATCTCCATGGACGCTTGATCATTATCCCTTCATCCTGCGAATAGTGCAAAAGTGTTGATCGCACCCGGCTATTTGATCTTACCCACTCAGCGTTTTGTCTTCCATCGCCATTCTGGCATATCGGCTCACAGAATTTGCCAAGCTTCGAGATACCGACAACTGAACGTAAAGTCCACAATAAAACAATTTTTGAAAAACTATTGCTATGATCTTGTACCTTTAAGGCCTCAGGTCGGAACACAAGGCTGTTTTATTTATTTTTTCGAAAAGAATAATAAAGAACAGTTTGTGAAATAATGTTTACTTTACATATTCGTAGGTACTTTAATGAATCTTTTGTTTTCCAAAACAATACAAAAATCTTAATTAAATCTTAAGCTACATCTTAAATTACGGGCACGTAGTTCTGGTAACGGCATCTGGTGGAAAACAGCGAGAACTTATTCAACGTCCTAATACACACAATTCTCGAAACGTCTATACGTCATTGAGGCCAGTAAAAGAAACGATCCATGTTTTTCCAAGGTATATAAGGTCTTATTCTTCTGATACCAGGCGACTCTTCAGAATTACTGTCATCGTGACAATTCCATATGTATTCAGCAATGGTACCTGAGTTAGAAGCTCAAAAGTTAGGCATGCTTGATCGTGTCTCCACAACTGGCAATTAAATAGAAAAAAAGAGCCTCAAACCGTTCTTCGCGTCACTGCAGATATCGTGGGTACGGAAGAATTGAAACAGAAGAGATGACCTGCCACAATCGATTCGTCGAATCTCAATGACGATCGCAATTTACCGCGACGTTTCGTACCTTTATAGTTATAAGTCCCGTACATGGGTATTCAAACAGTACGGAGCATATTGAGACACGCTTCATCCATCAGGTTCGCGTACACGATCAGGTTTTCCTCTCAGAGGTCTTCTTCGATGGCCCCTGAGCGCCTTCTCCAGGCGGGCAACGAATTGCATCCAGTATGAACAGTACCCACGAGTCTCGTGGCCCTCTCTCTCTCTCTCTCTCTCTCCCTCTCTCCCTCTCCCTCACTCTCTCGGTCTCTCTTTCTCTCCAACTGGTTACGAAGTTCCGGTCAGACTGCATCGCGCCCTCGGGGTCATCCGGCGCAACGACTTGGATTATAAGGTGAAGAGTGCAGCTAATGGCCGCGATGGCCTCACGACGACGACGACGACAACTCCATGTACACTATAATAGTTGGGAGGCTATCTTGACCCCGAAGTATGACAGACACGAGCGCGTAATAGCAGCACGGGATAGGTCTTTATTTCGTGATTTTTTTTTTCACCAACCCTACCGATCGTTCCTTTTGCACTCGTAATTTTCAAGAGGGTTGGATCAGTTCGCGGGGCTGTTTAGCCATGAGCTACATTTGAAGACTTTTGCATACGTTCAAACAGTGACGGAGTGAACGGGCCGAGGCCACATTAAAAGTAAATCATTGACTCGTTTAGACAGCTACGAAAACCATCGCGAAACCTCGGCACTTGGCGAGTTTCCTTATTTATTGAACGGCTTCTCGTTGAATTGATTTGCTCGCTCAATTTCCAATTAAAATATCCCGCCATAAATACTTCTATGGATAGGTGCAGCGAAGGAAACTTTTTCACGGCTAGAGGCTGAACGGAAGAGGCAAAAATTGCTTTCTTGCCCGCAAATTTTCGCTAATTAATCGAAGTCTTCAATATCCAAAGTATAACGCGGCGAGAAGCACGCTCGGCACGTTAACTTGCTCGTAAGTTCGTACACGTGGAGTCTGAAGTTCGCGGAAACGCGATTAATTAATTTTTGCAGCGTTGTGTACTTGCCGGTCTTCTGTATTCGTTGAATTTTCACGTTTTCACTGCGCTGGTTAAATACGTTAATTGAATACGAAAGAACGCGGTGATTGCTGAATTATTTCTTACCGTCTCAAAGTTGCTTAATTAGCATTTTGTTGAGAATAATATTGAAATTGTGAAACTTGCGTGTTGATAAAAAAAATCTTGAACGGTTCTTGCTGAGAATCAGGGTATTTTTATAGTTTGCTGAAAATCTTGCAAATCTGATGCGATCGACTGGACGGGTATGCCTAGTTGTAAAAGTCGAGAAATCACTTTTTTCAGAACGAATATATTCGTTTTGAATTCAGAGTCTCGTTTGAAATCCAATAAATGAGAAAATCGCAAATATTTAATTGTAGGCTTATTTTTCGGAAAAGTCACTTATCTAAAGAAATACCAAATATTTTACACAAAAAAATACAGCGTTCTGTAGATACTTTTCCGACTGCCTAATTTTTGTAGGAATGTATTACTATGATTTTTTATTTAAAAAATCAGCCGTTTTTGAAGTTCCGTTAATGAAGTGAGGTTACTAATAACACCATGTTCCCGGCTTTCTCGAATTATCTCTGTTACCTGACCTCAAAATTAAATAAATAGGAACAAAACGTAATATCAATCAAATAAAAAGTATCATAGAGTGTAATTTCACGTAAAGAAACCACAAAAAATTGGTATTAGTGTTATTTAATAAAACCTGCACATTTTTGTCGCACAACAATTGACAAATTGTTGTGCTAGATGATTTTGTATTATTTATTCCGAGGCCATCATTTTCGCCTTAAGATCATAGTTAAGTGCTTATTTTATCCACTATTTCGTGGATAAAATAATCGTACGTTTCTGGTACACGAGAGAGGAGCCTGAAGCTCGCGGTAGACACCTATATCCTCTCCGTTGGGTGGTACAAAAGGAGATAGGGATGAGTAACGAGTGGAAGGAAGGGAAAAGCAGCTGTGCACGAAGGGGTGGAGCAGCGCCTGAATTTTTCTTTTTCTATCCCACCTTAGATCCTCTCCATGCGCTTTTCTCTCGCTTCTTCGACTAACAGTGGTGCAAGGGTGGGGAAACTCGAGCGAGTCTCTCCAAGCATCATCACTTCGTTTCGAATTGTCCCGCTGACGCTCGCTAACGTTCTTAGCGTTGTACAGTCGTGACCGCAATGAATTTAACAGAAACAGGCTGTTCAGATTCCCGAAATAGTTTGTCTTATTTTCACATTATTTTACTTCATTAACACGTCCTTACAGTAAAAAAATAAATAATAAATAAATGCTCCCTTCGCTTTCTTAAAAACTAATAATTATTATTTATTATTATTATTATTATTATTATTATTATTATTATTATTATTTCATTTTTACTATCATTATTATTACTATAATTAGTTATTTCTAAAAACTAATATCCATAGTGGATTCTCTCGCCTAAGGTATTCTTTATAAATTCACAGATTCACATGTTGCGAAAAGTTCTTTCATTTTTATCAAAACCCATTTTTTCCAGAATTTCAATATTTTAAGGGAGGACACAACTTTGACGGGCCAAAAGAACGTCGCTTTTCCGAATTATTTTTTTTCTGCTAGATAGTTTATTTGGGATTTGGAAAAAGGGTATGTTCATTAAGCATACGTTGAACTTATTTCGTGTACATTTTTATTTGAAAAAAATGACGTTATCGAGGTGTAGAAGAGAGCCTCCGAATAAAAAATGTGGTCCAGCGGCCGTATCGATAACTTGACAATGGTTGGTCCAAAAAATAAAAATAAATAAGTTGTATGATGTATGTAAATGTAGTTCTCGTTGTTAGTAGCCGTTTTTCGAAAAAAAATCAACAAATGGCGGACGTTAAAAAGCGTGTCATTTTGACGAAATTTTTACTTATATCCCGGGACCTAAAAAATACTAATCAAAGAAGGCTACGTACTTATGGCTACTGCGGTTATGGAATTTTTGGTTTTTTATTATTGAAAATCGGACAATTGTAGTTAGGTATGGTTCCGGCCAGGTCAAGAAAAGTTGTTTCAAGAAAAAACGCCATTGAAAGTGTCAATATATGTAAATCGTTGGGCTACCTGCTCTCACCAAATCGGCTGTAACTTGATCAATTTAAAATATTTTTACATTTGAATATTTTTAATATTTCAATATTTTTGAAACATATTCTGGAATATGTATATTTTGATAAAATGCAAAAAAAATCGATTACTTTACGTGGCATAGTGGTGTTCCGCCTTAAATTGAATACCGGAATATTAAAACGTTATTTTTCAGCCCAAGAGGAATGCCGGTGTTTTCAACATCCAGATTGTTCACGCAATTCAGTGACCCCATAATCATTATCGGGTTTTTTCCCCTAAGGCACGTTTTAGTGATGAAATGCAAACAAAAATACTTCTTTTTTGTTCATTTCTTTTTGAGTGCGTTGGTACGTGCACTTCAGGTCTGCACATCGTTCGATATATCTTCCTCTTTTCTCCCTATTTCTCTCTCTCGCTTTCTCGCGCGCTGTTTTTCTCGACTTCTCTGTGGGAGCTGCAAACTCCGAGCGTTTCTCCCGCCTGATCTCTTTGCCCCGTGACGTATAATCGGGGTTCGATGTTACTCCCGAAGCAGCTGTTCTTGTATATGGCTTCTGACCGAGTCGCCCCAAGATTGATTGCAAGATTAGTCTAAGTACCGCAGCACCAGCTCGGGCCCACCGCGAAGGGGGTTTACCATGCTCTCTCTGTCTCTCTCTCTCTCTCTCTCTCTCTCTCTCTCTCTCTCTCTCTCTCTCTCTCTCCCTCTCCCTCTCTCTTTTTCTCTCTCGTATACTTTTGGTATTCGTTATACCGGTGCCGCTCAATATGTGCATCGACGTATGCGGACGCCCTCCGAGAGGAGCTTAACATTTTCATTTATAGATTCAATACGATGCAACCGAGACGACGTAACCCTACATCTTTTTTTCCACCGTTTTATTCAAAGTCGTCATTGTTTTGTACACTGCATCTTTCTTGAATTAGATTTATAGGCTCGAAAAAGCACAATGAACTGTTGGGGCTCCGGAGACGCGACTTTTCTTTATTTCCATTATCTTCTTGAATCCCTTGCCACGCGATCACGTAGAGATTTGGTCCTGCAACGGTGACGGAATATAGGACAATGTCAAGCCATCGCAGCCGCTCCATTTAGTGAAGATATTCAAATTTTTGCCATTGCAAAGTGCAGAGAAAGGAATAGTTTAAAACGTTCGTGTCGAAAACACGTACTGACGAACAATTGAACCATACGAAAAGTTCTGAAATAATGGCGTTTCCCAAATAATTCACGTTTATCTGCCTAGGTGGATAAAAAATAAGTATTTCCCCAAATTATTTTCATTCGATAGTATCACGTTTTAGCTATATTTCGTGAAAATTTCCTTGAATCTAAAATTGAATGAGTTGCAGCTTGTAACGGTCGGCGGGGCAAACGGTAGCAGCAACATACTTCAAACTTCAAACGCGTTTTTCTCAAAACATTGTTTTCAAAGTCGGTGGACATGATATCTCGAGGACCGATTGATGGATTGTTTCCAAATTTCTGGGAGATATGATGCGAAACATTTAAAGGTCGTTGACGATCTCACTTTTTATAAGCGATTTTCATTTTTTAATAGTTACGTAAAAATTACGACTTTTTAAAATATATTTTGTATGCTCCAGTGTTAATACGTCGCCATATTGTTAACAAAAATGATTTAAAAAATCGACGATCGTCAACGACTCGTGTTTATTGTTAACTGAAATGAACCGTTTGGTTTCATATTTCGGATGGACCGTTTAAGCTAAAGAGTGTCCACCGCCATACGTCGCGAGAAAAAAATTCACCATCTGCCATGTCTTTGTTATTTTTCTGTATTTTTCGGTGATTTTTTTACAGCCCTCAAGATACATTCCTTTGTGTTGAAAAAATGCGTCTATTTCAACCGATGTCAAGAAAAAATTCGGAATTTGGCCATTTTTTCGGGCCTCTAGGTATATTAGCCACAGGCACTTTTTATTTTTCGGAAAATAATCGTATCCAGATGACAAAAGATTTGATTGTAATAAATGTATTTTAAAACGATTACTTCGAAATATTCTTGCACTTTCGCATAAGAAACATATTTTTAAATGCACCAGTGTAAAACTTTTCAGGCGAACCAGCGCGAGTAAAAAAATCGTTTCAACTATTCATTTCCCACAATTATTGATAATGTGGATCAATTATTTTTGTGGAATAAATACCGAGCTTGTGAAAAAATGCGGAACGAGGTGTCGTTTGGTGTTAATGACAGATACCCTTCACGCCTCTGTGTGGATCTGTATGTATAAAGTTCCAGTCTGTAAATTTATGGATGTGCTCTTCACGGTGAATTACGTACGGAAGGCAGGTCCGACTGATGAGCGGAAGACGCTACAAGAACGTAAAAAGGAATACGAAGGAAAAGCTCAAGAACGCGTTTGCACGTCAAACACAAAGGGATTTTCCGAAGGGATTATGTCAGAAAGGCTGTACGGTCCGCTAAGAAAATTATCTCCGATGGTTCGAAATGAACGCGAACCTTATCGAAACTGACGTATACAATAATAACGAGCAAAAGGGCTCTTGCAAGATGTACAGGACTTCGCCTGAAACAACACATGTCAATCATAGTTTCATCTTTTGAGCAAGCATAGCGAGAACTCGAAACTCGGCAATTGTAGAATAAACAAAGCTCCTAAAACAATATAATCGTCAAAATATTTTCGAGCAAGAGTCGAAATTGTGCTAGCGACTTTATTATTCGTAGCGGCGTTTTTGTAAACAAATATAATTTAAACAAATTTTTTAATGCAAAATAGCGGTATTTGTACCCGGGTAAATTTAAAAACCGTAATGTTGAAACACCGGAAATTTCTTTGCAACTTTGATTTTAATCAAAAGGGTTTGCGTAAACTTGAAATTTTAGAAATGTGTTTATTTATGGTATAGTTTCATAGCCTACGGTATTGATTTTAATTTGTAGTAAAGATTTCGTAAATTTTTCAAACATTGACCGTGTTATGACGGATTTGGTGAAGGGTCAGAACGACCACGGCGCCACGGCGAACCGCCCCGCTGCTATTTACCCTTTTGCCTTTTACATGTTTCTCAAAACTATTCTTATGAATTTATCCAGTCCTCCACCGGATGATTTTTTAATATGTTTAACCATTTCTTAATCACAAATTATTAACAATTTTCTGCAGTCGTCGGAAATTTAACCTTTTTTCTACACCTTGAAATTTTCGTAATTTTTTAAATTGCAATACATTATCCGGATCCATACGAAAGTTTTATTGTTATACTAAAAGTGCATTTATTTATTTTTTATTTCAGATCTCCCTCGTTGGCAGAACTGCTTACGGCGATCAGCAGTGCAGCAATGGCAGCACTTTGTTGAAATAATAATATTTTCATTGCTTATCAATAATTCTCAATAATAAAAAAAGCCAAACGTGACAAGACTGTATGTATCAATTCCGTATAAATTTCCGACCTCGACGCCCCAATACTTTGATCGCAAAAACGGCCTCCATGCGGAAGCCACATACTCTTCGAATTAAAAAAACAACTTGACTTTCTGTGAGATGCAAAACGGAAAATCGATATTACACCCACTTCCCGACTACTTACAGCTCTGAAAGTTTGCAAACATGCATCTAAGGGGTGACAATGCATGGTAAGTGCATGAGAACATATGAATTGGCTTTAAGTGCTCCCGGATCGCAAAATCGTTAAAAGGGTCCAATAAGTAAAATAGGTTAAAAGGTCAAGTCCAATATGGGGTGAGTCAAAATCTATGACAGATGCTATACTTATCACAGTTCTCCAGGATTTCTCCTGACAATCGACCAATAATAGCACCGGTTCGTTTGGAAGGATCAATCTCTCTTTGCAAAAAGTACAGAGCTCTAGTAAAAGCAACTAAAGACTAAAAAGTAAAAAATAATTTACATGTAAACATTTTTTTTAACAAGCTTTTATTTAATAGTCTAAAAAGTTGAAAATCTTTTTTTACCAAGTCACCTATCCGTGACTATAAATGAAAGCTCGCGGCGCTCAAAATTTAGTCATATAATAATAATAATATAATATAATAAAATAATACAATAAAATAATATATATAACTTACATAAAGCCTTTAACTCCTATCAACTGTATTTAATTTACTGCAAAACTACCTTAGAGTTCCCAAATTAAAATCCTGAACCTGAGTATAAACGTGTGACGATCGTTTCTCTAATTATTATCGTGCCAAATTAAATACGGTTAACGAAACTAAATTGCTCAAATTTATTGAAAATTTAAAAAGTTCAGTGCCACAAGCTTTTATTTATAGTCGCATATAGGTGACTTGGTAAAATAAGTATTTTCTACTTTTTAGTACATTAACTGAAAGCCTGTTAAAAAAAAATACGTATAATTTCCTTGTAGGTATAATTGTTCGAACGCGCGTTTGAATGAATTAATCTGCTCGAGTATCCGTATGGATGTTGAATAAAAATGGTTCCTACAGTAGTGTGATTAAGATCGTAGCTATCGTACCTTTATAACGAGGGAATTTTTATCTCGTTCTAGTCGTATCTATCTATATGTGTATACACAAATGTATCGTGTAAATATATACATACATACATACATACATATATATATATATATATATATATATATATATATATATATATATATATACATGTAAAGGTCCTTCGGTGGTTCTGGCACGAGATATTGCCCCCTGAAACGATACGACCACACAAACGCGAGTGTTAAAGCGATTTTGCCGAGATTCTTTTCGTGTGTGGTGTCTGTCTGACAAATGGGCCAAAAGCTCTTCTCTCTCTTCGTTTTCTTCTCTAAGCTTAAGGCACGAGAAGCGATACGTTTCTTCGAGGATTTCCACGGCTATATGGCTATGCCGAGATGCGCCAAACGGGGGGCTCTTCTCACTCACCCTCGATCTCTCTCTCTCTCTCTCTCACACTCTCTCTTTCTCGCGCGATCGCGTGGTGCACCGAGCAGAGGGCTTTCGAGAGAAATGAACCTGTTGCGGAAGTTTATGAGCGACATTAACATACTTTGTCGGGTTGGTGGAGAGCCCGCCGTATAAGAGTGAAAGAAAAAACAGCGATGCTCGGGATGTGGAGCTCCCTTCCCTCGAAACGGTGCTCGAGTTCCGAGAGAACGAGGATACGAGAGGAAGAGCGAGAGAGGGAAAGTTCAAATATTTTCCCGGTGCAACCTTTACCTCTCGCTGTGCTACGGGCGAGGCCGATAGCTCCCTCGACGTTTCAATATCGTTAGATACAGCGACGGCAAAAAAATATACACATATTGCACTTGTTGCGCGCCGGAGCCACGATACATTGGGAAAGAATGGAAACCGTATGTCGTCACGTGTGTTACACGATACAGGGTACGTACGGATAGTTCAGGGAGGATACGAAGACTTCATATTTTCGCGCAGGAAGTAAAGAAATATGTGTTTTTTTTTCTTAGATTAAGGCCTTAGGCCACAGTAACGGGTATAATATCATGTGCGAATTTAACAATTTTTTTTTCTTATGAAAAAGAGATTCACTCATAAAAATAATTTCACATCTATTTAGCATGAATATGAAGCTGTTGGAAAATATATATGTTTTTTTTCGATGTACAAAATACCCGTCTACTAATATTTTCTTTTGTTATCTTTTTTTTAGGTGCTCCGCGGCGTGACATTTAGCATCCACATTTTTTTACCTAGAACAAAAAACAAAAATTCTCGTCAATCTACATTAGAATACCTAGAGAAATACGTATGGCGTTTAAAAAATATTGTTTTATTCAAAAGGTGTAGGTATTCGAACTTAAGAAATTAATTTTCAGTGAAAAACTTCGTTATAACTGCTCATAAACTGCTCATAAAATGAAAAGTTTTCGATTAATCAGAAATTCCGTACGTACTTCTCTGCGAAATGCAATTAGGAATATAACTTTTAAATTTGAAGTAAATCGGGTAAAAATTGTTGATGTTATTTGTCACGCCAATTGGAAAAAAGCTGGTTCGAGGAGTTTCGAGTAGTCGGCCATTTTGTACATCGAAAAAATAAAAAATATCTTTTCTCACAGCTTGATGTTGAAAAGCTGATTGAAAAAAAATGTTAAATTCACACATGGTTTTATACCCGTTACTGTGGCCTAAGGCCTCAAGGAGTATGGTTTTAATCCCTCACACTTCCGCCACGAACCTCTGACTACATGTGGGGTCGATCCGACCCCCAGACGTCTTTCGGATCGTTGTATTTCGGTAAATATGAATTTTTTTCTGTAGAGACGTTTTTTGTAATCAATGATCCTTATTTTATAGCCCAAAATTTGTTTTTTGAGGAAAGCAAACATTAAGCGCCCAAACATTCGTTCAAAGTGGCAGATGAGTGCAAAAATACGTATTTTCAAGAAAAGGGTCATTTTTTTTTTTTTTTTTTGAAAATGTCAAGAAAAATTCTTGAGGTTTTTAAAGACGAAGGTTTGTAGATAGGATAAAAAAGACAGTGTCGACCGTCTTTCCAAAAAGTATATTCATTCGGAGGTTTGAATTCGAGTAATTAAATTTTCGGGATAGCGAAAAATGGAAAAACATCGACTGCATCTGCAGGTTGATTGTTGAAAATGGATATTTCCCACATTTTTTTTACTTCAATGATTTATTATTATTCACATTTACCGCGATTGACGCATAAGTACATTCGGTGCTCGTTGCACATAGCCCTCCCGCATGGCGGACACTGGCTTTTAGTTTTATGATCGGCATTCCTAATATATATTTAGAAAATAATTTACTCTATAGCGCAAAATGAAGAATGTCTGTGAGCATTTTTTATCGTAACCCACTTAGTGACAAAACGCCAAATTTCACAAAAAAAAAGTTTTTGCTTTCGCCGCGCTACTGCACAAACGGGGTCGATTCGACCCCGGGTCCTTTTCCGACAGCTGACCATAGTACACGGTCAGGATGTAGGATGGGGCCGAGTGTTCACCTATAGAGTATAGGAGTGGGGGAACATTCGAGGGCTGCACTGCGGCCGAATAGATTACCCGTTTTGCGATACAGTCAGTTGAAAAAAAATAATGGGCTCACCATGACCCAGTGTGCAGTCGAAAGGTTAAGTGTCTTATTATTCTTGTATTGAAAAATATTTATAAATGTGGTAGATACAATTTTTGTGCAGAGCGGTGGTTGAAAAACGTCCTTCGTGGTGACCACTGCTGCGCGGAAATAAATCATCCGGAATTTTTGAAAAGCAAACGCATTCGTCTTTGTAAGACATAATCCAGTGCTTGGGCGAAGGAATTAATAAAATATTGATTTTTGAAAAAATGCTCGCCGTTCAAAGTGGAAGTATTGATTTACGGTGAAAAAACGCTTGTTTTTCCGTTGATAAAAAAGAAACTATGCATAAAAAAAGTTCCGTCGTTCAAGCACTTTTTGATATGCAAAAGAAGCTTGTCAAATTTGAAGTTGATCGGTGCAGTCATTTTTTCGATATCGTGGTTGACGATCTTGAAAAAGTAATTTTGAGAAAAATATGTTTTTAACTCTTCGTTGGCACACTTATATTTGGCCACGATTTTGACACACTGGGTCAATTCGACCCGGATAGCAGTTCATCGACCTGCCATTAACAACCCTTCGGTCGGTTTTCAGGGAAAAGAATCAGGGATATACTTCAAACACTTCTTAATATGTCTGCATAATTGAAATTCGGATAATATCAAATTAAATCGTTAAAAAAAAATTATTACAAAATATCGACTTTGGAAAAGTGACCATTTTACTAAAAATTCATGCTGGTCAAATGACCCAATGTATCAATACAGGGTTAAAGTTTACTGCTTCGCGAAACCTACCTATAAACGCCAAAAACTCTCTCAATTTTGAACGTATCGACTTGAAATTTTTAGCGAATATTTTTAAAATGTCATATTTTGAGAATCCCTTCAAACCCAAAAACCGATATTTAAAAAATGTCAACCAGGCGTGAGCCCTCAATATTTTTCCAATTTTCCAATTCCAATTGACCAATGAAAAGAAAACTTGGCGACAGTTCAAAAAAATCTTACATAATTCTATACTACGTGAAACCAATTTGAATACATCAAACGATAAAAACACAGTTTCCTTTGGGTATTGATGTTTCATTTTCATGCCACAGATGTTCTGTCGCATTTTCTGCATTTTGTTCAACGTCCATACCCCAAATTCATACGCGTTGAACATACAGTCACGTCAATGCGAAAATGAAAAATTTCTCGCCTCGGATCGCGATTGGGTGACAGACATTTCGATCGGTGCACAGCTGCGCGTCCGCGCATCCACGTCGATTATTTGCTCGCGCGGAGATGCCCACGTGTTCGTAAGCTCGTGCGTATTTGATTGTGTACGGAGGAAGAATAGAGTTGAAGGAGCGAGCCAAGCTGTGAAAATAATTACATCTCGAAAGACAGTGCAGAGAGAAAAGTAGTACGAGGAGTGAAAGGAGGACGAGAAAAAGACAAAGATAAAAGGGAAGAAGGATGATGGAAAAAAACGGTTCCCAGGATTCGAATAGCTTCGTATGTCTCCTATAAAGGGAGGAGATTGTTCTGGTGGGTCGTCGAGGATGAGGACATGGAGGGAACAGAGGCGAGCGCGAAGGGGCTCTTCTCTCTTGCCAAACTCGAGACGGTGCTCCTTGCTCTGCTGGAGCCACCCTGGATATGATCGCTGGGGCGAGAGCCAGGGGAGATCCATCGCGATGCATCTGCCCCTTCGCTGTAATGATATCGAGCAGCGCGCTCGCAACCAAAAAAATCTATTGAACTCGACACTTGGCCATCAATTTGCCTCGTAAATGACATTTTCGTTCCTTGCGGAGGTGCAAAAAAAATTGCCTCGCACTTTTTTCCCTTCTATCGCGATAGCTCACACGTGTCCCGGGAGTTATGCCAACATGAACTTTAAGAGAAATGAGGATTGCGCGCAAATTGGAAACGTGCGCGTTGCTTCCTCGTAGGTTCTTCTCGTGGGAGCAACTCCCACACTGAACGTGTTGCTTTTTTAATTTTCGTCGCGTCGTAGGGCAATTTTCGAAGATTTTTTTTGTATCGGCATACTTTCCTGTCGTTTACGCAAATTGTGATTTTTTTTTAATTACGCTTAAGGTAATTCGAGAATTATTTTGGCTATCTCCAAATTAAGTTGATCGTGAATGTGGAGATCGTTTTTAAATTACTTCAATATTGTCCTAATTATTTTCGAATTTCGTATACGTGGATAATTAATTCTTTTCTTAGGAACATAATCTATCTGGTTTTCCGATTATACAGGCACTTAGTGGATTATAAAATTATATTGATGAATTCCATGTGTGTTTTTTTTTTAGAAAAAAAATCACGATTACTATATGATTTATTGGTTGTGTAGATTCTTAATAATATTGCAACTTTACACCTGAACATTAGTCGACAGCGACAAACATTTATTTACCGACAGATATCGATTTCGATCTGTATCGATATCGATACAGATTTCGGATATTTGTTTGGAAAAAATGAAAAGCCTAGCCAATGCTACAAGTTCAATAGATTGATAACATTTTTCGTTTTTTACCCGTAGAAGAAACCAATAATTTGCCGGTAATTTTTTTAACTAACAATGTACTGCCGTAAAAAAGGTCATTATTTTTAACATCATAAGATCATATGGATCTTACTCTGCAACGTATAGTTTTGAGATCGTACAGGCACTTGGTACATTATTATATAATGATATTCATGTTTTCCCGCTGATTTTGGTATTATTGAAGAAAAAAACTTCATAATTCATCAATTAAATAGATTCTAAAAATATTGCACTTGTTCATCTGAACGGTCGGCGATAGTGAAAAACATTTATCTACTTACTTATTACTTATTATATTTATATACTGTATATACTTATATACTTGGCTTATTAATTCGATCAAATATTTTTGCTCGTAGCGGAAACCAATGATCTACCGATAATTTTTCAACGGTAATAATCTACTTGATAATTTTCCATACAGCGGATAGATAATTCACAATTTTTCAGCAAAATAGTCTACCCAGCTTCGAAATTATACAGGTATTCAGTGAATTATAAAATAATATTGATGATTTCCAGGTGTTTATTTACTTCGACAAAAAATCATAATTACTATATGACTTAGCAAATTATGTAGATTCTAAATAATATTGGATACCTGAACATTGGTCGACGGCGACAACCATTTATTTACCGACTTCTAAAATAAATAAGTCTTACCAATGCCTAAGTTCAATCAATAATTTGTTCTCATAGCAGAAACCATTATCATACCAATATTTTTTTTGAAATAAATATACATGTATACTGCTAAAAAGATGTCATCATTTTTACCATAAAATCACATGGACCTTACTCATGAATATTCTTTTTACGGTAAAAAGTGTCTACTCCGATATAATTATCATAATCTTATATTTTTCCGAATGATCCCATTGTTAAAATAAAAATATATGTTACAAGTGAAAAAAATCTAATATTCCACCAGAAATGTTTTATGTGCAATAATGACCAGAGCACTAAATAGTCCTCTCTCTCTCTCTCTCTCTCTCTCTCTCTCTCTCTCTCTCTCTCTCTCTCTCTCTCTCTCGGACTCTCTTCGACCGATTAATCTTCATCCGCAGCCACATTTCGGATATTTCTTCTCTCGTACGCCCCCGTGTTCAAGGATAATTCTTTTCGGTTCTCGTCCAACATTGACACGATGACGTTTGACGTCACTCCAATGTGCTCACGGGAAGCAAGCAAACGACTCGAAGGAACATTCATCCTCGGTATGTACTCGTATATACACGAGCGTTTCTCAACGAAAATCGGCATCACCGTACGGAAAAGCAGCAAACCTGGACTTTTCGGATGGACCTCGACGTAAGACTTCGCCTCCGTCGGAGCAACGAAGATGTCCGCACAGCGGCGAAGAGCGACGGAGGGAAAGCGTGCAGGGAGCGGGCAGGGGAATTTCGTAGAAAAAGAATTTTCGGGTTTCGAGGCGAAGCGAGGCGAAGGGAAGGAACACAAATTCTCTAAAGCGGTTCTCATGCCTAAGTTCCTTACCATGAGCATTTTTAGTATTTCGTTAATAAATATGTTTCTTTTTTTCGAATAGTCGTATGCATTTTTTTTTCTCGAACGACTATGGTCAATTATTATTGATACAAGAGCATTATTATAAATATTTATTTATTTTTATCTTCGGTTTGTATGCCCTTTAAGGCTTTTACGACCCCATCCCTTAAGGTGTTCCTTTCGCGGAGGGCCATATTTTATGGAGGGCGTGAGCGGGGCCCTTCTGAATTATTGGTCATTTCCAGTCGCTCTTAATGAAAATAAGTCACATTGAATTATTATACCCAATCGTCGACTGAAATACAAAATTTCACACAAATTTAGTAGATTTCTGCTAGTCACATTTTTCGGAGTTTTGCCATTGATGTTTTCTTCGAACATTCGGTGAACCCCTTTTTTCATTGTTGTTGTAGAATCTTTTGAATTTTTACACGCGTTCAGCAGTTTATGTCTATGAGTTTATAAGTATATAATTTGTTAGATAGAAATGTCGCCAGTGTGTCATCTCCATAAAGTGCCGGATAAATGAGATGATTTTTAGTGTCGTAATTTTTCGTTACAAGTACGGTAAGTTGGCTTAAAATTGTACCAGTATACTGAGATGTATTTTCACTTTATTATAATCGAGAAATAGGTAATTGTTAAACATTCGAGGTCGTGAAAGGAAAACCTTAGCTTTCCGTCCTAACTTATCACTACTCCATTTCGTTCCTCAGGGATCCCCGGGAGTATTGCACGTAGCCACTCTATTCTAATATATTTGCACGAGGGCACAGGGAAACTGTAGAAAACGGGTGCCGACACAAGCGGAATGATTTCACTGACAAGGAAAATCACTGAAGTGTCCGCCTTCGATTTAGTTGAACCTCATATATGTGATAAAGCATTGGAAACTATCAGTAACTTATTTTTTTATCGGCGAAAAAACGGTTCTATTTTTGGACTTTCACCCACAACCACGAGTCCACCGATCTCAATTAAAAGAAAACCAGAATTCTTCTAATGTAAAGCGATGAAATGTCCACTATAGAAGTATCGATAAAAAAAATTCTTTGAAGGGTAGTTTCTCCCTCCCCCCCTTAAAGCCGTTTTTGCGCTGATAAGAAAGTGTCTAATAGTTTTCAATGCTCTATCACATATACGAGTTTCAACGAAATCGAAGGCGGACACTCAAGTGACGTGCCTTGGCTTTACGACACCGAAACACCGATATATTATTGCCAGTACCTTAAGGATGTTGAGTCCCTATGAAACATGTTAATGTTAATTGTTCACTAAATAGCTTCTTAATCGTCATGAAATTTTTACACGACCTCCTGAATACTTCATGTAAAAACATTCCAAATTTTCAGAATTCTATCACCATTACTTCAACCTCCTTAAGGGTTGAAACAAAAAATGATAAGAAAATTCTGAAAATTTGGTATGTTTTTGTATGAAGTATTTAAGAGGTCGTGTTGAAATTTCACGACGATTAGGAAGCTCGTTATTAAAAAATTAACATTTTGTTGAGAACAATTTTTAAAAGAAATGAAAAAAAATTTATCAATAAACTTCGTTTTGTTTCCGTTGCTTTCAGTATATTGTAGATATTATAAAATTGAGAGGTCAAAAAAAAAACTTATTGCAAAGTTACATCAGTTTCCATAAAACAACATTTCATTTGTGAATGTTAATTGTTCAATAACGAGCTTCCTAATTGTCGTGAAATTTTTACACGACCTCTGAAATACAAAAACATACCAAATTTTCAGAATTTTATCATTATTTGCGATTTGGCACTCAACATCCTTAACGGGACTTCTCTGGAAGCCCAGTTTGAAGGGTTAGAATGATGAATTATTTTCTTGCATCACATTGGTTGGAATAAATTTTTCTCCAAAGAAAATCTCATTTTTATCTTGAAAAACAGCATGCTGAAGTCATTGTTATTAAAAAAATAGTTCATCCAATTTAAAAACGCGATCGTGAACCACAAACGACTACTGTTTGAACGCTAACTGTGCGAATTCAAATCAATAGTGTGAAAGTTACTCATGATATCAATCCCGCTGTGTCAAGATATGTAGTTTCGAGATAATCGCGTTCAAAGTTTTGGTACATATTTTACACGATCTTGTGAAATATTGTCGCCTTACCGATCGTCTGCGATTCCCGCACCATATAAATGTCCTTTCTCATCATCGAGATCGTGTTGCACACCTAATCTATGCAATCTGCAGGCAGTTCGGGCCTCTTTTGAGTGTTTTTGTGCTTTTATGTCCGGTTTCGTCACACGCGAATCATCTTTAAGGGGCCAGTCCACTTTGGAGCCACAAAAAAAAGGCTATTTTCGCGATTTTTTTGAGGATTTTATAAAAGATATGAATATAAAAATAGTTGGGCTTGAGAAATAAAGTCTTGAAATACAAAAAAAAATCGTTATAATTCATTTTTATTCATTTTTAAGTACAAAAGTGTAGTTTAACGGGACGCCTCAAAAATAGGTGGGCTAGGTAGCTCCATCACAACTCGGCAATGGCTTGTCTGAAACAAAAAAAATCAAAGTCCATTAGATTCAATATGACACCAGCTACAAAATGAGCCTCGGATATAAAGTTTTAGCAAAAAATAAAGAAAGGGCAGATAAGAAACGAAGAAATTTTATAAAAACGCGTTTTTTGGCAGTTTTTCGCAAAAAATAAGTAAAAATCAAAATGTTATAACCATCGAGGGTCATCTTGTTGCTCATCATCGTCGATTTCTTCAAGTGACATTTTCAAATTGAAATTTTGTAATTGTCAAAGTAGAATGGCCCCTTAACTTTACACACTGTTCCACTAAAATAGGTGCAACTTCGTCAATTTTTTTAATTTCAGGGTCCGGTTGTTCTTCAAATATTTTTTCAAGCTCACATTATAACGATATGCAAAAAAAAAACAATTTTTTGAAGTTTCCAGCGAGGGATACTCCCTTAAGACACAAATAACGAACGGTCTTCTGTTCGTAATTTTGAAATGTTGAATCGGGCTTCACTGGCATCAATTCCCACGGATCAGTCATCGAATATGCGTCGGGGCTAATCATTTATCGCTGATTTCATTTACCTTCAACCGATCGTAACGATATTTGCTCGTCAAAGTACAACATTGCGTTTCCGACAGTCGCGTGAGGTCTTCGATAAATGGCGTTTTCCATTTTTTCTCCGTGGCGTAGAAGAACCTCTGTAGGGGTAGACGAATCCCCGTCACTTGTGCGCTTGCCGCTCTCGCAACCTGCAATTATGCGCGCATCGGACCAACGAAGACGGACGGTCTAGTGTTTAGTTTTTATTTCTACGTTTTCTTCGCCGTCGGCTTCGTCGTCCTCATACTCTTCGACGGCAGCAGGACGAAAATTGTCGGGTGCATTTTTGAAGCATGACAAACATTGGCTCCAGAGCCGGAGAGATTTTTCCCTTAAGGGGGAAACCCTTTTAGTCGCCCGAAAATGTTATTTTTCATGATTTTTTTTGCAAAGGTGCTGAAATAATCGCATTATTTAAAAATTTTGATATCATCTTATTACAACTTTCAAGTATTGATTTTTTTCTTCTTCAAACAAAACAAAATAGCAGCATTATAAGGTATTCTTTTAGACGTCTTTTGAAAAACTGCTCATGTTATAGCTCAAAAAGTTATTGATCGATCGGGCTGAAGTTTTGGGAGGTTCCTTACACTAACATTTTGGATATCGTGGTAGACGTCATTACATCGATGGAACGGCTTGAAGCATCCTTTCCAAAATATTATTTATTCTTTATTTCCCGTGTTCCAACATATACCATTGCCAGTTTTTACGTATTACCCTTTCCAAATGAACCCATTCCCATCACGCCCTATCTGCACTTCGCTGATCTAACCTAAAGTTCCGTTGCGTCAATAGCCGTCTTAAGGATGTTGTGTCCAAAATTGGAAATGGTAATAAAATTTAAAAAAATTGATAGGTCATTATGTAAAACATTTGAAAGGTTGTGTAAAAATTTCACGACGATTAGGAAGCTGGCTACTGAGAAATTAGAATTCACAAACTGAACGCAGCCTTATGGAAACTGAAGTAACTTTGCAATTCTGTTAGCGAATAGCAAACTTTGCTATTTGTTTTCTAGAAATAGAAGAAATATTTACGAATTATCGTTTTTTTTTATTTCAAATATATCAAAAACAAAAGTGGCTTTATGGTGCAAGAAACGACGTCGTCCGTGAACGAAAATGAGTATTCTTATATTTTTTCCTGAAGTGTGATTTTTTGGTATTTTTGGCATCATTTTTTATAACAAAAAAATAATAATTGCAAAGTTATTTCAGTTTCCATAAGACTGCATGTAATTTGTGAATTCTAATTTCTCAGTAGCCTGCTTCCTAATCGTCGTGAAATTTTTACACAACCTCTCACATGTTTTACATAATGACCGATAAAATTTTTTTAATTTTATTACCATTTTCAATTTTGGACACAACATCCTTAAGTTGCAATATACCGCATTGGCTGAGGGTACGGGGAAACTTTGGAAAACCCGAGCCGGTATAGGCAGCCCCATATTCCTCCGATTCTCTGGTGCACCGACTGTTCACTCAAGTATCAACACCAAAGTCTCAAAAGTATTGGCCCTCCGTTCACTGCCCGGTGCGCCAACTGGTGCACAGCAGATCGGTCACCCGATATAAGGGGTTACGTGGTTTTGAAAATTTAAAACGATCCATTTTTTCGAATTTTATTACCTAATATTAGCACACTGAAAAAAAAATCGTTCATCCATACAAAACTCAGTTGGTTTAACAAAATGTATCTTTAAATACGTTCAACTTGATTTTTGATTGGCATAACAAAACAGTATAGTTGGTGGTAAAACAGTATAGTGGTGTGAACTGTAACTTCTTTAGCATGTCTGAGCAAACTGTTAAAACAAAATTTCGAGACAACAAAATGTCATTTTGCACATTCGACGATTTCGTTTTCTCATATGTCTAAAATATTCTCCCAAAATTGTAAGTCAATCGGAGTAAGAGTCTAGAAGAGAGAGCCTTTGGGGATTCCCCCGTTGGGAAAGACCGGCCGGGTGCGACGCAGGTATATCGCATTTTTCTCAAAACACTATTTTTGAAGTCGGTATACACGATTTCTCAAAAACTAATGCACCGATCTTATTGAATTTTTGCACATTTCTTCAAGTAGCATTGACTAGTGATTGAACGAAGGTGTCTTTTTGATTATAACTAATTTTACAAGACTACACGTAGAGTAAATTATACCAAAAATTGGACCATTTTGCATACAACTATGCCAAGAATTCAAATTTCAATTTTTGATAAATTCCTTCGCTAAATCACGAGGTATACTTATCTAGTAACAGAAGAAAAATCGTTTTTTAATTTCACATAAAGCTAACATGTGTTATCCTAACCACCACGAGGATACTTTTTTTAGGGGTCTGCTAACCAGGCCCCACTGGCTGAATTTCCTATATTTTGGGATGAAATTCTTTTTAAATATTGTTGAAATGTTGCTCGTTTAAGTGCTCGACATTTTGAATCAAATAATTTATAAATTATTTTTTTTTAACATGGAAAATATACTTCTTTTGGCTACGAAACACACGTTCAAAAATCGTATACACGTGCGTGTGTATACATAGGCCATACAAATGAGTAAGTAAATGCTCCCTATTGTATGAGGTCGAAACATGCTACATGCCCTTCGTACACGTCGAGTCGTCTCACGTTTCAAGCGTCTTGAGCAAATTGAGCCTAGGAATCTCTGGTACATATTAACTGCGCGCTTCACCGAATCTCCGCGTGCCCAATATCTTAACAGACATCTCGTATGGAAACCGTTCGTCATCCGATACCCACGTGAAACAACGGTAAATGGCCATGAAAGGGATGTTTCTCGACAAAGAAGAACCTTACGAATACGATCCGATAGAAATTCGAATTAATCTATGCAGAGCAACCGGAGTGAAATATTTTCCCCTCCGATGCTTTCGTTTCCGAGCCAATTGTTAGAATTGTTCGTTTCTGCTTAATGCGTCATGCCTAATTGTAATGGTCGAAAATAGGTTATTTTTTATCTTTTTTTTTTTTTAGAAAATCGTGATTATGAATTTCTACAAAAATTAGGTATTTGACGAAGTAACATCTGAAGAACACTTCGTAATTTATTTGTTTACAAACATTCAGTTACAATCGATTTACAGCTGATGCCCGAGAATCACTTTTCGATAACGTATTTTGCGGTGAGCCTTTCTCGACGAGGTTATCTAATATCAAGAAATCAAACAGAGCTCGTTAATATATTAGTTTATCCTATGATTAATCAAAGGCATTTCCGAAGTATGCAATTTAAAAAAATGGCGCATCTTCAAAGTGAGTCTTGATTTTGCAAAACAAATGGGCATTTTTCGTGTATCAAGTCGGAAGTATATATCGGAAAAAAATCCTCCGATCAAATACTATATTTTTACATCTAGACGAAGCCCTACAAATTTCAGAGAGATCGATGCAGTAGTTTGTGAGATACTTTGCTCACTAACTTTCAACGTTCTTTCAAGAAAAAAAAAGCGTTTACAGTTTCGCACGACGTTTCGAACGTTCCGACGGGCGCCAACATAACCGCCTATAAAACTGTGAATTTCGATCCGATCACCTTGAAATTTTCAGGAAACATTTATAAGATCATATACTGTCAGAATATATAGGATTTGAAAAAAAGTGATTTTTCGACTTTTGCGAGTAGGCATAACCCCTTAAATGAAGAAACGTTACTCGACTGGTCACCGTTTTCCTCACCCATTCAAAAGACATGTAGCTCGATATCACAATTGCAAATTCGACATATTCCGGAATCAGTCAATACTACATCTAATTAGTTTTATACTTCAAGGATTGATATGTAGATCAAGGAAGCGAATACGAGACCAATAAAACTGCTATGAAAAACCCTTTAATTTGTATATCAGAATTCCATTTTAAAAAAATTGAAAAACAAAACTGCGATAAGCAAAAGGACGGTAAAAATGCCACGAAGTGTTTCACTAAATATTATATAATAATTCAAAAGCATAATCAATGTACTTGGTAATTTGCACCTGTCTCGATTCAGGATGCTATCTTCGAAAAAAGTTACCTACCATGAAAAAAGAGCACTACGAGCGAGTAGCAAAAAATTGAAGGAAAAAGTCTGCAGTCGTTTCTTGATGTCGTCAAAGCCAACGGACGAAAAGAAATGGCCCATTGAATCGCAGATCGATCGATTTACCTCGATGCAAAAAAAAATATTTCTTCGGCACACGTTTTTTTCCCTCTTCTGAACGCCCAACCGCGATATCTGCGTGAAAAGAAAAAGAAAAAAAAATTCATCGTCGAATGGTCATTTCACGTGGTTCAGATCCCTCACTTTTTTTCGCGTTTCCCTCGTAATATCTTTGGTTATATACAGATGAATCAGTGAGGGGAACGAAACTACTATCGGATACCCTGTATTTTTGTCTCATTTTACTAAAAGCCGATCGTATTTCATTCACTATTCCCATTCGTCGTGACAATACACGCGGTGCGCGCCGTTCGTTTTTTTTTGCCAAGTTTTCGGTCTTGCACAGTCGGTCGAGACCCTCCTCTCCACGTCCTTAGCCGAATCTTCACGCGCGCACAGGACGATTGTAACCTGACTTCTGATGCGCTTGAATCGACGTTTTTTTTGCAGTTTTTATGGGGTCTAGGTTTCGAGCAAGGGACTTTTTTCTGCCTTAATCTCGATATGCACGCTGCCGGCGAATGGAAGAGCCCAACCCATCCCGTTGAACGCGTAAACTGGGACCTGCTACGCCCTTTTAATTATCAGGAGCTTTCGGCAAACGTGTGTGTGATATATGTATAACGATATAGGCGTAGTGTCGAGTGCATATAGACACGTGATCATTTGTCCGCAATTTGACCAAAAATGGAGCAAAGAACGCCATACATTTACTACCAGAGCCCCCCCCCCTCCTCTCACACTCTATGTGCGTTTTTTATCGCTCGATTCTTTCTGACATTTGCTTCTGGGCTGGATTTCTCTCTCTCTCTCTCTCTCTCTCCCCCTCTCTCTCTCTCTCTCTCTCTCTCCCTCTCCCTCTCCCTCTCTCTTCATATTTTTGGCCTCCAAGCACAATCTCTTTTGCTGGCCCCGCGCGACGAAATATTGCATAGGGATCATATGGCACGACCCGCGACAAGGAGCGTGGAAATTCGAATTTTTGAAGCATTCGTAACGGAATCGGTGCTGCACGTGATGGATATGCCTATATATAGGCACAGGGGCCAAGTGGGAATGCAACGAAGTGAGCAAAGGAAAAATAGGGGCTGAATCGTACGGTATATATATGCCATCGGGATAAAGGTTAATACGTGCGCAGTACGCTAATCAGTGGTAGTTTCAGGATTTATCAGATCAAATTTTCTCCCCTCGTAATTATGGTAATTTGTTATCACGTTCTATGTAAAGAAGTCTCGCAATTACCCATTTTCCCTGGACCCCAGCGTACATCGCGCAACAAGTAACGTCACTCAAAGCATCGCGGAATGTCACTGACAAAGAACGTCACTTCTATTTACTTGAAACTCATATATGTGAGACTTTGAAAAATATTCGACACGTATTTTTTTCCGGCGGAAAAATGATTTCGAGACAGGGGACCACCGCTTAAAGAAAGGCGTATCACTGCTTAATTTAATTTTTTTTTAGTACTTCATTAGTGGATTTTTCATGGCTTTACGTCAGAAGAATTTTGGTTTTTGTTTCTTTCAGATCGGTGGATTGTTTGTGGGTGAAACTGTAAAATCACTTCTCGAAACGCTTTGAAGGGTTTCCCCCCTTAAAACCGTTTTTCCGCCGATAAAAATAAATACGTGTGTAATATTTTTCAATGCTTTATCACATACATGAGTTTCAACAACCTCGAAGGCGGACACCTAAGTGATGTTCCTCGGGAGAGAAAAGTAGTATTTACGACAAACGCCTATAGTAAAATGTATCAGCAATCATAATATAGTTCCGAAGCTGACACTGCCCTTAATGTTATTCCAGAAGTTTGTGGTTTGTGGATGGAGGCCTTGTTGAGAATAAGCACTATGCCGACGTTTCGGAAAGTTTGAAGTCCGCATCAACAGGGCTGAGAGCTCCGACACTGAAGCTCTCCTATCTGAAGTTGTCCACATATAGTTGCAGTGGTCGTTTCAGATCACTGCGCTAACCAATCGGATACCGCACAACCAGCTATGGTCGATCATTAGATGGCAACTGGTCACTCAGTTCAGCAGAGCCCAGAACACTGGCCCCCATTGAATAGTTATGTTTTTAGGAAACACTGAGAGATTTAAACCTCTGAAAACTTATGCACCATCTGAACAGAGACTAAGGCTTTTACGTCAACCCTATTTGGCACAGCGTCCTTCCTGTTCTAAATATCATGTCCCAGGTATGGAAGGCGCCTCCATGCTTCCGCTTCTTCCGCAGATGCATCAATGCATCTCCAAAAAGTACGTTCAATGATGGTCTCGTTGAACCTTCAACGGAAAGGGTTCAGTAACAGTCGTTGGAGTGTCCAAACCGACACTTCGAGATCAGATGGTTGAAAAAGTTGAGCGGTCATGGCTACCTGGGCCCATATGGAAAACTCGGAATAATCAGGTCACGGTGTTACAAGGAACTGCAATCCAAAAGGCTGGCTGTCGGTTGCGAGAGGTATACACGGGCCGCAACGATTGACAATAGGATGCGTTAAGCGAATGCCAAAACCCTGTAAGTTTGAGGCTAGTGGCATTAGGGAAAAAAACAATTGCTTCACGGACGATAAACGCCGTAGGCTTCTAGGCCGTTTCCTGCCGATGTAGCTGCCAGCGTAGTCGTTGCCCACTTGGAGGACATCGCGTAGCTCGGCAGTCGGTCAGGAGGGGTTGAGCTTTCGCGAATCGTCAGCTAGGATTCGGGGCATCGGGAACGGAGAACACTAACGTAACGTTGCAGGTACTTCGGACTCGAGGGAGAGGGAGAAGAAGAGGACAGTGGCCAGGCCTGAAGTACCCGCGCGACAATGGATCGGCATACGAAATCGCCGTGGTGCGATTCTCCCGCTAGGGTATAGGGCCGCAGAGGACGACGAAAAAAAGGAGATAAAGAAGGAGAAAAGGTAACAAACGGACGGGCAATGTCCGTTGGAAGATCGGACCGAGGCCATCATCGAGGAGTCCCTATGATGACGGACCACGCGGCCTTTTCAAGACGCAACGTACAACCAACGTTACCTACATACATACCTCATATAGTTAGCAGTATACCGCAATGTGTCATCTATATCGCAGGCTGCGCGTATGGGCCTGATACAGATTTGAATATTAATTCGGGATCGTCCGCACGAAAAACGAGACTGGACGGTTACCCGGGAGATTCCAAGGGTCGCGCAATGTCGCACCATCCCTTGGCAGGGTGGACTGACCTCGTTTGTACGGCCGTTTTATTCCGTCTTGGAGAAGTGCTATCTTCTTTTGAAGACTTTGCATTCGGCAGACTTTGTTGTTGGTCGAGCAATTGTTGTTATGTTCTGGACCTGCACTGAACGCTACCTCGCGAATCATCCTTTGAGACACTCATCATACAGATTCTAGTTGAGAATGCCAACAATTCTTGAGAGCAGGACATTTTTGGAGTACCGTTGCAGTCCGAATTTCATGGAAAATCCCTGGTAATGCATTCAGCCCTGATACTTATAATGCGCTGGTTTTGTAATCTCTTCACTTTGTTAGCCCTCAACACGATGCCGAATCGCAGTTTGGTTAAAAGCCACTCTTTTGCTCGTGTTCGCTCGATTTTTTTTCCAACGTATGTCAAGGCGAGAGTTCCTTTAGGCAGTCGAAAAGTAGCAAATGTTCAAGATTTCCCCGAGACAAAACTATTTATTGTACATAGGTAAAACTTTATGTACATATTATTACGTCTTCTAACTTTCTAAAAAAAATTGTTTTTTTTTCATTTTTAAAAATTACGTAGCATCTGGAGCATTGATCTGAAACATCAAAGCTAAGAAATTTTAGTTGTCTGAAACCCACACGCTCAATGTTAAGTCAAATAATCCAAAGAAAAGTCAAACTTCGAAAAATGGTACGTGTTAGAAAAAAAATGTTCTATTTTTCATAACATTTGGCTATACTATTTAACAACAAAAAAAGACGTTTTAAAAAGTAAATTTTACGATACTTTAGGTTGACATAGATGGTAATTATCTTATGCGAAAGTGTTAGAAATTTCAAAATGTTCGATCAGCCAATTTTCGAGTTATCTTGTACGCGCTTCTCGAGCTTCAGGGAAAGTTTAAAGTTTCAAGACCAGCTTAAATTTGTGATGAAATGACCTACCGATTAATTTGCGATTTCAGGGCCATGAAGTTACTCCCTCAGCTTCCTCCTGGAGTTCATTTTCGTCGATAAGCTCTACGTTACAAAGAGATCTTCCTCCTCAACATATCCAATAATTCGCAAGCTGTCAGCCTTTTTGCAAGTGCATTAATTCTGATACCGAGGATGGAAAAAATCAGGACAATATTTCAAGCCCACAATCGCGAGGTCCCTAGGAATCCTCTAGCCTCCAAAGTGGCGCTGTTCTTCTTTTTCTTTTTCGAACGACTGGCGAATCTCAAAGCATCGGGATCGATCTTTATTGACCAACTGATTTCCGAGAAGGAGTTCTTACGTAAAGTTCGAACGAACGGCTACATTCATCGGCATAAATTTGTCCTTGCTCGGGCTCATGATTCGCGTGATATACACCATTTGACTGCTGCCAATGGCGCTCTCGTTTGTCCAGCCAACTCGAGTACCACGAGTCGGAACAGTGTCCTTGTTAGTTGCATAGCTTTTGGGGAATCGTCGCCGCGGTAACAGCGACAAAGACGACGCCGACGAGGCTGCCGCTCGACGAGAAAGTAATATCCTCGCGATCGGCGCCTAAAGATCGCCGATCATTTTCGGACAACCGCCGTGCGCCGATATTCAAACATACCGCGTTCGCTCGTGGATTCGGCAATAATTCAATTAGCCCGTACAATCTCGTGCGTTGGGCATACTATTATTCAAACCCCGATGTACGCTCTTTCTCTCTCTCTCTCTCTCGCTCTCTCTCTCTCTCTCTCTCTCTCTCTCTCTCTCTCTCTCTCTCTCTCTCTCTCTCTCTCTCTCTCTCTCTCTCTCTCTCTCTCTCTCTCTCTCGCTCTCTCTCTCTCTCTCTCTCTCTCTCTCTCTCTCTCTCTCACACACACACACCCTCACTCTCGCACTCTCTCTGCTTATTCCTCGCTATGAAGACAGAGGACAGAGACGGACTTTTGCATGAATTAAATTCTCTTTCTGCCTCTTGCGCTTCCGGCATAAATTATGAGAACAATGGCGTACCAAAGAGTCATATATCTTCAATATTCCTATACAAATTTGTACGCTATCTCACGCAGACCCACGTATAAGTGTACGGATCTATAATTTTACGTGTTGATCCCAATGGATTACGCCCTACTGATTGCCAGCCCTCGATGACTACTTGTGCCTGTATACGTCTACTAACGTTATACCGTATACATGAGTATGGGCAGATAAAGTATATATAACGTATGAATAGTACAGAGGGACGAAGTGGCCACAACCCGAGCCCACTCTCTGGAGAACTCAAGGGTCAGTACTGGACGTTCGAGGGCTCTGAAGAACGTGGCTCATGCACGTAGACGTTGCACGCCTGTGTGCAGACACATACACGTTACGATTGATATACGCACATCACCTCGCACCTCTCGGGGCCAGCGTTGCGAATTCGTACGTATCCGATCTATGAAATATGCGATTTAACCGCGGTCCGAGGCCTCATGCCCTCCCGAATAATTAGGAGGGTGCTAAAAAAAATCGGAGCAAAGAATTCACATTACAGTTGCACGATGAACCCGGGACGTCCCTCGGTGACCTTGCGTTTCAATCTTCAGAACGAACCGTTATATTGTAACGTCTCGGTGAATTAAGGGATGACACCACTGTGACGGGCTGAAAAGTGGTCATTTGAGAAAAAAAAAAAAATCGCGTACTAAATTATTTGTTTGCGATTTGTAAAAAGGTATGTTATTAAGCGTACATTGAACTTATGCCGTGTAAATTTTTATTTCGAAAGATTAATAATTAGCAAGGTTATTGAGCCTCTCTAGGAAAAATTGTAATTCAACAGCCGGATCGATAACTTGACAACGGTTGGTCTGAAAAACAAAAATAAACAACCGTTAGTTCTTCGAAAGAAAAAAGAATGGGACGAAATGGCAGGTGTGGTTTTGGCAAAATTTATACTTATATTCGGAGGCTTACAAAATGCTTTTCGTTTGCTTACGAAGAACGGGCATGAACTCACGGAAACGGAGGAAAAAACAATCGGTCCATCTGTATGCGAAGGGCATGCTGCCAACGATTGTTCAGGATCACCATATGACCCCAAAATCACATCAATTCGCGAAATAATTCCTCGCGTGTTATCAGGTGTCTCGTGGTGAGAACGTTAAGATCGATGTCAGTCCCATCAGCGAGAGAAAATTTCGCAAAATGCCACATTCGGAGATGACACAACATCTCCATCGTCGGGCCAATCGGGCACGCTGGTGGGTCGTGTAGGAAAGGCAGGGGGGGGAAAAGGTGGGTTCGGCCATATGGAAAGTTGGCTGATGAATCTGTAGGGAGACCACGAAAAGGATCGAGGGTCTCGAAGTGCACCGGAAGTGTATACACTCGTATATTATAGGGTGTTTGAGACGAAATGCGGAACCGGTAAGGCCCGTGCCCGATGCTCCAAATTCGGCGGTCACCTATAGGGCCGAAAGCGAACTGGTCGGTGAAGGGATCGTGGCACGGTCATCAAAGGTTATATATATATATATATATATATATATACAAAACGTCCGGACACCGTGCACTCTAGAATGACCCGGTCATCCCAGGGGTCAGTGATGTCCGACCGATGACCTTCGGGGAGGGAGCCCGCCCCACGAATACAATTATAAATGCATTAAACTTACCCCTTTACAAGATAATATTTAAATCGAGGCGATATTTAAATCGTTCTGGCGAGTGCCCGCGATCTTCCACCCTTACGAAGACGGAAAAACGGCGCCTGACCACTTTCACCCAATAGCGTGAGTTGACCATCCTCACAGCGAGACAGAGAAAAGGTGAGAGGGTGCATTTTATTATTGTTCCCCGTGCACGGATTCGCACAGGCCGATTTTATTCTTACGCGGGTCTGACTCTTACCTGTCCTATATATTATATATACAGTCGCGCGAACTTTATTGCGTGTATTTTCGCTTATAAATTCTCGATGGGACAACCCCTTTGGGCGGAACAATAAGAATCGCGATGCGCACGGGTAATGGCTTCGCGATGCCAGCAGTAAAAAATGTACCGCTCGTGTGCCGGTCATTTCTACTCTCTACAAGAATTGGTGGCCCATTGCCGATTCGCATAGGGCCGACAAGCAAAGGAATACACACTCACGCGTCCAGTGCCTGTAGGCTTGCGGGCATTTGCTCGTAAGGAAGGCAACGTGGAGTGTATGGTGAACGCGAAGGATGAAGTAGACGAGAGATGGAAGTTACCTACGGAATTGGACAATAAGAAATTAGATACATGCTGCCGGACGGGAGAATTTTAGTACGTGTAAACCACGGCTACATATGTGCACCGATCTTTTCTCACCGACTCCATCTTTTTCTTTCCCTTCTTTCATTCTCTCTCCCCCCTTCTGTTCTCTACAATCGTTGCTTTCGTAACGACTTTGCGATGCTTAGGAAGGGAGAATTGTCCAGGGAAGAGTTTTCGCATTTAGACCGTGTAACGTTTTTTTTTTGTTATTTAATCAACGTTACATATATATAAACTGCACATGCTTATTCGATACAAACAGTTCGTACTGGACTTATATAAAACTTTTTATAGCTGCCTATATATATCAGTTACCTTTATTGGAATGCTTGAAGTGGACTCGAGTATATGCTCCGATACTGATTTCACGAAGCTGTCGATCGTACAATATATACCAGATAAGATAATTAGATACAAAGCCAACCCTGGTGGATGGGCGATCAGAATTCGGGTCTGGCGGTACATCGAGTTAAGCAGTGCTGTGCGAGGCCAATACTCGGAGCGGTGACCGCCTAGCCGTACATCGGCTGGCGCATCGACGAGTGAGCGGAAGGCCCATACTTCGGATACCTTTGTGTCGATACTTGAGTTAAAGTCTGTGCACCAGAAAATCAGACGAATATGGGGTCGTACACGGGTACGAGTGGGGTTTCCGACAGTTTCCCCGTACCCTCGACAAATGCGGTATAGTGTAGATGAAGACGGTGGTGGACGCAACGGAAGTTCAGTAAAATTAGCGAAGTGCGGGTACGGAGTGATAGGGAAGGTGTCAATTGGGAAGGATAATACGTAGAAAGTCATAAGGGTATACGTTGAAACTCTGGAATTCTTTGAGACCTCAATATTAAAGAATCCTTGATAAAAACAGTTTTTCAGATAAAGATCCGCTGATCTGATCTGTATATGTTAACTATTCTCTAGCAAATTCTGAGGAGCTGCTAATGTGCGGTATTTGAGGAGTATGAACCCTTTATGACGTAAAGAGCTTGTGGGTGGAAATGAATACGATGAAGCTAACTTGATGGCCGGAAACGCAGGCCCGGAAACGCAGATTACCCGGTAGGTCATTACGTCATAAAATTGTTGAGTCTTGAAACTTTAATTTCCTGAATATCACTTTTTCGTGAACCTCGTACAAAATAACTCAAAAACTATCCAATCGATCGTTATGACATTTCGCACACTTCTAGATAACATAATTGCCGTCGATGTGAACCTCGTATTGAAAAATAGTATTCATGAATACTATTTAATGAATGAATACTATAGTGAACCTCGTCGTGAAAAATAGTATTCATGAATACTATTTTTAACAAATATTTTTTCACTACCTAATACTCAACATTTCACGAAAGATAGGAAAAACTTTTAAACATGTATTTTTTTTTTCTAATAATGACCTGACATTTTTATTTATTAATAAAGTGTATTATTTATTTGAAAAGTACGAATATTTCAATTTCCATATAAAGTACAAGCATGGAGGTTATGTGTGTAACACAATACCCAATGAATGGCATAAGCAACATGGATTTTGGCGAAGTTTCATGGTCCTGTTATCTCGCGACATGGCGATGTGAATTGGCCACCAAGATCATGCGATTTGACGCTATTGGACTTTTTTCCTCGGGGTTTTCTGAAAGGAAAAGTGTATGCCGATGATCCAGACTATTCCGGAGCACGAGAAAGCGATTGGACGCACCATGATGAAATTAGTTCACAATTATGCCAAAATGTTATTTAAAATTTCGTCAAAAAAGTGAACGTTTGTAAACAGGGACGAGACGGCCATTTTTTGTATATTGTGTTCCACACATAACCTCCATGTTTATACCTTATATTAAAGTAAAAATATTTGTACTTTAAAAATAAATAATCCATTTTATTAATAAATGAAAATGTCAGGTAATTTTGAGACACCCTATATTATACTTCGATTTTTCACTTTTCGTTGGATTTTTGAGGATCACATGGAGCGGTCGAGTCTTAAAAATCTGAAACTTTTTAGCTCTGATATTTCGAACCAATGCCAAAGACGCTAGGTTGCACGCCGTGGAACAACTCAGGCTGGAGCCGTCTCTGAAGCAAGCTCAGCACAGCCACTATTTTAGAATATTAAGAAAAAAACTATAACGAAGCACGTCAATTGCCAATCAAATTTTCTTTCGCACTTCAGACACTAATGACATTTCGGAAAAATCTTGGATTGTGACGCTACTGGAATTCCGAGGAACTTGGTGAACGTGTTTTGAAAATTGTCAACAGAAGATGTTTAACAAATGCGTTGGAAATCGGAGTAGAACTTTCTCCCACGGTAACAGGTGCTTTAAGGATGTTGAGTCCCAAATCGCAAATGATGATAAAATTCTGAAAATTTTGTATGTTTTTGTATGAAGTATTTCAGAGGTCGTGTAAAAATTTCACGACAATTAGGAAGCTCGTTATTGAACAATTAACATTCACAAATTAAATGCTGTCTTATGGAAACTGATATAACTTTGCAATAAGTCTTTTTTTTGACCTCTCAATTTTGTAATATCTTCAATATACTGAAAGCAACGGAAACAAAACGAAGTTTATTAATACATTTTTTTAAATTTCTTTCAAAAATTGTTCTTAACAAAATGTTCACTTTTTAATAACGAGCTTCCTAATCGTCGTGAAATTTGAACACGACCTCTTAAATACTTCATACAAAAACATACCAAATTTTCAGAATTTTCTTATCATTTTTTATTTCAACCCTTAAGGAGGTCGAAGTAACGATGATAGAATTCTGAAAATTTTGTATGTTTTCACATGAAGTATTCAGGAGGTCGTGTAAAATTTTCATGACGATTAAGAAGCTATTTATTGAACAATTAACATTAACATGTTTCATAGGGACTCAACATCCTTAAACTACGTGACAAAGTTCTAATTGGGTGTTCCAACGATTTTTGGTAAACCTGCCATTTTTACAAGCTTCGTCGATGTTGCCAAAAACGTTATCATTGACACGAGCAGACGGAAGTGGTCCATGCCATCTCGAGTTCGTTGATCCCGAAGTCGCCGGACCATCGTGCGAAACATCTTCGTTTTACGGGGGCGCCGTGTCAAAAATCGAAGGATCGATGGCGCGGGTGGCGCGTTCAACGATCACACGCGATCGAGGTCGCGCGCGTTGATGCCGGGTTACGGGGAAAATGGAAGCGGTTCGGCGCCCCGTGACAAAGGACTCGGGCCACCAAAAGCAACCCAGGCCGATCCACGCTATAAACGGTCTTCCGTCTCGAAGGCATAACCGGGCATCCGAACGGACGCGCGCGAACGTTTTCTCTTCCGGGTTGCGAAAAGCAACAAAAAAAAACAAAGACGGGGGAAAAAACGAAATACCTTCGGGATGCCTATAATTCTACGGAGAATTCGCCAACGGTGTCCGCCCCTTTTCAAATTCAAATCGCAAAGCTAGTCCGCGAATTCTCCTCCATCGAACCGTCCCGCTTTATTCTCTTGGCTGACCAAGGTTTTAGCCAATAGCCATTTCGCGCGATCTCTCTCTCTCGGTCATTTTTTCTCTCTCTGTATTCCTATCTCTTAGGGCTTTCTCCGTCTCGCTCCTTTCCCCCTTTTCGTTACACGATAATTTAGTTCAGTTGCCCGGAAGGCGCGCTCGAAGGGCTACTACTATTTTTTTTATCTTCCTCTCACGCTGCCTAACTATAAATATATCCTTGCTGTATCGTTCGGTCTTCTGGTGCTAGGTGTGGTATGGGGGAATCCGCTCTCTTTCTCTTCGGACGAACGGGGCATCCGCGTGGACGAGAGAGAATCAAAGCCGGTAAGGACGAGGATGAAGCCTCGGTTGACCGAGTTTGAGAAGGGTCCCGTGCTCTTCCTCTCTTTCTCTCAGTCTCCCGGCCAGGTTACGCGAGCAACGAAGCTCTTTACTCGTGCGACAACCCCCGCTCCCTTCGCCTCTCTCTCTCTCTCTCTCTCTCTCTCTCTCTCTCCCTCCCTCCCCTCCCCCCTCTCTCCCGCTCTCTCGCGGTTCGTGTTCACGACTCTGCCACCAGAGATACCGAAAGGGCGAACCCCTCCGATACACGCAATTAGCTATCAAAATCGTCTACTGGTGCAGCTATACGCTGATTACCGAACCAATGGCCGTTTGCTCTATTGTGGTAATTATGGTATCTTCCTTTACATGTTCTTAACGTGTATAGTAATCCAGGTAAAAGCGCGAGATTCAACAACCCGAAGTATGCAATGTCCCCATGCTTAATGAGTAATTATGCATATCGCTGTGAAGATTCACCAGCGACCCTCGATGTTACAGTTTTTAACGTCTTTGTCCAATTAGTGAAGTAGATAATTAGCCGAAATCGGAGCGACGAATATTTGTGACAGAATGAACGGATTTTACTGTTGAGGACGTTGGAGCGGTCCAATTGAGTCAAATTCCGTAGATGGTAATTTTTCATGGAATGAAAAATTGATTCAGTAGATGGTAATTTTTCATGGAATATATAATGAAAGGGCAATATTGTGCATTTTTATAGTTTTATTATGCAAATAAGAACAACTTTTGAGTTATTAACAACTTGAAAAAAATAACATAATCGATGAATATCATGAAAAAACTGCGTCGGTGAATTTTTCACACAACTCAGAATAAAATATTGAGTCATGTATAATTATGCCTATTTACATTTATGTCACGAGATTATTTATTGTTGTTAAGTGTTGCCGAAATACGCTAACTTCGAGAATGTTGAGGTTGGCAGCAATGCTTTTTATTCGCCAGCCAAGATTCGTAATCTTTCATCAAACCATGATGGCTTAATATTGAATGCATATGGTTTACGATGGGCCAGACAGGGTGTTTTTTCTCAATGTTTACAAAGGTTCGGTTTGCGTTAATCCATTGTTAGAAATGGATAATGGAATAATTGAATTCAATAGACAAGATTTCATTTCAGAAATAATTTATTTAATTAAATTTAAAAAACCGAATAAATACATTTAATCAATTTTAATCGATTATTTTCGTCAGTGGATGCTTGATATGACAGAAAGTAACGTAGTGTCGAACTTTTTTGACAGTCCTCTATATCAACTTTGCAAGCTTCCCACTCCGTTGTTCAGACAAGGGCAACAAACACCATTTTTACTTGCCTCATTATCATTCTTATTTTTTCGAAAGGGTAGTCCTCGTTCTCCTCCATTGATTTATCAGAATTTTGCACAAATTTATTCTCAGGTCGGCGTGAATAAAACATCGTACGAAAATTAAAGGGCTACTCGTAAAATACTCGAGGGAGGGTAAAAATTGGTATCTACAGAAATTTAATATCTCTTTCATATATCTCGAGTGTGCGGTCGATGAGGGCATTGGTGCAGTATCAGAAGTAGCATATCCTCGAAAGTCAGTATAGCTGTATTCAAGACCACAGCTCGTGCGATTATAGGTATTATTAGCCATAATCGTTTGGGGAAATTATTCGCTGACGCCTTCATGCCTGATTCATAGAACGATCGACCTAGATCCTTTGTGAAACCGCTGTTTACCAACCACCTCTTATAACTGAGGTCTTCTGAACACCTCTATATATATATACAGGGTATCCCAGAACTAAATGCGTTCCCTGAAATAGGGGTTTGGGGATGAAATTCTGAGTCGATTGATATAAGCATGTGTAGGTCTCAGATCAACCCCTGAATTATTATTAATTTTCGAAGTCGGGCCAATCAGGTGCGCCCAATGAGCCGGCGTACCTGATTACCCCACCTTTAGAAATTAATAATAATTCAGGGGTTGATCTGACTCCCACCAATGCTTATATCAATCGACTCAAAATTTCACCCCCAACCCCCCTTTTCAGGGCACGCATTTAGTTCTGGGACACCCTGTATATCAATATATACGTGGACCTCCCACGCCCTAGATTTTCGAGCCACAGTTTTTTATTCATTTTTCAAAAATTTTACATTTTGTATTGACACTTATTACAAAAAGTATACGGTAGTATTTTTTGTTTTTCAAATTATTTATGCCAGTAATTTGTGAAAATGCGCGCACTGCTAAACCAACTTTAGCAAAAATCATTCTTGTTTCTCATGCTGACAGATATTCAAATCTAAGTAAGGAATCCGCGAAACTTTCTCAATGTTACAATCATTTGATGACAAATGCTCCCGAGGAGGAAGAAGTACTTGGATGTATGGAATTTCGAAAGTAACACGGTCCATTGAGGACCTCAGCCATTCAGCCATCTGCTGGCGGCGGGCTCACGCATGAGGTCGATAGAGAAGGTCCCTTCTTAATTTTCGGTCAAGTAATCAGTAGTCTGCTTTGTCAAGAACTACTATAACCATTCAATGATACAAGTTCTCGTCCATACAAAATTCTATTTATTCGACTGTAGATATGAAAGGCAGCGGTTCCGTGGATTCGTTTGCGGCCTTTTGCACAAGTTATGCGTAACGGTGATTCGCATCGGATTCGCATCTCCAGGCAATAATCCCGACAATTCGACTTTTCCATTAAAAAAAATGTGAAGTTGTCGAATTTGGATTGTTCGGAGCTCAAAATAACTTTTATACTTACATTTTGTAGAGTATTTTTTATCCAGAATTTACTCTCACATCGATCTTGATCTGAAGTTTGTTTTATCTTTTTCTTAAGGAATCATCACAGTGTATCGGGTCGGAAAATCCCTGGTTTATGCGATTTTTTTTCGATGGTTAAAATACACTAATCAGCCTGATTTTTTATGTTCGCTCAAACCACTCATGAAAAACAGAAAATTTATTTTCTGTTTTATTAAAGCGTGAGGAAAGTTGTGTTGACATTTGAGACGGATACCTTGAAAACTCTTCCTTTGAGAGTGTACACCGTTTTGAAAAACGACATTTCGAGAAAAAAGCGTTTAAAGTTTCGGTTATGGAATTTTCATATAAAGTGTCTACTTATTCTATCGGATAATGCAAAAAAAATCGATTTTTTGAAAATTTTACCCTGTTATGATTCCTTAAGGATGTTGAGTCCCAAATCGCAAAGGATGATAAAATTCTGAAAATTTGGTATGTTTTTGTATGAAGTATTTCAGAGTTCGTGTGAAATTTCACGACAATTAGGAAGCTCGTTATTGAACAATTAACATTCACAAATTAAATGCTGTCTTATGAAAACTGATGTAACTTTGCAATAAGTTTTTTTTTGACCTCTCAATTTTGTAATATCTACAATATACTGAAAGCAACGGAAACAAAACGAAGTTTATTGATAAATTTTTTTTTATTTCTTTTAAAAATTGTTCTTAACAAAATGTTAATTTTTTAATAACGAGTTTCCTAATCGTCGTGAAATTTTAACACAACATCTTAAATACTTCGAAGAGTATGTGGCTTCCGGATGGAGGCCGTGTTGAGAATCAGCGTTGTGCCGACGTTTCGCAAACGTTACAGTCTGCATCATCAGGGCTGAGAGCTCCGATACTGAAGCTCCCGTGTCTCAGGCATTCCTTATATACTTGCAGTCATCGTTCCAGATCACTGCACCAGCCAATCAGATGTTTTAATTGATCGGCCGGTCAATTAAAAAACCGGGAGGACGGTGTGCCAAATGGGATTGACGTGATATCCACCATCTCTGTTTAGATTGTCAGGATGCTTTAGCCTTAAAACTAAAATCTTAAATACTTCATACAAAAACATACCAAATTTTCAAAATTTTCTTATCATTTTTTATTTCAACCCTTAAGGAGGTTGAAGTAATGATTATAGAATTCTAAAAATGTTGTATGTTTTTACATGAAGTATTCAGGAGGTCGTGTAAAAATTTCATGACGATTAAGAAGCTATTTATTGAACAATTAACATTAACATGTTTCATAGGGACTCAACATCCTTAAACTTCTATCAATTATATTCCACTTTTCTCGTCTCTTATATGTTTCCATAATCAACCCTCAACCGTTTTCTATCATTGCTATCTAATTAATGTTGAAACAATTTTATCGCAGCATAATTATCTCGTTAAGCGTTTTCATTCTCACTTCTACGTCTATCAATTAATAGGGATTTAAGGAGGTTGGAGCGTTCGCCACAATGCAAGATTAAAAAAAAATATTAAGATACGAGCAGCTGGCGAACAACACCGAACTTGTCCACACTACGTTAATTTTTTTTATTTCTGTTTTGCTTTGCCTCAAAATTCTTTTTTGCTTGAAAAGGGAGTTTTTAACCAATTTCGATTGAGGTGTTCAGGGTTGGATTTGATCCCCAATATTTCGAGAGCTAATGAAGTTGTGCTTGAAAAACCCGAAAAATTAAAATTAAAACATTTGGCGTAGTTTCGACGAGTCTGGTTTTGTTTGCCAGCTCCTCATGTATGTTATTGTCTACACTATACCGAGATTCTACGAATTATAAAAAATGTTGCACGTCAAAAAACCTGCAGATATAAAAAATAGTTTAATATATATAACTTTACGTGAGGTTGGGTGGGCCAGACATTCCACTACGACTAGTGACATTTTTTGGGTATTTAACACCAAGGTAACCCATTCCTAATAACGGATTAACGCAAACTAACCATTTGTGAATATTTAAAAGAAAACTCATCTTAAGTTTCCTAAACCATATATATTCAATATTAAACCCTCACGGTTTGATGAAAAATTACGAACCTTGGCTGGCGAATGAAGAGCATTGTCCCCAACCACAATGTCCGCGAAGTCGCCGTATTTCGGCAACGCTTAATATTAATTAATGGTAGTAATGAATAATCTCGTGACGTAAATATAAATAGGCAGTATTATAAATTACTCTAAATTTCTTTCTGAGTTACATGAAACATTCACTGATGCAGTTTTTTTTCATAATCATTGATAATGTTATCACCGATGATAATAAAATTATCATCAGTAGTAACATAAAACATAAAATGTTGGTAATAACATAAAACATAAGTTTAGTAACAATAAACATATATTTATTATACTGCCAACTTTTCAAGTTGGTATAATAACGCAAAAGTTTTTTTCATTCACGTAATAAACATATAAAAATGCATAATCTTGCCCTTTACTCTTATATTTTATGAAAAACAGCATCTCCAGAATAATACCCTGTATACATTATTTTGAGGTTCATTGAAAAAAAAATCATAAATCGTCATTTGACCCAACGTTACCGCTCCAACCTCCTTAAGATTTATGATTACGATAAATAGTTCGTTAATGGCATAAGGAAAAGAGTGTTTAATTGCTGCATGACGTAAATGAAATGGCATACTGCAAGGTGATCATATTTTCCGATTCTATTTTTTTTTTTGCCTATCGTAAGGAAAACTGGTCATGCACAATTACATGAGTCTCCACGAAGGTGCTGTGTGTGTTTCGGTGTGTAACTGTACTTTATGCGATTTTATTAGTTCCATTGATTTACGTCGGTGCATATTTACTAAATGCCCTTCGTCTGCATGTATCCATTAGAAACGAATTAATTCCATGAAATGATCGAGTCATGCCGTTCAACGGCCAATTTATTTCTTGCATACTGACGCGTCGATCAAGCTAGTATTTACTGGAAGTTTGATAACGCACAATTAGTTTTTTTATCTTCTTTTTAATTATACAAATCCGCAATGCCATTGAAAAAGGAGCATTAAAATTGCGCAGAATCAGCATCGTATTTGCATCCGTCTTGAAGAAAGTCAAACGTTTACTAACATCATTTACGTTTTTATATGTATTTCCAAACGGGCGCAGTCAATTTGAAAAAGGATTTGGTTAGAAATGCCACAAGCGTTAGAAAACATTGTCTTTATAAGTGAATATTTACTTAATGGCATAATGCAGCGTGACAATAAATAAATAGACGTCTTCATTTTAACTTAAATGGACTCCATGGAAAAGCATACTTGCTATACTGGAACAGTTTCCTTTCAAATAAAATGTAATTTATGAGTCTCGAAGGAAATTCCCACTTTTGCTCGCAACTAAAAAGTCAATAATATTTTTTCGATATAAGCCTAGTGAATTTTTACAGCATTCACATTTATCTTGTCTAATTTGAGTACAGTAAAAAGAAATACACTGCCGCTGCCGCACTTATACCATGGCTCACTTATATTAACTGAATCAATTTCTCCTCATTAAATCATTCAAGGGTGGACATCACTGTGACGGGCCAGAAAAAGTCCCTCTTGCCGATTTTCTTTGTTTTTGTTTGCTAGATTATTTATTCGGGATTTAGAAGAAACGTATGATGAGTATATATTGAATTTACTTCCTCTAGATGCGTATTTTTGTGTAAATAAAAATTAACAACGTTATTCAGGTGTAATAGAGCATCTGTATTAAAAAAATGTGATCCAACGACCGGATGGATGACTTGACAATGAGTAGTCTGAAAAATAAAAATAAAAAGATTTATGATTTACATAAATGTAGTTCTCGTTGCACGTAGCCATTTTTTGACGAAAAAAAACGTAGCGGGTATTCAAAAAAAGTATGATTGTGGCGAATTTTTCACTTATATTCGGGGGCTTAAAAAATAATGAAATTCAAAGAAAAACACTACGGCAGAGCCGGGTCACCTGCGCGACCCATACTAGCACACAGACGGTGCATGCTAGATGCATGTACGGGATGACAGAAGAAGAGGAAGGGGTTTGCCGCTCAGCTGCCGCTGCGTCAACTGCCGGCCGGCATTTGGATTGAGTGTCATAGTCGTTGCTACTATTTTCGCGCCAAAAGTATTAAAAAACCCGTTCAGCATATCTTTTGATCTCTAGCCTATGCTTGTGGTGTTACAGCAATCAAGGAAGTGTATTTTTATTTCATAATAGTGTATTTGTACGATGACAGAATAAAAAATAATCTAATATTGTTAGTCAGCTGCAGGTTCATGTTTGGTTCTATTTGTTTTTGTTGTGCTAGCATATTTTGCAACTAAATTTTAGTCAATTTGCATTAAAAAACAGGTGTTTAAACTCCACTCTAAGTACCTATGAATCTTCCTACAAAAAATATTTCGTCTTTTCAGGATGTGAAAGTACAAGGGAAAAACTGAACGACCTAGAGTCTCCACAGATCTGATGAAACGTACCGCAGAAGAAGTCATCAACGGCAAAAGTATCCGAAAAGCGGCAAAAGATAAAAAATTACATAGAAATACGCTTTCTTGTGCTCTTTTATGTTTCTCTTGTGAAAAAAAACCTTTATTATCTCACTGGTTCAACTAGCCCTGCGGGCTGGCACCGTTGACCCTAGCTAGCGGGATCAAATCTGCCTTTTGTGATATTCATGTAAGTTTAGTCCAGTAAGTAACGTTTCTTTTATAGTATATTGATAGTGATACATAGCCAAATAAACAATTTATCTATTTTAAAAGATATTGCTTATCTCTTCATTAAATCGGAGCTGTACTGCTTAGAACAAAATCATGATCAAGTGATCCCGCTCTGCCATACTTACAAGGATCGTTACTGCAATTACGGAAATTTACGTATTTTTTAATTGAAAGTCGAACATTCATAGCTATAATTATGATTTCACCCGAGTCGAGAAAAACGCGATTGAAAGTTTTAGAATACGTAAATCATTGTGCTACCTGCTCTCGCCAAATCGTCCGTAACTTGGTCAACTTGCAATATTTCAACTTGAACATATTTGCACATATTCTTGAGTATTAAACTTTGAAAAAGTGAAGAAAAAAAAACGATTTTTTTACTGGTCACAGTAGTGTCCCTCCTTGAAGGGATCAAAGGGATAATATCGTATCGCACCGTTTCTTGCTATCGAATTTTAAGCAGACCAAGACCCAACGAAAGTCCCGAAATTCAAATATTGAAATTTTAAGTGGTCTTGATTTTATGATTTCGCAATCATGGTCTAATTCTAATCCGATCTTTCTAACCTCTAATCTGAGGATAATATTTTTTCTAATCTGAGGATAATATTTTAACCCCACTACGATCCCCACCACTGGACGAGTGATGAGTCCAAAATTATCCCCACCACTGGACGAGTGATGAGTCCAAAATTATGTCAACACACTGGTGCGAACAGCATTCGCACAAATAAAATCGATTTCATAAAACGAGAAATTCGGCTTTCATTTTTCTGTTTTTTACCGGTTCAACAATCTTGTGACCGGAATTGTTTGATAATTAATTCGGGTGCGAGAAAGAGGAAGAGAAGGAGAGAGAGCTTCCTGCACCATTCCCTTCTGGTCATGGACCACACCGATGTTTCCCGTAGTACCTCATAGGAACTTGGGTTGACTTCCATGATTTCACAGCAAAATAATAAGCATCTCGACATAACCAATTACTGGCTTTGAACTGTCCATCAACAGCAGTTATCAATCAATGTCAGAGCTCGGGTTTCCTGAATGCGTCGCAACGCGTTTCAATCACGAACGGCAATTTTCTTTCAAAAAATTTCCATCCAACTACTACAAAAACTGCACAGCTTGATCCATGAGAAGACGACGATGATGAACAAAACATCGTGTCATCGTCAATTGAATAAAATGCATTTGTTACCAACGAATCGTGGTCTGCAGCGAATGTGAAACAATTATAGAAAACAGTGTAAAAAGGGGAGTGCATCGGGAGTATATTGTTCTTTATTTTACTATCAATGATTGAATCGGTGGCAAACATCGCTTACTTTCCACGCCAAAAAACCCTGACGATTTTTGTCGATTCTTAGTAAACAGTAGTGATAAGTCACGTGCGATTATGCATGTTGTCGAATACCGCTCAATTTTACGTGGATATGTGACATTACTGTCAATGATGTATTATTTTGCAACATAAAGCGCAACATTGCCGCATCTTGGTAAACGCCCGGGCATAAACATCAACGTCATTCCCAGTATGATGAATGGAGAGGGTATCGACGAGACAGATCATCAAACGTTATAAATACAAGTGCTTGAAAAATAACAATCAAGTTACGCTGCGTCTGACTATCGAACAGCGTCGAAACGCTCCCCGTACAGTAGAGTCACCTTTACTTTGTGAAAAAAAAGTAACTCGTTTAGTTTTGAAAATGGCATTTCTCACGGCCTACTGGGGTCTCGATGGAATGATTTTCATGACCACCTCGATCATCTGTGCTTATTTGTACATGACGAGAAAATTTCTCTATTGGAAAAAACGAGGTATAATGGAAATGACTCCAACGCCGTTTACCGGTAACTTCGGTGATTGTCTACTGATGAGAAAGTCCCCCGGTGAATTTGTCAAGGGAATGTACGATCAGGCTGCGAAACACCCTTACGTAGGCTTCTACATCTTCGATCGGCCCTTCTTACTCGTGCGCGATATCGAACTCGTGAAAAACATATTGGTGCGCGACTTCAATTATTTCTCGGACAGATACGCGGCGGCGAGTCCCAACGATACTCTTGGTAGTGCAAATTTGTTTATCGTCAAGAATCCAGCGTGGAAAATTATCCGAACGAAATTAACGCCTATTTTTACATCCGGCAAACTGAAAAAGATGTTTCAACTGATGGTCGACGTCGGCGACGATCTCGATACCCATCTGAATTCGCTCCATCTAGAAGGTAAACGGACCCCGAGACGTTTGTCCGTCAGTCTCCGAGGAAATACGTTTCCGCCCTTCAGAACCAAATTGAGGCAGTTGTCTGGTGTGGAGGCCTAAGAAATATGATTTTTGGTGTTTTTTTTCATAAGGAACAAAACGACGGATCTTCTTGAAAATTTTATTGTACTTTAACACACATTTGAAGAGGATCAAACATTTTTTTTATTTACTAATTGTCGCAAAATGCCGGAGTATTAAATTGACCATAGAAGCGCCTTGCCGCTGGAGTCTCGAATTGGCGGGAAAGTGTGCTCAATTCTTGTCTGGAGCGCAAAAAGCACAATTATTTTTAATTTTAATATTTATAATTAATAAAAATAAAAAAACCATATTAATTTCCGAGGTCGAACAGAAAAGTGACGATTTTTACCATTTTTTTGTGCTTCGTGCAATGAAAATTGTATAAAATTATTTTTCGATGAATGTTTTTAGTTCATTTAGGATGGTTTTTAATAATCTAGAGAATGAACTTTTGTTTGAGTCGATAAGTCAAATCGTTTTTTTCCTATCACGCCCGACGATTTAAAAGAATTATGGGAAAACGAGGTACCAGGGAAAAAGATTTCGTTCGGTATTGGTTGTTCTCGGGTCTGTATCTTCGAAAATACTTGTCAGTTTAGTTCTAGGGCTTTATGAACATGTTCTCTAATAGTTAAACCCTCGATTGAAGGGAAAACATCTATTTTGTTTTGCCCTCCTCACCAGACGACTGCCTTCAGGATGTTGAGTCCCTATGAAACATGTTAATGTTGATTGTTCAATAAATAGCTTCTTAGTCGTCATGAAACTTTTACACGACCTCCTGAATACTTCATGTAAAAACATACAACATTTTCAGAATTCTATCATCATTACTCCAACCTCCTTAAGGGTTGAAATAAAATATGATAAGAACATTCTGAAAATTTGGTATGATTTTGTATGAAGTATTTAAGAGGTCGTGTTACAATTTCACGACGATTAGGAAGCTCGTTATTAAAAAATTAACATTTAGTTAAGAACAATTTTTAAAAGAAATAAAAAAAAATGTATCAATAAACTTCGTTATGTTTCCGTTGCTTTCAGTATATTGTAAATATCACAAAATTGCAGGGTCAAAAAAAAACTTATTGCAAAGTTACATCAGTTTCCATAAGACAGCATTTAATTTGTGAATGTTAATTGTTCAATAACGAGCTTCCTAATTGTCGTGGAATTTTTACACGACCTCTGAAATACTTCATACAAAAACATACCAAATTTTCAGAATTTTATCATCATTTGCGATTTGGGACTCAACATCCTTAAACGTATGAATATTTCAGCACGTGGCTCTCCAGAAAAATGCACGAATAAAACTTGGAGATGAATTCGGCATTTCGTACCCAACGACAGTTCGATACTTGAAAAATATTCATTTCAAATTCAAGGCCCGGGTCGCATAGTGGAGATTAAGGAAATATGCGCAAAATATACCACGGATCTCATCGGCACCACAGCCTACGGTCTCAAAGTCAATTCATTGAACAATCCTGATGCCGAATTCCGCAAGCGAGGACGTGAAATATTCAACTACAACTTATGGCGAAGCATGGAGTTGACCACCATGTTCTTTGCACCTCAGTTCGTGAAACCTATGGGATTCGAGTTTTTCACGAAGGACCAGACGACGTTTCTACGGGATGTGTTTTGGGACACGATAAGAGAGCGCGAGCGATCAGGATTGAAAAGAAACGATTTGATCGATTTGCTTATTGAGCTGAAAAACAACCCGGCGAGTGCCGAAGAGGCGAAGATTGTCGGTAAATAATCTTTCCATGCCGTATTGCCGCAATAGAGGAAATATACATCGCAGCAAACTATGTCACGACTAAACATACCAAGCGTTGATCGGTGGTAGCTAATTTGTTGCTCGTTTTCTACTTGAGTTATAATAATCTTTACAATTAACTTATTTTTATCGAATTCCTAGACGTGCCCAATAGTCGCATGCACCATCGATAAATCTAACATCATGTTTTTAGAGCAAGGATAACGAGTTGATCTCCAGAGCAATCTTCCTTTTGAATATTCTTGAGTGGAAATTAACATTCATTTGCCAACTTCATTTGAATTTACTAGAAACATCTTGAGTCAATATGAAAATGCTATCGATTAGTCACTCTACAGGTCAACGCTAAGGGGGCGTGCATAAATTACGTAACGTAATAGGGGGGGGGGGCGTCGGCCTGGCATTACGGTTTAGGTACGGTGGGGGGGATCGAGGGTTGCGTTACGTCACGATTTTAGAACTGTCAGAAATAGCGAAATTTCTGCATGTTTAAATTTAAAACTCATCGTTCAGAATAAATGAAGTGCAAGCTCTTATTATTTTGAGAAATATAACGAAGATGAAAACCCGTCATGTCGCCCGCGACTTGATATTTTAAGGTATCAATATTCTAGAAAAAAACATAACTTTATATCAAGAAAAACGGAACTAAAACTTTGATCGCAATTTTCTCGAAAATACTTTTGTCGACCTTGTCTCAGTGGATACTCAAAAACTTATCAACCGATTTTCAATTTTTTAAAAACATTTTTGTAATCGCAGTGACTAAGGTTGTACGTAGCCGGTTTTTAAATTTTGATCATTACTATTTTCAAAGATTGCTTGAGAACAAAAGAGGGCCTTGAAGATAGAAAAAAATGTCCAAACCGTCGGCATTTTGTAAAAAAAACGAAAATAAAAAAACGGACACGCATACCGATAGCTACATTTGTATAGATATCGATAAATTGTTGACTTTTTATTTACAGATAACTTTTCGTCAAGATATCGATAGGACAATGAAGAGAATTTTGTTTCTTCGCCAATCAAGGCTTATTTTTTTTCATAAAAATTGGTATAAAATTAGATGAATATATACTTCATAAAATAAGTATAAACCCGATCCTTTAATAATGAGTTGAAAAAAAACGCACTTATTGACGACAAAGCACCCGTTACTTAAGGGGGGATTGTCTTTTTTTTCGCAAAATTTACCGCTTTTTGGGAATTTTTTTGTGAAGAAAGTATACAACGGAAAACTTGTGAAACTTGGCATATCGTTTTATTGATCTGTTTACTACATACAAACAAATTTTTAAACAATTTCATCAAAAAATCCGCCTCCCAACCCCCTCGACGCACGATGGTCCTTTTTTGATGGTGTGCACGATTACAGCCTTCACGTTCATCTTGCAACAAAAACCCAACAAGCATTTTACTTTAGACACATATAGCTATCGTTCGATGGAGGGGAAAAAAAAAATTGACGATTTGGTGACGTTTTGAACTTGAAGTATCGATTTTTCTAAAAAAATGGATCGATTTTTTGTTATAAATAAAAAAATATTAAACGTATTGCTTTTTTGCTTCATCAAACGATAAAAGAATGTCAGCTGAGCATTCTGTCCAAATTTGAAGGCAATCGGTTGAATAGTTTTTGAGAAATCGTGCACACCATCAAAAAAGGACCATCGCGCGTCGAGGGGTGTGGGAGGCGGATTTTTTGATGAAATTGTTTAAAATTTTTTTTGTATGTAGTAAACAGATCAATAAAACTATATGCCAAGTTTCACAAGTTTTCCGTTGTATACTTTCTTCACAAAAAAATTCCCAAAAAGCGGTAAATTTTGCGAAAAAAAAGACAATCCCCCCTTAACGGAATAGGGGGTGCGGTCACGCCGGGCGTTACGGTTCTGTTATATGGGGGGGGGGGGGGGGGGAGTAAAAAATTGGGAAATTTTGCGTTACGTAATTTATAGACGCCCCCTAAGCTCAATCTGCGAGTAATATGTAACTGCTACAATTGCACTGTGTAACATCGAGTGCCCAAAAAATGCCGAAGTCACTTTGATTGTAGAATTCGATGGCGACAATCTGGTTGCGCAGGCCGCTGTTTTCTTCACCGGTGGCTTTGAAACCTCATCCACAACGTTAGGATTTGCCATGTACGAACTTGCACTTTCACCCAACATACAAACGAGATTACGGAAGGAAATCGTCGACGCGATCACGAGCGGCGGTGGAAAGATATCATACGACACGGTAAACCATTCTCTTACGATACGATTGAATGTATATTTAAACAATGATTTATCCACATGAAAAAAAAATTCCGGGCGATTTCTCATCAGTTTGATGATCATTTTTGCTACTTCGTTTCCAAGTCCGTCCCCTATGATTTTTTCCACATAGGAGAATTTGCAAATATTTTTAATTTTTCCGCACTATTTATACAAATTTAATAACAACAGCTTAATTTTATGATATGCGGTTTTTAACCAATATATCGAGAACGATAACATACGATCGTATATCACGCTATCTACGTTCGTTTTCGGGAGATTTGCACGTTGATTATCTTATAATTATTATGCACCGATTATGCAGGTTTTTTCAAATACTCACCAGTATCTCGGGGACGATATTATTTCATTGAATTTCTCGTAATTTGGATATAACGTTATTTCGTACGAAATTCGTGTCGATTTTTGGCAAATCGGAAAATGTGTCATCGTGTAATGATCATCCACAGATTATGTCACTGCCCTACCTCGACATGGTTCTTTCCGAGACAATGAGAAAATATCCGATCTTGCCTTTCCTGGATCGTGCCACGAATGCCGATTACAAAGTACCAAACTCTGATATGGTGATAGAGAAAGGTACGCCGGTATATATTTCGGTGCTTGGATTGCACTTTGATCCGAAATATTTTCCAAATCCTGAACAATTCGATCCCGAAAGATTTACCGAGGAAAATAAGAAGAATCGACCCCCATGCGTCTACATGCCTTTTGGAGAGGGACCTCACATGTGCATCGGTATGTTTTGACATTTTAAATGTTTTCTTAAGTATCCACTGTAATAAAACAATATCAAGGATGCATAGTAGAAATGATGAAAATGCTTGATACAAAAAAAATCCTATGTCGAATCCCGAGAATATTTTATTTGCACATTTCTTGTCAGCCAGAGCGAAGGACGGAAAAGTTGTTGAACGTTTTTTCGTATATGAAGGTTCCGAGGAAGGCAGGTAAAATTCATTTTGGGCAAACGTCGAGCAGAAATCTTAATTTTTCGCCATCTGGTATGCAACAAATACATTGAAAGAGCGCTCCCATTTCAATTTTAATTGAATTCCAAGAACCAAAAATATAAATAAACTTCATCTAGAATGCAGTTCTACTTCCTATGTACATCCTTGAAATATAAAATCATTTTTTTACAAAACCGACCCTAATTCCAATAAAACACCTTCTCATTGCCAATTAAAATGAATTCGGCCATCGTTGTGCAACAGCGGAATCAAATATAATTATAAATCCGAATAATACGATCGTCCAATATTTGTTATTCTTCCAATACAGGGATGCGGTTAGCACATTTGCAGATGAAACTGTGCCTCATCCAAATTTTACCGCAATACGAACTGGCAACTTGCAAGGACACTATGATCCCGATGCGACTAAATCCAAAAGCGTTGTTGACCACTGCTGATGGTGGAATATACCTGCATGTGCGAAAAATAAGCAAAGCAACCAACTGAAGTGCAAAACATGGTCGTACAGTGGCAATTACAATTTACATTTGAGTATAAAGAAAAAGATTGTACAGAACTCCTCATTTTTACATAATGTACAGGATCATTGTCTTGGAAATATATGTGGGAAAAAGATTGAATAAAGGTATGTGTGATGACGCCTTCTTTATTTCACTGTGAATGCTTTACTGGTTCATTCATGTAGACATGGTTCATCTTCATCCTGTCATGTGTAATAATGGCAATGAATAGAATTATGCTAATAACTTCCAAAGACCGAATAACTTCAAAAGATCATATACCAACATACAATGCACTGGTTGTTGATTTTTTCCCGATAAACTGATATTCTAGACTGACCCCAAAGTGCAATCATCTTTTGCTTCATTTCAAAATGATCTTATTCGAGTAAATAATAAACCTTATGTTAAATAATAGAACTTAAATCTAAGAGTCCAACGCCTGAAGACGATTTCGCCATTGAATATTACCGAATGATAGAAAATGACATGGACTACGATGTTCTTCAAAATTTTCCACGACTACCTCATCATGGATGACCCAAAGTTTTCTATAATTCGATAGAAACTATGTCCAATCGACGAAATATATCATTGTGATAGAATGGAAAATATTTCTCTACGCGTTTTATTTATCATATTTTGAAAGTACATTTTTAGTCGTATAAAAAAATGACTATATAAAAATAGTAAACTTATATGCGATTCGTATTCATCACAAAAATCGTATTCGTGGAAGATGTGTTTAAGGACTTGCACCTATGTAAACGTCTGAAATTCCGTGATTTTTCGGGTTTTTTTTTTGTGGAAGGACAAGTGATAGGATGATAATATTTACGGATGTTATTAGTAATATCTTCAAGTAAACAAAAAAAAATAGATTAAAAAATTTAATAAAATGGTGACGCTGAAGCCATTTCCGCATGGGAAAATTTAAGATTTTCTATTAATTTACATGACTATAGCTAGATGAATACGTAGAAGATTTTGAAAATATGAATTTTGTGTAATTGGTAAGCATTGAAAGGAGAAACTCAATTTTCGACGGAAAAAAGGACAATCATTACACAACTAATGCTATAATTAACTCATGGAAAATACCGAACGAATTCCGCATCGGAATGTTATTTTAGAGGTGTGCTCAGAATTTTGAGTGAAAAGAATGAAAATTGTCGGTTATGCTGCGTGCCGTTTCGAAAAATTGAGTTCCGAGAAAAACAATCAACGTCTCCCACACGGGCCAGCCACTGCCACCGCAGACCCACACGGGCCTGCGGACCTTTGTTTTACAAGTATCAAACTTTTTGGCCCTTTTTCTGGATGGTTCAAAGCATCTCTTTGGCCAATTTTATAAAATCAGTTTTTTTTTTAATTCTACAGTGGTGTCACCCTTTAATAAAAAAAAGTTTTAAACAATACATTCCATGTTACCACATTTGTGACCTTGTCTGACCTTCCAATTTCAAATTGAATCAAACTATGGATTAAAAACGAAAATGACCATTCGAGGGCTGGTTTGCTCTCAAAACGGGTGGATTCAATTACCTTTTGCCTCTTCAATGTGATTTTTTTTCCATTCAAATCAATTAATTATTACTCTCGTAATGTAAAAAAAATAACTAAAAATACGTCTTTCAAGGGTACTTTACCCCGTCACAACGAGGATTCGTGAAAACTGAAGCACCGAATTTTCATGGCACAACACAAAACTCATTTAAACATCGAATCAAATAATTTGAATACAAAAGAAAACGAATCCCGTGATTTCGGCTCATCGGAAAAAAATCACAAACATTTAAACTACTTTTCATTTTTCCTATTAATTTGATTTTGGTTTTATTTAACATTTTTAATAGAACGAAAAGTATGAAAGTTAAAAAAAATAACTTGCGAAGAGTGGTTTACCGTCTTCGAATAAAGGTGCTCGGCGATCGAGCATTCAAATTACCCTATATAAAATCACATTTTGCAATTGGTTTTATGCCAATCAGTGGAGTGCTTCCCATGTAAAAAACCGTGACGGCGCCGAATCACCCCCAACACGTTGGGGTTGATTTTATTCCTTAACTGTCTTGCAATACACATAAAAGCCAACTAAATCGAAGGTGGTCTGGTGGGAGGGTTCCCTTGAAAGTCTGGTTTTGTGATCCGATGCTTCGTGACGACGTTCCCGACCACCACACGGAGAGAATTTTTAAGTAATTTTTACTGTGAAATCACAGTAACTCGGTGACAAATGTGCAATTCTTCAGGTTTTTAGGTAATAAATTATAAATTTTCATGGAAATGAATCAAAATTTACTTTTGCGTAACAGAAATTTAAAATATTTTCCAGAATTTTTACTGAAATTAATAGTAAAATTTCATGAAACGTAAAGATTACGACAATAAGTTTAAAAAGTGCTAATATAAATGAAATTTTTCAGTGGAACATTGAGAAATTTGCGTGTTTTCCATAAAAATTTAAAAAAGGAAGCCGAAATTTTCCGTGCATCCACCGGAATTTTACGTACTTTATAGTAAAATCAGTTAGGGCTAGGTCGCCTGACCGTACGCGTGAGCTGTGTCTGAGCGTGCGCATACGTGAACGCAAGCTGTGAGAGTGCTTGTGTATGACGCAGTATGACGAGCACGAACGACGCCGACCCGCGTTGCTTAGCAACAGCGGTACCGCGCATGCGCATTATAGTATGAAGCATGGGCCAAGAAAGCCTCGTGGTCTCGTGCAGTCTAACGTGTTCTACGCAGTTCTACGCAAGAAAACAAAGAAACGTGAAAAGAAATTTCGATAAAGGACGTCTACAATGGTACGGAAAGATGATATGCTAAAATAAGTAGCAATCAAGAACACAAATGTTCGGAAATACAGTATATAGAGTATTTATTTGATCATAGGGAATTAATTTTTCGCTAGGGATTTTAGAAATTTCAAGTTTGTCCAGGTTATTTTTACTGTATTGAAGCTTGGAATTTTTTAGGCAACCCATTGTTAAAATTCTACATGAGAATGTGTCAGAATTTTTACTGAAAGGAATGTAAAAAATTATGCTACTTGCTTAAATTTTTACATGAATGAAAGCAAAATATTAAAAGCTAGTATCAATTTTTGACTATGTGCACATTTGTCACCGGTTTCAAATTTTTAATGTAATTTTTACGGAGATTTCACCGTAAAAAATACTTAAAAATTCTCTCCGTGCAGATGCTCGACACGGTGAACCCGCTACTTTTCGTCCAACCTTAGGATGACACTCATTGGTCTCGAAGACGGGACCAAATTTTTAAGAGTATGGCATCACGAGTTCCTTGACATTACGGACACGGCTGTCACGTAAATTTGCAGACGTTCCGGAGCCGTTTAGCTTCCGAACTGTGAAGGTCGAAAAATAAGCACGCATCTATCAGACCCATGTGTGTACGAGTCGGTCGAAATTACAAAGTAAGTATATGCTTTCTTTTTTTTCATAAATTGAATTTTAAGTAAATTCAATTGAGTTAATGTACACAACTTTATTATGGTCTTTCAAAATTAACCTTTTTATTCAAATTTCTAAATGAGCTTTTACTATGAGTATACCACAGAATACGTATATTCGCTGGGAGGTGCGCGTAATGTCACCTCATGACGAGTAAAGCAAATACTAAATCATTTTTGTCAAATTAACGATTTTTTCGTTCGTCGTATTGATATTTTTTTGCATGTACAAACAAATTCATGCAAAAATATTGGGTTTTTACAATAATAATTCATGAGCATAGACCATACATCGATTGTAACGAGAAATGACACTCCGAAAATCGACGAACTTGATCCCTGCAAGTCTTGTTCATAACAATGAAAAATTATATCACCATTTATTTTCTCTAAATTTCAGATCTGCCCTTTCATAATCCGCAAAGAAAATTAAATTCTGCCGATTAGATCCTGAGTTATGAAATTTTTCCTTCTTCATCCTCCTTCACTCCTTCTCCTTCATCCTAGGGTGAAGGAGACCATGACGTTACCACTCGCCATCAAGAGAGCGAAGATTATCAAGCGAAGCACTCCCCAAGTTGTTGAGTATACGAAATAAAGTGACAGCTCGACAAAACATGATGAGGAGGAAGAATTGCCGTATGATCATTGATCAAAGACGACTTCGGACATGGGATAAATATGCATTACTCATTATCGACGCATTCTAAATTGACATTTAGGTCAATTGAGAATCGTCCTAACTAAATGCCGTTATCAATTTCCTGAATTCAGTTATCAAATTCCTATCAGAGGTTCTAAATTCAGTTATCAAACTCAGTTCAAAAGGTCCTAAATTCAGCTATCTTCCGCGGATAGAGAGAAATAATCAGAGCCAGAAATGACGTGGTATATCGATAATAGGTTGATTCCTACGTACATGAATATTAATACAACTGGACGAGTTGATAGGAAGCTCGGTTTCATTTCTGCGCTCTTCAGCGTAAACGATTTTTGCCAACATATCGCAACATTGCCGGTAATGAAAATACTGTTGATAAGACGCATATGTTTATTCAGGATATTGACGTTGACTTAATTATACATATTAATGCGCAACTCATGTGAGTCGAAAGTTCGGTTACCTTCTGGATCATGAAAAGCGCAGGGATCGACGCGGCAATCCATAGACATTTTAAGGGGCATTACCAGTGTGAACGCCGAAAATTTGGGTGATTTTCGGGAATTTTTTGGAAGCAAAGTACTCAATTAAATGTTTCGGAAAATTAAGAATATGTTTGGCTATATTTGACCTGTATTATATAATTTTTTCACAGAAAAATATTGAGATCCAAGCGACTTATGCGCTGCCTTCGGAGGCGCAAAAAAATCTTCCTCCACTGCTGACATGATTGCGGCCAATTGAGTGAGTAGCTGAAACCGAAGAAGGAAAAAAATGTCGTTAAACTGGAAGGTATTGCCTGTATAATGATGTAGGATTTTCGCAAAATATCAAAATCTAACAAAATGTCGTAGTTATGAAAAAAAAGTCTGTGTTCTTGCCTATATAATGGTCGTTTTTTTAATGCCAAGTCGTTAATTTTCATCCGATCAAAAGTATCCTACGTCATTGTAGAGTAAATATACTCACGAGTACCCAGTTCAAATTGTAAGTCAATCGGATAGTTGCTCTTTGAGTTACAATTTCAGCAAATTTAAAAAATCACATTTCGAGAAAAACGCGTTTGAAGATGTAACTATTGCTTGTACACGTACGAGCCATTGCTCTTTAGAAGGCAGCCATTCAGAGAGTATTAGAGATACGGCCTTAACATTTTTACAGGATATTCTTGAAAGTATAAACTGTCGAAAAAGGTAAAAAAATGGTTTTTTTAAGTGTCACACTGGTATAGCCCCTTAAATGCACAAGCATCGAACATCAAGTCAAGTCGAGCATCCTTGCAACGCTCGGCGTACAAAAGTTATCGATTTGAGTTTCGAAAACGGCGTTTCTTACAGCCGGTTGGAGTCTCGATGGCATAATCCTCACGGCCATCGTGTTCATTTGTGCTTACGTGTACATGACCAGAAAATCTCTGTAATGAAAGTAACTCCGACAGCATTCGTCGGAAACGTCGAAAAATGTGAGAGATGTATGTTGGAGCACGATAAAAGAGCGCGAGCGGTCAGGATTGAAAAGGAATGATTTGATCGACTTGCTCATCGAGGTCAAAAACTCCCAGGACAATAGCAAGGAGTCAAATAGTGTGGGTAAAAAATGACACAAGGTTCGACGAAATATTGCCTGAACTGAAATAAACTGTCACTACCTAACTTGCCGAGCGTTGATCGTGATGACTAAATTAGTGATCTTTATCGATCAGAGATAAACGATTTTTACTAATGACATTGTTCGAATTAAACTTGTAAGCGTTCCGAATGATCGAAACCGCGAAAAATAATGGAAACATAATTTTTTCAAACAAGCATGAAATGTTGATCTCGAGACGATCAATTCGGTTAAAAATATATGTTACGTAAAGTTGAAGTACATGCATCACAGTAATGGGGTTTTCATAAAAAGAATCTGAGGCTGTCAGAAAGCTGGATAAAGAATGATTTGTTCCGCAGTTCCAGTAAAACCGGAATACTGAGAAATACGAATTTCCGTCCACTGCATTGCAAAACTGCGAATGCCCAAATATTTATAGTCATTGTGTTTGTAGCTTTTGATGGCGACGTGTTGGTTGCGCAAGCGGCATCCTTCTTCATTGGGGGCGTTCAACCGATATCCACAACCTTAAGTTTCGCCATATACGCAATCGCACTTTCTCCCAATATTCAAACGAAACTTCGGGAGGAAATAACCAACGCCATCGCAGCCACGGTGGAAAAATATTATACGAAATGATAAGCAATGATTCGTTTATCTGCAATGAGTTCATCGGGGGTATATATAAAATAATCTACCTAAATGAAAAAAAAGTCAAGCCATACCGTATACGTTCAACGTTTATATATTGACTTTGATTTCTGCACCTTCGTTTTCAACTCAATTCCCTGTTGTTTTTCATTTATACATTTGAGTGAAATTGTTTTTGTTTTCGCATTGTATACGTAATTTTTAGTTTGAAGGTTTTTTCAAATACGCAGTCTCTTATCAATATCTCGGTAACAATATTATCCGATTGAATTTTTCGTAATTCGGATATTGCGTTGTTTCTTACCAAATGTATGTTGGTTTACGGTACATAGTCATCTTGAAATGATTACCCACAGGTTATCTCACTGCCTTATCTCGATATGGCTCTTTCCGAGACAATGAGAAAATATACGATCGTATTGTTCTGAATCGCGTCGCAAATGCTAATTACAAAGTACTTACCAAACTCTTATCTTGTAGTAGAAAACGGTATATCTGTGATTATTCCGGCAATTAGAGCTCACTTTGATCCGGAATACTTCCAAAATCCTGAAACTTTCGATCCCGAAAGATTTTCCGAAGAAAATAAGTCGAGCCGACACCCATAGGTCTACTTGCGTCTTGGAGACCTCACACGTGGATCGGTATGTTTTCACACTTTTTATATTTCTCAAGGTAGAAGCTGCAATAACATTTTTTCAGGATATAAACTAATCGTTATAAAAATACTTCGCACATGAAAATTCTCATGAAGAATTTTTTGACCCCGTGGAAGTGATCGTACCTCCTTACACGCGGAATAAGATAAGCATGCAATAATAGCAATAGTAGGCATGCTATGCACGCTGCGAGTGCAACTCAGAGTCCAGCTTTGATGACACAATGTTGCGTACGTGGTCAACTTTCACGAATGAGAAAACCAGTCACTCTCTGTATCACGGAAGGAGTACGGATAGTCAGTGCAATTCCTCGAACGCTACCAGTGCCCTACCAGTGGATAGAACATCAAAATCAAGTTACATCGTGTCGAAACGCTCAGCAGTTAACTCAACAGCTACGACGCTTTAGATTTATGAATAAAAGTTGTTCGTTACGGTTTAAAAAATGGCTTTGTTGACAAGTTATTGGGGTCTCGACGGTATCATACTCACGACCATCGCGTCCATTTGTGCTTACGCGTACATGACTAGGAAATTTCTGTACTGGAAAAAACGCGGCATAATGGAAATAACTCCGACACCATTCATCGGAAACTTCGGTGACTTCCTACTAATGAAAAAATCGCCCGGTGAAATAATCAAGGAATTGTACGATCGGTCAGCTAATCACCGTTACGTAGGCTTCTACATCTTCGACCGGCCCTTCCTACTGGTGCGCGATCCCGGACTCGCAAAAAACATATTAGTGCGTGACTTCAATTATTTTTCGGACAGATACGCGTCAACGAGCTCCAACGATAGTCTTGGTTCTCCAAGCTTGTTGCTCGTCAAGAATCCAGCGTGGAAAATTATCAGAACGAAATTAACGCCCATTTTCACATCCGGTAAACTCAAAAAAATGTTTCAATTGATGCTCGACGTGGGCGCGGATCTCGATACACATCTCAATTCGCTTGATCTGCAAGGTACACAGATATTGAGACGTTTATGAAAGTTTCGGTATTTGATTTTTCAAACGAGTGAGCGAATGGGCTGAACTTGCACAAACGTCGGCGTATTTGATGAAACGACAATTGAATGCTCAACATTTATTGGGTCGAAATTGCAGGAGAGGGTGGGATCGTGGACGTTAAGGAACTTTGCGCAAAATTTACTACCGATCTCATCGGCACCACGGCCTTCGGTCTTCAGGTCAATTCGTTGAACAATCCCGATGCCGAGTTCCGGAAGCGCGGTCGTGAAATGTTTACGTACAGCTTATGGCGGAGCATAGAGTTGACCGCGATATTTTTGGCGCCTCATTTCGCGCAACCCATGGGAGTCAAGTTCTTCACGAAAAAACACGAAACGTTTTTACGAGATGTGTTTTGGGACACGATAAGAGAGCGCGAGCGGTCAGGATTGAAAAGAAACGACTTGATCGACTTGCTCATCGAGATCAAAAACTCCCAGGGCAAAGCCGAGGAGTCGAAGATTGTCGGTAAAAAATGAAACAAAGTTCAAAGAGATATTGCCAGAACAAAAATAAACTTCCATGACCAAACTTGCCGAGCAATGATCGGCATGGCTCATTCAGTGACCTTTTTCGATCCGAAATCGACTATTTTGAATAATTACATCGTTTGAATTAAACCTCTGAGCGTTTCGAATTATTGCAAACCCGAAGAATAAAAGAGACATTTTTTTTAATGAAGCATCAAATGTTGATCTCAAGAAGATCTATTCTGTTAAAAATATATGTTACTTAAAATTGAAATAAAATCATCATAGTAATTTGGTTTCGAAAAAAATAATTTGAGTTCACCAAAAAGCTCGATAAAGACTATGATTTGTTCCGCAAGTCCGGTAAAACCAAATAACTGAGAAATGCGAATCTCTTTCAATTGTATTGCAAAATTCACGATACCCAAACGTTTGAAATCATCTCGCTTGCAGAATTCGAAGGCGACAATTTGGTTGCGCAAGCGGCAATCTTCTTCACTGGGGGCTTTGAAACGTTATCCACAACCTTAAGTTTCGCCATGTACGAACTCGCACTTTTTCCCCATATTCAAACGAGACTTCGGGAGGAAATTACCAACGCAATCGCAAGCGTCGGTGGTAAAACATCGTACGATATGGTAAACAATGATACGTTTATCTGCGACGAGTTCATCGGGGTATCTACCTAAATAGAAAACAACTCAGGCCATAACGTGTCCGTTCGACGTTTCCATTGGATTTGATCCTTGCAACTTCGTCTCTAACTTCATTTCCTGCCATTCTCTTCTTTACATTCGAGTCAAATTGTTCTTATTTTCGCATTACATACGTCAATTTCGGCATGTGGGATTTTGAAAATACGCAGTCTCTGACGAATATCTCGAAAACGATATGGCTCGATTGAATTTTCCGTAATTTCGATATAACCTTGTTTCTTACCAAATGCATGTTGATTTTTGGCAAATAGTCATCTTCTAATGATCATCCACAGGTTATGTCACTGCCTTATCTCGATATGGTTATTTCCGAGACAATGAGAAAATATCCGATCCTGTCTTTTCTTGATCGAGTCGCAAATGCCGATTACAAAGTACCAAACTCTAGTCTCGTAATAGAAAAAGGTACGCCTGTGCATATACCGGTCCTTGGATTTCACTTCGATCCGGAATATTTCCCAAATCCTGAAACATTCGATCCCGAAAGATTTTCCGAAGAAAATAAGACGAGCCGACCACCAGGCGTCTACTTGCCTTTTGGAGAGGGACCTCACATTTGCATCGGTATATTTTCACATTTTTAAAAATGTTTTTCAACTATCAGCTGGACTCTTAATTTTTCAAGGATGCATACTAAAACTGACAAAGAATTCTCATGAAGAGTCTCGAGAATATTTTATTCGCGTTTTATTTTTGTCAGGCAGCGAAATGAGCAAAGTGTTTAAGGGTTATCGAATAGAGTTTTATACATAAAAGTTCTAGTTAACATGTATCAAATATACTAGAAGATTGCTTTTTTCTATTTTCATTCCATTTCAAATACCAAAAAATCGTAATTGAAGCTTATCTTGAATGTAGTTACACTTCGTATATAGATTCTTGATATACAAAAATAAAGTTTTTATAAAACCAACGCCAATTTCAATCAAACATGCGATATATCTAGTTCAAACCGACTCTGCCATTATTATGCAACTATAGAAGTTATTTATTGCAATTTATAACGAACAATGATGAGAATGCTAACATGTACCTAAAAAAAAAATTCTTTCTGTACAGGGATGCGTTTAGCATATTTGCAGATGAAACTGGGCCTCATTCAAATTCTATCGCAATATGAACTGGCACCTTGTAAGGAAACCATTATTCCGATTAGACTGAATCCAAACGCATTGTTCACTAATGCTGACGGTGGTATATATCTGAACGTCCGGAAAATAAGTAAAGTAATCACGTGAAGGACGACAGCATGATCAAAGAGTGGTTATTAAAAACAAAACAACCGCATAGTTCAAATATTCACAGACGACATGTATTTTTCATACAATGCGAAAATTCATTGTCTTGAGAGGGTGTGTACGGGAAAATAAAAATTAAAATGATGGGTGATAATTTATTACTCTTTCGATTACGAATTTGCGACATGTTTATTGACACGGTCAAGGTTCATATCCCGTTTATTTTCGTAACTTTCAAACCACGGTAATAAGGATTATAATAAGGAACATAATGTATAAAGGCCATCGCCGGGTAAGTAGGGAAAAATTGACCCCGCATTTTTCCCAGCGAAATTTAGAGCATATTCTGAAGTATTAAAAAAAAACCAATATTCTGAAAATTTCATCCTCGTCAGCGCAATGGTTTGAGAAAAATGAAATTTTTTTAAATATCAAAAAAAAAAATCCGGAAAGTGTTCAGTGGCTCGATTTGATTTTTTTTTGTACTTGTTACGATCAAACGTGTTACGAAAAAAAATTATAGAACATCTTGCGAAAGATTAAGGTTTGAAAAAAAATAATGTTCCTTGTTTTATTATTTTTTACTATAATCCACTTGGGGTACAATAACAAAATTTTTTTATATAATCTATGGGCACCTTATTAGATTATATCATTTTTTCACAATGATCGGTTTGGTGCGCCACAGTGAAAAAAAAAGAAACAGACTTTATTGATATATTTTAGTTATATTTCTGTACTGATATATTTAGTAATATATATATATATACAATAGAAAATTGTTAGTTTAATTAAACAAGCGAATCGGCGAGTATTTGTTTTTGCGAGGATTGCTTACTTAATCTCCTCGTGATCAGGGAAATTAAGACCGTCCGGCACTCTGTTAATTGTTCGAAATATGAAAAAAAAAAAAAAAAAAAAAAAACACGTACAAGATACGTTGCAAGAGAATTCCATTGTTGATCGCCTTCGTAGATAAAGGTGCTATCCATTATTTTGATTCTGGTGGGAGTCGCTATCACACCCCTCCCACATACAGTGGCATGCAAAAGTTTCGGGGCACCGAATTTTTTCGAGTAAGGTGATAAAATATTTAATCCCTGAGCTCGTTTATCATTATAATTTTTTTAAAGTGCTATGATATGTATGGTAGTGTGATATATATTTTTTTATGGCGTAGTACTTGTGTAGTGCAGAGCGGGGGTCTTCTGAGCCGTGGGGTCTCCCGCGCCACCTACACAGCACACAGACGGTGCATGCTAGATGCAAGTGTGGGATGACAGAAGAAGCGGGGAGGGGTTTGCCGCTCGGCCGCCGCTGCGTCAGCCGCCGGCCGGCGTTCGGTTGACTGTCAAAATGGTGTACGTTGCTACTATTTTCGCGCCAAAAGTTAAAAAACAGTAGTTCTTCGTATCTTTTGGTCTCGATCCCATGCTTGTGCAATCCAGTAAGTGTATTTTGATTTTAAATAGTGTATTTATACGATCACAGAATAAAAAATAATCTTAGCAGCACCTAGCAGGGTTAACTGAGCCATCTGTCTTTTATGATATTCATGTAAGTTTAGATATTAGATCCGCCATTAAAATTTTTTGAATTTTATGTTCAGATTCGTAATAAGCGACCTCTAAAATCCCAGAGTACCAACTTTTATCTAAATCGACTAGAATTTTCAATTTCGGAGCGCCGCCATTTTGAATTTTCAAATTTTGACTTCAAATTCGGATTCAGCGAGCCCAAAACTCCCCGAATGAGGCTCCGATTTCAAATCAGAGCAAGTTAAAAAGGGAAATAAAGGTCGACGCACTATTGCGTCAATGCCACACAGGGCACGGAATGATTTGACGCACTATTGCGTCAATGCCAACGAAGGGGTTAAATCCGATTGAGGATTTTTGGCAAGACCTGAAAGATCGTGTTGGAACAAAAAATCACTCTAGCAAGGCGGAATTGTGGAATCGTTTGCGACATCAGTGCTAATACTTGCCACAAGAACGGATCTCACAATTAATAGCGTCCATGCATCGTCGATGTGCCACGGTTATCGCTGCTTATGCTGGACGTAGCGATAAATTACAGAGTCACGTGTAGAAGGTCGAATTTCGTTTTGTTAATTTAACATTTTTTTATCTTCTTCACACGGAATAGTACGTGGCCCAATACTTTTGCAAACTCGTTAAATAAAAAGTGAATTTCTTTTTATTTCCTTTAAAAATTGTTCTTAACAAAATGTTAATTTTTTAATAACGAGCTTCCTAATCGTCGTGAAATTTTAACACGACCTCTTAAATACTTCATACAAAAACATACCAAATTTTCGGAATTTTCTTATCATTTTTTATTTCAACCCTTAAGGAGGTTGGAGTAATGATCATAGAATTCTGAACATTTGGTACGTTTTTACACAAAGTATTCAGGAGGTCGTGTAAAAATTTCATGACGATTAAGAAGCTATTTATTGAACAATTAACATTGACATGTTTCATAGCGACTCAACATCCTTAAATAAAAAATGATGAACAATAAAAGGTTAGAGATCAATATCTATGTATATAATTAATTATTTTCAAATATAAGTGAATACATGTTGTCACAACTCGTTAATTTTTTCCCCACCGTCGTATTTCAATGCAATACGCCTGAAAAATAGGATGGCCTAAAACTTTTGCACGCAACTGTGCATAGTAAGCAAGGTGCAATCGGCTTAATCGGCCGCCGAGTGTGGAATAATTTTTAGTTGTGTCTCACGACTCGTCACGACGAACTCACGTGAGTTCGCTCAAAAATTTAGTGAATACTACGAGATCTCATCATTGAGTAGTCAGCTCGGAAAATGGCCCAAACAATCGATATAGGAAAAAAATCGATTACGTTGGTAAAATGTCATTCGATTTTCGACTCGTCGTCACGTTTTGGCATAATGTCGATTCGAAATTCGAATATTTCCTGTAAAAGCCCATCCTGCTGTATAAACACACGGAGAGAATTTTTAAGTAATTTTTACTGTGAAATCACAGTAACTCGGTGACAAATGTGCAATTCTTCAGGTTTTTAGGAAATAAATTATAAATTTTCATGGAAATGAATCAAAATTTACTTTTGCGTAACAGAAATTTAAAATATTTTCCAGAATTTTTACTGAAATTAATAGTAAAATTTCATGAAACGTAAAGATTACGACAATAAGTTTAAAAAGTGCTAATATAAATGAAATTTTTCCGTGGAACATTAAGAAATTTGCGTGTTTTCCATAAAAATTTAAAAAAGGAAGCCGAAATTTTCCGTGCGTCCACCGGAATTTTACGTTCTTCATAGTAAAATCAGTTAGGGCTAGGTCGCCTGACCGTACGCGTGAGCTCTGTGTGCGAGCGTGCGTATACGTGAACGCAAGCTGTAGAGTGTGCTTGTGTATGATGCAGTATGACCAGAACGAACGACGCCGACCCGCGTTGCTTAGCAACAGCGGTACCGCGCATGCGCATTATAGTACGAAGCATGGGCCAGTTCTACGAAAGAAAACAAAGAAACGTGAAAAGAAACTTCGATAAAGGACGTCTACAATGGTACGGAAAGATGATATACTAAAATAAGTAGCAATCAAGAACACAAATGTTCAGAAACGCCGATGAAAAAAGTATTTATTTAATCATAGGGAATTTATTTTTCGCTAGGGATTTTAGAAATTTCAAGTTTGTCTAGGTTATTTTTACTGTAGAAACTTGGAATTTTTGAGGCAGCCCATTGTTAAAATTCTACATGAGAATGTGTCAGAATTTTTACTGAAAGAAATGTAAAAAATTATGCTACTTGCTTAAAGTTTTACATGAATGAAAGCAAAATATTAAAAGCTAGTGTCAATTTTTGACTATGTGCACATTTGTCACCGGTTTCAAATTTTCAATGTAATTTTTACGGAGATTTCACCGTAAAAAATACTTAAAAATTCTCTCCGTGCAGTCGCGGCAGCCGTCAGTATCAGTAGCGCTGATCAGCGTCAGTGGTGCTCAGTTGTGACGATCTTGTTTATTTACTTGGCTTTGCGACGCTACCGCGACCTTGTTGCGTGATTCGAATTGCGCGCAATACCCACTGCAGTACGACCAATCAGATATGAGCGCTCCAAGTGCAACTCGGCCCGCGTCCTTGATAGCGCAATATTGTGTACGTGGTGCGGAACTGACGCGAGTGAGGAATCCAGTCACTCTTTGTATCACGGAAGGAGTACGGATCGGCGACGCAATTTCTATAAAACTCCACATATCAGTGCACCAAAATAAAGTTACATCGTATCCGCCAGTCAAGCACCGCCGAAACCTCACGCCTACAGTTACAGCTATTTACGTTCACGATCAAAAGTTATTCGTTCCAGTTTCAACCATGGCCTATTTCACAACTTATTTGGGTCTCGATGGTATAATTCTCACGACCATCGCGTTCATTTGTGCTTACGTGTACATGACGAGAAAATTTCTCTACTGGAAAAAGCGCGGCATAATGGAAATAACTCCGATGCCATTCGTCGGAAACTTCGGCGACTATATACTGACGAAAAAATCACCCGTCAAATTAATTAAGGAATTCTACGAGCAGTCAGCGAATCACCGTTACGCAGGCTTCTACATCTTGGATCGACCGTTTTTACTGGTGCGCGATCCCGAACTCGTAAAAAACATATTAGTGCGTGACTTCAATTATTTTACGGACAGATACACGTCAACGAGTTCCAATGATATTCTCGGCAGTGCGAACTTGTTTCTCGTCAAGAATCCAGCGTGGAAAATCATCCGAACCAAATTAACACCCATTTTCACATCCAGTAAACTGAAAAACATGTTTCAATTGATGCTCAGCGTCTGCACGAATCTCGACACACAGCTGAATTCACTCGGACTGCGCGGTAGATGGATATTTCAATGTTTATGCAGGAGCGTCTCTAGCAACACTCATTTTCGCAATCGCTGATTAAGGAGGTACGATCACTTCCACGGGGTGAAAAAGCGTCTAAATTTATTTTACCCACAGCTGCTCTGATTGATATTTACTTATGTTGATTATTCGTATTATCAATTATAGTGTGCCAAATGTTGTGGTAAACGATGAATTTATTGCACGTGACAAACAAAAACTGAAAAATTAGATTGTCAACGACTCGGTAGTAATCTTCGTAATAATAATATTAACATATCCACCATAGAAACGGACTAAAAAGACAAAACAATCAGCCGGAAACCTATTAAAATAGGCTTGAATTACCTCAGCAGATTTAACACGATAGGCAGAATATAATTATACATATTATTGATACGCGATAAATGATAAAACTCCATAAATTGTTGTTTGCATATTTTGTGGCGACTTCTATTCAAATGAATTTCATAACAAAGCTGGGTTATGTTCGCCAAACGCATAAGCTGTTACTCGCGACATTGCTAAGTCTGTGGGTGCTATTTCGTCGTCCTGACCATTTTCAACCGGAAATTGAAACTTTCTTGTAATGTAGTGCTTTAACTACACGGTGAAGATTGATTTTCTTATTTTTTACAATATCTCTTATACCTAATCTATCGAATTTCAGTCTTCCAACGGGTTTAGTTGGATACGTAAGCAGAAAAACCACGATCACCACACTTCCGATTGACCGTCTCCACAAGACGACGTGCTCCGGTGACTCAAAGTGCCCGATTTTGCAGTTTTATTGCGAAATAACTAAACGGTGAAAATAGCTCAAATTTTGGCAATAGGCGCATAAATTATTCGTCAAAATCATATAAAAATTTCAAATCCGAAAGTTGGATTCCCAATAATGATCGTACCTCCTTAAATGAAATTTGAGAAAGTTCCAGTATTTGATTTTTCGATGATATAAACGAATGGGCTGAACTTGTACGATGAGTGGGTGTATTTTATAAGACGACAATTAAATGCTTAACATTTATTGGCTTAAAATTACAGGGCAGGGTAGCAACGTGGAAGTTAAGGAACTTTGCGCAAAATATACGACCGATATCATCGGCACCACGGCTTTTGGTCTTCAGGTCAATTCGTTGAACAATCCCGATGCCGAATTCCGTAAAAGCGGTCGCGAAATATACGCGTGCACCTTTTGGCGGAGCATGCAGATAAGCGCGATGTATTTCGCACCTCAATTGGCGCAACTCTTGAGAGTCAAGTTTTTCACGGACAGAAACGAGAAGTTCTTACGAGATGTGTTTTGGGACACGATAAGAGAGCGCGAGAGGTCAGGATTGAAAAGGCATGATTTCATTGACTTGCTCATCGAGCTCAAAAACTCCCAGGGCAATACAGAGGAATCAAAAATTGTTGGTGAGAATCGAACAAGGCTCAGAGAGATATAACCGCAACACTGATTACTGTTGCAACAAACTGACACGACTGAACTTGCCGCAGGTTGATCTTGATTGCTGATTCAGTGATCTTTTATCGACCAGAAACGGATTGCTTTTGATAACGAATTTTTTAAAATCAAACTTTTAGGCATACCGAATTGTCGTGAGCACGAAGAATAAAGGAAATATTCTTTTTTTTAACACGCATGAAATATTAATCTCGAGATGATGAATCCTGTATAAAATATGTTTGCAGAATGGAATGGCGATAATTTGGTTGCGCAAGCGGCAGTCTTCTTTACCGCCGGCTTTGAAACATCAGCTACAACCTTAAGTTTTGCCATGTACGAACTAGCACTTTCACCCAACATACAAACGAGATTACGACAGGAGATCGTCGACGCTATCGCGAGCGGGGGTGGCGAAATATCATACGAAATGGTAAACAATTAATCCTTTATCTGCGAGTCGTTTCCAGGGGTATTTATAGAATAATCTATCTAAATGGAAAATGACTCAGGCCGTCCCATATCCCTTTGACGTTTCCATTCGGCGCCGCGGTTTTGTTTTTACCTTCATTTGCTGCACTGAGAGAAAAGTCCATGGTATTTGCAGCAATCGCCCATGGTAAAAGACAGGGTAGTAAAGTTCAACATAGTTTATTGACACCGCAATCACAATATGGTTTAGACGACTATAAGCGAAAAGTATACCTAAACATGAAAATTGGGTGGCGTGTTTGACTGTCTAGTATTCCCGAAATGATTATTCACTATTGTAAAAGGCTCCACAATATAGCTACGGTTAATTCAATCGGCGTATAAATATTAATGTTGCATACTGTAGGTTCAGTTTTGTCCAGTCAAACTTCTACTTGTCTTTTTAAGTTTGTACAGTTCATATGGTTAAGATTGCCGTTTTTCGAGTATAATTTATTAGAAGACCTTACGAAATGTGACTATCCAAAAAAAGTTATAGTAAAGTTATTTTATAGCGAAGAGGTAGCTTGATCATCATCTGTAGCATCATTTGTAGCTTGAGCAACTGCAGCTTAATAGTTTTAAGAATTACACATGTCTCACGAACTGTTACATAGCATAATTGTTCCATTGCAAAATATAGGATATCAGTTCACCACTTTTTCTTGTAGTTCGCCTTCTGTTTTTGTAGGACACACATGGCTATGCATTTAGCAGGTCGTATAATATAATATGTTGATATTGTTTTTAATCAATGTATATATATATAACTGTTCCTTGACTGTCTGACTGACAGACAACGCACAGCCTAAACTACTGAAGATAAAAAAATGAAATTTGGTACATATATTTCTTCGGGCGTGTAGAGGTGGTCTAAGAAACAATTTTTTGAAATTCCATCCTTAAGGGGGTGAAATGGTGTGTAAAAGTTTTTATTGGAAGAAAAAAAATTTCATCGGATTTACTTGAAACTTTGCATAAACACTTAACAGTGAAATGAATGAAACTCGCATTTCAGCATTTCCCAAAAATTCAACCTTCAAGGGGTTGCAAGGTGGTAGAAAAGTTTGTGTTGAAAAACATATTTTTTGGTGGGATCGACTTGAAAAACGGCATAAATACTCTACAATACAATTAATGGAACACGTATTCCAATATTTTCCGAAATGTAACTCTCAAGGGGTTATAAGGGGGTGGAAAAGTTTGTGTAGAAACCAATATCTTTTTTTGTCGGTTTTACTTGAAACTTGGCGTAAACACTCTATAACGGAAATATTGAAACATGCACTTCAGTATTGCCGAACATTCATTATTTACCCTTAAGGTGTTGCAAGGGGATCGAGAATTTTGTATATAAAAACATTTTTTCATAGTCGGATTAAGTTGAAAAATTGCATAAATTACACTCCTACGGCGTTATAAATTCCACGCGGACGAAGTGCCGGGTAATAACTATAACTTCATATCTATATTCGAAAAATAAATCCATAAAAAAAGAGTCCCGCGTTAATTTAAGTTGGCGAAATCAGAAAAGTCATAGATAAACAGATCAACTGAATATATAGAAACTCACTTATGGATATTCGACATAAGTCGAATATCCATAGAGTATAAGTGAATTTGTTTTTGTGTTTAAGTTTGTTTGGGTTTGTTTTTGGCGCTCATTTGTACTCTATACTCACCCACTATACTCACTCTCCCTCTACCTATCGCCATTTCTGGCACTCATTTCTACTCTATACTCACTTATGGATATTCGTACTTATGGATATTCGACTTATGGATATTCACTTATGGAAACTTGGTTATGGAAATTCGACTTATGGATATTCTACCCCAGCCCATAATTTATCATCTTGTAATAATCACTCACAGATTATGTCGCTACCCTATCTTGATATGGTTCTTTCTGAGACCATGAGAAAATATCCGATCCTGCCTTTTCTGGATCGAGTTGCAAATGCCGACTATAAAGTACCAAACTCCGATGTCGTAATAGAAAAAGGTACGCCTGTGTATATTCCGGTGATTGGGTTTCACTTTGATCCGAAATATTTTCCAAGTCCTGAAACTTTCGACCCCGAAAGATTTTCCGAAGAAAATAAGACGAGCCGACCACCATGTGTCTACTTGCCTTTTGGAGAGGGACCTCACATGTGCATCGGTATGTTTTCAATTTTTTAAATGTTTTTTAAGTAACAGCTGTAACAACAATGTTTCCAAGATGTAAACTAAAAATTATCAAAATGCTTTACTCATGAAAGTTCTCATGAAGAATCTCGACAATATTTTATTCACGGTTTATTTTTATCAGGCAGTGTAATGAGCAAAGGGTTAAAAGGCCATTGAATGGTTTTTTCACAAATAAAAGTTCCAGAGACCCGAGGAAGAATTATTTAGGGCAGCTGTCAGACAGGGTTTATGATTTTTCGACAATTAAGATGTATCAAATATACCAGAAGACTGCACTGACAGAAAGGCCCATGGTATTTACAAAAAACTACTGCTTTGAAAAAAAGTTCTGTCAGTGCCAAACATTGAAAATTTCAAAAACTAAAAACTAATTTACTTTATTGCTCTATACATTTGCATTCGATTTGTCGATATACAACCGCACAATTATTATTGTAGATAAGTGTATTTATTGATTTTTTATTTGTTCGCACCGACATAAAAATCTCTGTTTATAATAAAAAACAGGTTTTCTATTTACGTTTTTTTTACTTTGTAGTAGTTAAATTGATATTTAAATTTTGGTTTAAGAAAAAATACATTTTTAACATTTCCATATATTTTATCGTAAAAGAAATCAAGATTTTTTGTTTGACCTCAACCTCCCTGGAATATTTACGAAACCTGTGTGGAAAACCTGGAAAAATCAGAGAATTCCTGGGTCAATGATGCGTAACAACCATGTTTCAAGATTGGTGTTTGCGGTTAACTTATGTGTATAATTTATGCAATTGCTAAAACAACAATAAGCAGTACTATGCTTTTGGCAGTAAATATGGCTGTGAAATATTACTGTCCCCTCAGGGAATTAAAGATATAGTTAAAATGTTGTTGAAAACACCATAAATTTCTGTCAGTGTGCTTCTTTCGATGTTCATTTCGTTTCAAACACCAAAGAATGTGATTGGAGCTGTTCTTGGATGCAATACTGTAGTTATTCTTTCTATGTACATCCGTGATATACAGAATCAGAGTTTTTATAAAATCAACGGGAACTTAAATTGAGCACCGCGATCTAATTCAAATTAATTCTGCAAATGTTATGCAACTGCAGAAGCTATTTATTCCAATTTATTACAAACAATGATGAAGATGCGATCATGTAATTGTTTTATTGTTTCCATTCAGCGGTGCGTTTAGCACAATTGCAGATGAAACTCGGTCTCATTCGAATTCTATCGCAATGTGAACTGGCACCTTGCAAGGAAACTTTAATCCCGATGAGACTAAACCCAAAAGCACTGTTCGCCAGTGTTGACGGTGGTTTATACCTGAACTTGCGAAAAATAAGCAAAGTAACCAATTAAAGGATGACAGCATAACCAAACAGAGGTAATAAAAAAAATAGAGTATAATTTAAGTACTTTCCATACAATGCAAAGGTTTATTGTCTTCAGAATATGTGTGAGGGAAAAAATCATTAATTTTATGTGTGACGATTAATGACTCTTTCGATTACGAATTTGCGACGTGTTGATTTATATTGCCGGAGTTTATATCCCGTGTATTTTCGTAACTTTCAAATCATGGTAATAGGGATTATAATAAAGTACATGAGTGTCCGTATATATCTTTTTTACGTTCTTGTTTAATTACTTACTTTCATTTACAAAAAGTCGAATATTTAAATACACTTTGCTATTGTTGTATTCCAGTTGATTCTTTCATTGTTTTTTTTTGTTGAGAATTTCGCTTACGTGTTATTTGCTTAGAATTACATGCAGATGTTTTACGGTTATAACGAAGGGTTGCTCAAAATAACCTGACATTTGATATGACATTGCGCGTCATTTTTTTTGTGGCGAATATAGAGTACTAATCTTCGACAAGTGGTATCAGGAACTTTTGAAATTTGGTTACGAAGAATCACACGATCGAGCAACGCATAAAAATTGTTATTTGCTGCATTGTTGCTCCATAGTTATTGCAGACGAAGTTTCGTGGTCGTGTTATCTCGCACCGCGGTGATGTCAATTGACCACCAAAATCGTGCGGTTTGACGCCATCGGACTTGCATTGGATGCCGATGATCCACTCCATTTCGGAGCTCGGGAAAGAAATTGGACACACCATTAACAAAATTAGTCCGCAATTATGCCAAAATGTTATTGAAAATGTTGTCAAAAGAGTGAACGTTTACAAACAGGGACGAGGCGGCCATTTATCGGATATTGTGTTCCACACAGAACCTCCATGTTTGTACCTTATATTAAAATAAAAATATTCGTACTTTTAAAATAAATAATACGTTTTTATGAATCAATTTAAATGTCAGGTCGTTTTGAGACACCCTGTACAGTACAGAACCTTGAAACTGACGGAATGTGTGGACACCAAAGTCGTACAGGGCTCCAAACATATTTCTTTTCGACGTTGCAGCAATCAACACATACGTGCAGCCTTCGGTGATCGCATGTATCTTCCAACGATGTGATTACTAGTAAAAAAAAGTGTCTTCTCGATACTGCCAATTTTGAAGTCTTCCACTAAAGGGTTTTCTATCGAAGAAAAAACTCCGATTACCTCCACAAAAAGACACCATAGCCGTCCTATCAAATATTACCTTTACCCAACGATTTTCAATCAAGTTCAACAATTTCATATTTATCGATTATGAATCAAAGATACGCAACCATTGCTTCATTTCTTTTGCTGACACAAAAGTCGATTGAATAAAATATTCGTGGATGTGGTCGAAAATTGGGATGTTTCCGGTTGTTAAAACATTTAACTTACCGTTGTGAGATTTTCACATTGTTTAACGTACAATCGATATTGGACAATGTTCTGATTTTGACAAGGCGCAAGCAATCTGACCCACTAAGACGATCTGGGCGTCTACCAGTGATCCACTCAGCGAATTTGCGGGTATTGGTTTTTGCGAAGATTACGACGTATCGCTTGACCCAGGCGTGACATGAAGGCCGTCTGGCACTCTCTAAGTGGTTGGGCATACATAAAACGCCTACAGCTTGATCCCCGATAAGACTGACGAGCAGCAAATTATCGCCGAATTACAAATTATAAATGTCCTCGGTTTCCGAATTAAGGGATTGTCTCACTTTAGACGCTGAAAATGGATATTTTCATGAATTTTTTGATAGGTTCATATTATGGATATTGGTATAAAAAGTTACACTCAATAAATGTATAATACATTTTTTCTATGTATTTATGTAACCCAAACAAACTTTAACAGCGATTTTCTCGAAACAACATTTTTCGACGGCTTCGAAACTACTGAAACTACTGATCCTTGTGAAATTTTAACCACATATTCTTTACAACTATAGCTATAGCGGATATCAAGGATTTTTTTGAATTTTGATATTTACTTTTTTTAGCCAAAAACGGAGAAAAACACGTTTTTTTGTTGTTTCGAAAAATGTCCGCCATTTTGTTATTTTTACATATATCAAAAGTCGTATGATATGCGCTGTAGCCATTGAGATACTGAATCTGAAAGCTTTTAATTTTTTTTTTCGGATGATCCATCTCCGAGATTTCATCAACAGCGCAGACCTACAAGTTGTCTAGGACATTTTTTTAACTACCATTTTCATCTATAAATAGTGATTAAAATCAATAATTTTTTTAAAATGTATTTCGAAAGTGTCTTTATTAAGTGTAACAACTTTTATATCAATATCTGAAATATACACCTATCAAAAAAATTCATGAAAATAGCCTTTTTTAGCGTCTAACCTGAGAAGGCCCCTTAAAATGTAGCGACGCATTATCATGTCTAGCGGACTTAATCGATTATAGAACACATGAAATAAGCAAGTATATCGGAAATAGTAGCACGAAGCCGTTGTTTTCAACGTACACGAGTGTGACTACATTTACGTGAACTGATAGGACCTACTGCTTTGTGTCGACGTCCAAAAACATAAATTTGCCGACTTCCAATACATATACGGTTGATAAGACACATATCGACGTTAATATTGTAATTCGTGCCATATGATTGTTGATCCGATATGAAGTACATAACGTTCGTAAATATTCGGAAGTGTCACTCCTCTCAGAATCAAGCTGACTTTTTTGCGTGGTTTCTTACAATTAAAAAACATCATATTTAATATTATTATGGCAGCGCATCAACAAAAACAATATCAATAAATATTTTTTTAAAGATTTGTCTTCGTCGATCTATTGAACGTTTTTTTCAAGATGTCTAAAAGAAATATTCTGTTCTTTAAAAATCCAATAGGCATACAAACTATTTTAACCTAACTATTTGAACTATTGAAACTATTGAAACTATTTGATGTTTATTGAAACTATAGTTCTATTTCTAATAGTTTATTGAAACTATTTGAAATAGAAAATCGGCAATACAACCAGCCATGTGGTAATCACGTCGTGCGAATTTTGGGATATTACCACGAGCATCACGCCATATTTTTTCAATATTTTGTGTATATGCTCCCGAATCTGGATCGACGAAATTTAATGAACGATTCACCGTTAGATTTTGAAATCCTGTGCATAAATCAAATTTATTAAAAATCAAACGATAAAATTGTCGTTCCCGGTTTAATACGACGTTTTATCATTTCTAATAATGTCGCTGATGTTCGATCATCGGCTTTTTCCATCAATACTTGTTTGGATTCACGTACGAATCCACCGAAAATCCACTGCTCTTCAATAATTCTTCCGGGATTATATTTTCGTTTCCGGAATTTCGCTTCGTCGATCTCAACGATTTTCCCAGGACCACCCAGTTGGTCGGAAGAATAGAATAACAGCCAGTGTTCTAACGCCTCTCGGATGTAGCTGCTCCAGATACATGCTGTTTCCGAAATTCCGAATTCCTTTTCAATTCTTCCATCAGAAATATTTGATGCGGTGGATTCAGAATCATATACAGGGACACAAACAAGCAACACTTGGCAGGAGATAAATGTGAATTGTGTAGCCAAGTGTCCGTTTTTATCGATAGTGTGAATTTACACTTTTTCCTTATTTTTTTGTTCTTTTTCACTTTTTTAACCCATTGGCATCGCCACTGCAAGGTTTTTTCATTTAACGCAGCACTCTCTCCACACTGCAAATATTTTATTTCGCGTGAAAGTATTCCGTGTTTCCGCAAAAACTCTATACTATCGGTACAATTTTTAAATAAAGTGCACGCGTTTACAAGACTTATTGTACAACCAGTACACTCCATTGTGAAACATAAACCGAATATTTTCGAAAATTTTCTTACCTAACCTCGATGTATAGTAATGTCTTTACTTTTGTGTTGCCCAGTATATTGGTGACCTATTCGCACATTGTATTTGCATGTTTACATTTTACCCACATCTAATAAGAATCGCTTGAGAGCTCGTTCGAAAGTTGAAAATCGAATTGAATCAATGTAAAATTAAAGTGTAAAAAAAATGTTAATGCATTAAAAACATTATGCGCCATTGAAATAAAACTTAATATAAAGTTTTATAATCATAAAGAATCGATTAAAAAATGTACAGCCTCTTTTTAACGGAAGTGACATTTCCGAATATTTACCATAACGTTTTGCAATATGAACGACATTTCGGATTGTGGTATTGAAGATAACCCAATGTTCAGTATGTGGCGTCCAACTGACGCGAGTGGGGAGTCCGGCCACCCTACGTATCGCGGAAGGAGTAGGGATCGCTGAAGCAAGTTATCATACATTATAAATACCCGTGCATCAGACACCAAAATCAAGTCACATCGTGTCCGCTAATCAAGCATCGCCAAAACGCTCAGTGGACACTTATGGCGCTTTAGCTTTATAGAATAAAAGTTATTCGTTTCAGTTTCGAAAATGGCGTTTTTTACGACTTATTGGGGTATCGACGGGATCATACTCACGACCATCTCGATCGTTTGTGCTTACATATATATGACAAGAAAGTTTCTCTATTGGAAAAAACGAGGTATAATGGAAATAACTCCAACACCATTTACCGGTAACTTCGGCGACTGCCTACTGATGAGAAAGTGCCCCGGTGAATTTGTCAAGGGAATGTACGATCAGGCTGCGAAACACCCTTACGTAGGCTTCTACATCTTCGATCGACCATTCTTACTCGCGCGCGATATCAAACTCGTGAAAAACATATTAGTGCGCGACTTCAATTATTTCTCGGACAGATTCGCGGCAGCGAGCCCCAACGATACTCTTGGTAGTTCAAACTTGTTTATCGTCAAGAATCCAGCGTGGAAAATTATCCGGACGAAATTAACGCCCATTTTCACATCCGGTAAACTCAAAAAGATGTTTAAGTTGATGGTCGACGTCGGCGCGGATCTCGATACACATCTGAATTCGCTCGATTTAAAAGGTAGATGGACCTTGAGACGTTTGTAAAAGAGAATCGCTAACGGAACACATTTTTGTTCTTTCGGATAAAATTAAATGTACATCTGAGGTGGTAGGCCCAGTGGTCGTCAGGGCCCTAGTCATGTTTAGCCATTGAATAAGTATTTTAAGATAAGAATTAGTCGTTCGTACAAATCTGTAATGTATTAGCGTCCAGGAGGTATTTAGGGGCGACCGGGGCAAAATGGTATAGCGGGGCAAAACGGTACCGGGGCAAAACGGCACTGGGGCATAATGGGATCGGGGCAAAATGGGACAGAGAGGAGTGGAATATCAAATTGGGGCAAAATGGGACACACAAAAATGAAGTGTCGCGGCCCGCTGAATTTGGGGCAAAATGGGATGACAGGAAAATTCATGCTTCGGCTCTATGAAAGAGCTGTTGAAACATAATCTAATCTAAATGGTGCTTGTGGTTCGTTTCAGTCCACATATACGCAGATAATACGGACTGACCGATATATTTGTCGACACATATCCCTCGATTTCATGGGAAGCGGCGGTCCTAGTTTCATAAAACAATTTACGTAAAAATTGACAAGAGTTAGATTTTCATCAATGGCTTGAAAATCAGTATCAGTAACGTGCAGTTGGCAGAAAATAAATTTAAAAAAAAACAAAGAAAGATAAAAACAAAAAAAAACCAAAAAATTGCATGCGTCAGATTATAAAAATTACTTGATTATTTAAATAATTAATAACGACAAAGAAATTGTACTAATCGAATAAGAAGGCTCAATAACAATTTACGTCAAGTTTAGTACACTTCTGACCGCAGAATCAAAAGTAATTGTTTAACAAACTTTGATAACAAATGAAAAATTAGTATTTTTTTGAATGTTTAAGTACTTAAATTTATTAGATTCAACGAATCCTGACGAGCCGAGCACGAACTGTTGTTGTAAAGTCAAAAATAATAATAATTGTTTAAGCGATTGAGTTAACAAATAAAAATTGTCGTCTTCTTTAATGTTAAATTACTACGATTAATCAATATCCGATTTTTCCTGTCCTATTTTGCCCCAGTCCCGTTTTGCCCCAATGACTTATTTTCCAGCAGTGTTGATTTTCACTATTCCATTTTGCCCCAAACCCGTTTTGCCCCGGTCCCCTTATGCCCCGCTATACCATTTTGCCCCGGTCTCCCCTACTATGTTGTATTACATTTTCACACTCGTAAGTATACGTAGTCAAGAACAATGAAATCAAATATACTCGGCTACGCCGTCTAGCTGCGATTTCGGCCGAATTCTTCATTTCGAGGTTACAATGAACCGTGTCACATTTCGGGTGATTTGAGAATGCCTGGGCACTTGGGTGTGGTACTTTTGTCTTCAAGCTTTAAATGAAAATCTTAGTTTTGCCTTCGGCATAGAACATTTCAGTTTTATTTTAATTTTAACGAATTTTCTTATATGACACTCTGCCGATTAATCGCCACGGCTGTCGATGAATGGAACAAGGTTGGTGAAAAAAATCTTATGAATCAAATATTAATTCATAGAAAATCAGAAAAGAAATGTTGGGTCCATGATTAGCATTGTCTGAAGAATCCTTGGACCAGTAATCGTCATACGCATATTCCCGATAGTAAAAGTATATACATATAAATAAACTTTGTCGATTACTGGGTCGTTACTAAAATTACCATCGCACCGGATTTTTTTAGTTTTATGCCAAATCTAGTTTTATGCAAAATTTAGTTTTATGCAAAACCTTACTTGACAGCCACTGAAATCTGGTTTCCGAATATGTGATTCCAATGAATTCAATCTGTTACCTACTACGTTACGTAGATGCAACAATAAATAAAACATGTTATTCATTGAAAAATATTTATTGTTATTAGAGCAAAATCGAAAATTGTGTCTTGAAATTGTAATATTTTGTTGAGTCACCTTTTGTCGCTATAGGAGCCTCAATTCGGCGCGACATGATACCAATATGTTAACATAGTAATATCGTCAATGCTCCGTATTCGCGGGGGATACGTTCGGTGAAAATACCGCGATTATGAAAAGGTTTAGAAAAGCAACCGGCCAATGAATACATATTATTGTAAAAATACAGTGTCGTTAGTTTCGGATTTGCCAATAACGAAATGTTCTGCCGTGAATACAAGAAGTAGTCACAATTTTTTAATTGTCGCAAATTGAAGCCGCAAATATGGAGCTGTGACTGTAAAACACAACAAAAAAACAACAGAAAAAAATAATAAGTTTCCTAAATAAAAGTTACTATTTTTAAGATTAAATGACACCGGGTGGAAGATTAAACATGTAATTATTTAGATAAGCTAAAAAAATCTACAGTGCGTCTAATAATATGGCTAGGGACTGTAGATGGAAACATTTTTAATTAATAAAAAACAAGTATTCGATTAGTTTCAATCTTTATTAAACTACATACAACTAGTTCAACTAGTTAAGCAGTCTCATCTCAACTTCTAGTTCAAACATAAAACATTAATCTTCTGTCACTAACAATTGACTAGTTCAAACTTAAAATAATAATATCTTGTAAGAATAAAATAGTCTTACATAAAATAATCATATTTAACTTTAACGCGAGTTTTCTCAACTTATTACTTTTTATACTTTTCAACTCGTGAAGCAACTCCCGTTCTTTTAAGGGATCATCACAGTGTAAACTTCACAAAATCGATTTCGTTCTTTTTTTTGCATTATCCGATAGTATAGACGGATATAAACAAGCTGTTCAATTTTTGGGAGAAATTCGAATTATTCGAAATTTCGTTTTTCGAATCGATTTATACTCTCAAAGGACGAGTTTTGAAGGTATCCGTCTCAAATTTTAACACAACAATCTCCACCCCATTTTTTATCTTGCTATAGAAGCCTTTTTGAAATCTCCTTATTTTTAAAAATAAAATACTTTCGAAAAAATAGGCTAAATTCGATACTTTTTTTGCCCCCATTTTGTCGATATAAATTTTTGAAAAAACCTTCCCAGCAAAATAGCGGCTATCATACTGATCAATGATCTTTTTACAATTTTCTGTCAGATAATATTTACGACCACAACCGTGGACACCTTGAGGACTCCTTTTTCAAAGACATATTCAACCGTTAAAAAAATATAAAAAAGAAAAACGATCGTTTAAAAATGTATTTTCTGTTCTTCATCAGTGCTTTGATTTGACATAGAAAAAACAGACTGATTAGCGTATTTGCACCATCGAGAAAAAAAAATCGCGAAAATCAGCTATTTTTCTACGCGTTACACTTTAATGATCCTTTTAAAAAAATTGTAGAAATCTTGGCATGGTTACACTGGCCGGTGGCGCACTACTACGCGGCGCTTCGCGATTCTGCGGGAAGACGCGTGAGGCTGGGGGCCTCTCGCTTTTCTTTATTATTTTATTTTGTGACTAAAATGTTCTGCTTTTGTCAGGACTTTTCCAATTTTAAAATGGTAACCCTACTCGTGACCATGTCGAGAACTGGACACGTTTCGAACACAGGTGAACACCACAGGATCAAACAGATATTTAAAACTATGTTATGATAAGCTAATTATTTATAATTATTGAAAATAAGTAAAAAATGAAAATTCTGAGTTGTATGTGAGAGAAATTTGTGTCTCAAACTGTTTGCCAAATGTTTTAATACAAAGGAAAGGAAAGGAAAGGACGATGACCCGTACAATAGCGTCTTATAACCTTTTCGAAATATCTTCTCGAAAACTGTTTCCAGGCACGAGAATTTCACAGCGACGTTATTCTTCGTAATAACGAAAAAATGTTTTCGAATTACGTAAAATAACTTCTACTCTCTTTCCAAGCTGACTTATATAAAATTGCAAAGTCGAGCGACTGCTTAAGGTGACGATTACTGGGGCAACCACCTTATATGTATAATTAGATAAATGGACGAAACTCGTACACAACGTCGGCGTATCTTATCAATGAACGACGCTTCAACGTTTGACATTTGTTTTCACAAATCGGAGGCCAGGGTCGCTCCGTGGAGATTAAGGAACTGTGCGCAAAATTTACCACCGATCTCATCGGCACCACCGCTTACGGTCTCAAGGTGAATTCGTTGAACAATCCTGATGCCGAATTCCGGACGCGCGGACGTGAAATATTTCACTACAACTTATGGCGAAGCATGGAGTGGACCATGATATTCTTCGCACCTCAAATCGTAAAGCTGATGGGATTTCAGTTCTTCGCGACGAAAAGCACGAAATTCCTACGAAATGTGTTTTGGGATACAATAAGGGAGCGCGAGCGTTCCGGATTAAAGAGAAATGACTTGATCGATTTGCTCATCAACCTCAAAAACTGCCCTGCCAATCCCGAAGAGTCAAAAATTGTCGGTAAAAAGGCATTCAGTTATATTGCCGATGCAGAAAAAAAAATATCGCGGTGAACTCAGTTACTATGCTGCATTCAACGAGAGAACGACACGCTTCGGAACCTGAATTCGTCCAGTATGGTCGACCTCACCTACTGCACCGCCCTCTTTACCCTCTCCAAGTTGCCGAAACGGGCTCTGCGCTAATGTTACGGTCTCTAGCAAGCACCACCACCCCTACCAACCCACGGGCCCCTCAAAGCGGTGCGGTGCTGTGTCGTTCTCTCGTTGAACACTCAACTTGCCAAACGCTGGTAGTCGTAGCCTATTGAATTATCTTTTTTCTACAAGAATTCTATCATTTTTTTTTACAATGACAATTTTTTAATGCAATGTTTAGGCATACCGAAATATCTCCCGTGCTGGTTCAAAAATATAAAAAATATCGTTTCATTCATTTTGAATAAAAATTATAAGTGGATCACGAGCGCAGTAATCTCGTTCTGTTTTCATATCGATATCAAACATTGATAACGATTGATCTAAACGAAAATTGATACTTCAAAATAACTTGAATTTGATTAAAACCACTTCCGTTCAGTAAAAAAATCGATATAAAATAATCGTTCCGCAGGTCGGAAACAGGAATGCCAAATCCAATGCCCAAATATTTGGTCAAATATTCATAGTCATTTTGTCTGCAGAATTCGACGGCGATATTTTAGTTGCGCAGGCGGCTATTTTCTTTATTGGTGGCTTCGAAACCTCATCATCATCCTTGAGTTTTGCATTGTACGAATTGGCACTTTCGCACAATATACAAACGAGACTACGGGAGGAGATCATCGACGCGATCGCGAAGGACGGTGGTAACATATCATACGAAATGGTGAAAAGTAGTTTATTTATCTGTAATGAGTTTATCGAATGTATTTATATGACCATTTGTCCGAATAAGAATTTGTTTTCGTCTCTAACTGTTGTAAGTTGTCTTGGGAAAAATGAAACCTCCATTGTTAAATTGCCATTAATGTAACCGAAAACCATAGCAATTTAAGGCGGTACGATCACTTCCACGGGGAAAAAAAGAGTCTAAATTTATTTTACCCACAGCTGCTCTGATTGATGTTTACTTATGTTGATTATTCGTATTATCGATTATAGTGTGCCAAATGTTGTGGTAAATTATGAATTTATTGCACGTGAACAAATAAAAGCTGAAAAATTAGATTGTCAACGACTCGGTAGTAATATTCGTAATAATATTAACGTAATAAAATTCAAGACTATTAAAATAGGCTTGAATGACCTCAGCGGCATTAACACGATAGGCAGAATATAATTATACATATTATTGATACGAGATAAATGATAAAACTCCATAAATTGTTGTCCGCATATTTTGCGGCGGCTTCTATTTAAATTAATTTCAAAACAAAGCTGGGTTATGTTCGCCAAACGCGTCAACTGGCACTCGCGACGTTTCTAAGTCTGTGGGCGCTATTTCGTCGTTCCAACCATTTTCAACCGAAAATTGCAAATTTCTTGTAATGTAGTGCTTTAACTACACGGTGAAGATTGATTTTCTTATTTTTTACAATATTTATTATATCTAAGCTATCGAATTGCAGTTTTCCAACGGGTTTAGTTGGATACGTGAGCAGAAAAATCACGATCACCGCACTTCCAGTTGACCGTCTCCATAAGACAACGTGCTTCGGTAACTCAAAGTGCTCGACTTTGCAGTTTTATTGCGAAAAAACTAAACGGTAAAAATAGCTCGAATTTCGGCAATAATTTTTTGGCAAAGTGGCTGCGAATTTTGGCGCAAAAAGTTTGGCAATAGGCCAAAATCATATAAAAATTTCAAATCCGAAAGTTGGATTCGTAGTAATGATCGTACCTCCTTAACCGTGGAGATTTCAGTTCGTATTTTTTATTTTTATTTTTTTCTTAATATGCGTTTCCTAAGTATTCCAGTATCTCAGAGACGGTAGTCTTGGATTGATTTTCTCTGGATTCAAATATAAGATTTTTTTCTTGTCGAAAACGTCTCGGTTTTTGAAAATTTGGAAATTCGTTACGTTGTCATGCTCATCCGCAGATTATGTCTCTTCCCTACCTCGATATGGTTATCTCCGAGACACTAAGGAAATATCCGATCCTGCCTTTTCTGGATAGAGTCGCAAATGCCGATTACAAAGTACCAAACTCTGATGTCGTAATAGAAAAAGGCACGCCTGTGTATATTCCGGTGCTTGGATTTCACTACGATCCGGAATATTTCCCGGATCCCGAAACATTCGATCCCGAAAGATTTTCCGAGGAAAACAAGAAGAACCGACCACCATGCGTCTACATACCTTTTGGGGAGGGACCCCACACGTGCATCGGTATATTTTTGTATTTCAATTTTTTTAAATTATTACCCGTCAGCGGCCGTCCATGAATTACATCCTTTTAAAATAGAGGGGATGGGGGTCTGGTCGTTGGATGACGGCACCGATAATTGGATTATGACGATAGGAAGGATGTGATGCCGGGGAGGGGGGGGGGAGTGAGCAAAAATCGATGATGTAATATATGGACGGCCCCTAATAAAAAATTATGAAAAATGTATAGTTGAAATGATGAAAATACTTCACAAATGAAATTTCTCGTCAAGAGACCTGATAATATTCTATTCACGAATTATTTTTGTCGCAATGAGTGAGGTGTCAAAAACATTTTTTTTGTATAAAAATCTCTAGGCGCGTACCAAAAATTATTTGGCGCAACTAACGAGTCGAGTTTGTAATTTTTTACCCATTAACCCGTAACAAATCTACACAAAGAGTATTCTCCTATTTAATTTTAACAACGAAAAAGCATGCTTAAGGCTTATCTTGAATGCTGTTGTATTTCATATGTACATCTTTACATATGAAGCCTCGCTGTTTATCCCAGACCTTGGTAATTCCAAATCAAATTGATATTAGATTGCGAGACGACGTGACATTTTACAATCGCAATATTTATTCAATTGTAGAATTTATTCATTTCCATTTTCTATGTATCGTATGGAGAATGAGATAATCGACTTTGTTTTTATTCTTTCAATACAGGGATGCGTTTAGCATATTTGCAGATGAAGTTGGGTCTCGTTCGAATTATATCGGAATACGAATTGACACCGTGCAAGGAAACTATCATCCCGATGAAACTCAATCCAATGGCATTGTTCGTCAGCCCAGATGGTGAAATATCCGTAAACATGCGAAAAATAAATCCAGCAATCGAAAAATGATTTAAATGTGCACGTTAATTGTTATAAAAAAAATAAAGAAATAATCAGGTGTGATAAAGCATCACTCCTTTCGTCAACCACTTTCGGCTTGTTCATTTAGATGATGATGTATTTTTTTTTTATTTTCCTTTTCTTCAAATCAGAGTGGTAGGGTTTATAATAAAGCACACCATATATACGTACGTATGTACGTACGTATGCATGTATCATATGAGAGTCCGTATATACATTTTTCACGTCCATGTATACGTTTATTTTAATCACTTACTTTCATTTACAAAAAATCTAATATTCGATCATGGCTTCTTGTCGTTTTGTTTCTTGTTGTTTAATTATTTTTCTTCATTTGTTTTCTTTTCGAGATACATTTTGACTATGCGTTATTTGCTTATAATTACATGTAGGTTTTCTACGGTTATAATAGTACGACACCTTGGAATCGAACGGAATGCTTGGATACCAAAGCCATTCGTGGCTCCAAACGTATTCCCCTTTCGTTTGCACGTAGTAGCAAATAATACGTACGTGCAAGCGGGCGTTCAGTGGCCGCATGCACTTTTCGACGATGTCACATTTACAGATATACCATTTTCCGACGCTGCCAATTTTCAAGAGTCTTCGATATCTAACACGGTACTGGATCTAGAAGATTTTCGATCGAAGAAAACACTATGATGTCTGCCATAGAAATTGAATGTACCTTAACCCTTTTGCACCTGGCCTTTTTTTACTATAACTTTCATCGACTTTATTTTTTAACATAATTTAATGTCGTTTGAAGAAACGAAAAATTATTAGGTTTGTCCGGAGTCGAGGGAAAGTATTTCCAAAGAATTGTAGAAAGAATTTCAGGCAACAAAATTAATGTGTCAGGCCTATCAGGCGGCATTTAACGTCAGAATTTTTTTCAATTCACAAGGCAATCACCAGATTGCGTTGTTTCAGGCCAGACGCACATATGGGTTTCCCAGAGCGAGAGGATTCAATACATTTTGGATCCATCTGGCATATATCGTTGTTCTAATATATCTCGTCTACGAATAGCCAATGCCATCAACATGTATCAGTTGTACATTACTGTATACATTCTTTCCACACTGATTCTCCAATCTAAATGGTTCGATTTTTTATACATCACTTTTTTTCATTGGCGACCGTTTCCATCCACTGAACGCCGAATAATTCGGTATCTTCCCTTCGGCGTTGATTTCCTCACAGACTTCTTAAAATGATGTACCTTCGCACATGCACATCTACACCGTGTGCAGGTATATCATTTCAAGAAGTCAATATATATGTGTACATATATATATTGAATATATAATATATACGATCATTCATAGATCATCGCTCGCCAGCGAGCGCTGTCATTGCCAATTTATTTAATATCAGGTAAAAGTTTATGTTTTTATTCTTTAAATTTGTTTTATGTATAGTTTGGATTTCTTTTATGTTATATTTTATGAAAATCGTTTCGTCGCAAACGAGACGGTATCACGATGGTTAATGGGTACACACGAATTTCGAGACGACCTTAAATTATGTACATCCACACAGAATTGTTTGACGCCTAAAATTATGGAAATCTCCGCAGTGATATTCGCCCCGGTCACTCTTCATCCCTCCCTCGATTGAATGATATTTTACTTTCAGCTTTAAGGACAATTTGTGAATGACATTCCTTTTTTTTTTTTGCAATCAGTCGTTCATCGGACGAATGTGACTGCAGAGCGCGTAACTGTTCGTCTTATCGCGACTAAACGTACGTACCAATGACTAAAACTTAGTGTGCGAGAGTGGAAGGGAACAGGCACTAAAAGAGAGGAAAGACAAGAAAAGTTCATCGACATCGTGCATGTTTTTCTTCTCGCCTTCGCTCTTCGGTCTATCCTGTTTTTATTCTTCTTGGTTTTTTTTTATTTCTTTTTTTATTGTTACGCTTATTTATTTGTTCTGTCTTGCCACTGCGAGTCATTTTATCGTAGAGTTATCACGAAGTTGCTCGCATACTTGGGGGAAGTATATATTTAGTCGCAGAGTTGTCTCGTTAATTGACTGACATGGAACAAAAATGACGTTATACCTCGAGCGATTCGATAAATAATTCACGGTACTAACAGCTTATGATTGGAGGACCTTTAGAAATTGGTTCCTTCAGATTTCTCGAGCATGACGACCCGCATTAGGCCATTTTTCCTGCGAATAAACGTTTTCCAAAATTTGACAATAACATCCAATGTAATCGAGGGCTTTCGCAGTATTATTTGAATTCGAGCCAAACGATTTCCAGGAGAAACATATGCAAGTATTCTGTAGCTTCAGTTATGAGCACTCAACCGAATTACAAGTGCTCTCTTCTGCGTGCCGATTTTCGATCGTTACGAGGACAAATAAGCGGCCTGGAATGACTTATGGGACGTAAAATTGATCCCAAAATTTTTTCATAAAAAGATCTCCATAGGGAAGCAATGAAATATCTTCAAAAGACGTGAATTTTGAAGTCAAACGGCACATTAAGGATGTATGCCCGTACATCCCCTACCAAAAGCAAGTTCCGGCGAGAATTTTGAGTACTTTGCGATGAGATTAAAATTTTTTGAACCAACCACATTGAAGATGCTGAGAACATTAATTTCCGGTAATAACAATGCACAAAAGTTATAAGTGAATTGTTGAAAAAAAAATAGTTCCACAAATGTCCGTAGAACTACTTTTTTCATATTATAAAATAAATTCGTAGATTTTTCTGAATAGGTATGGATTTTTTTAGAATTTTCTTTCTATTTTGATTTTAATTTTTTTAATTTAAAAAAGTGGATGAAGAGGCACAAATTTTCAATATGTTTTCGGAGCAATGTTCCATATTAAATCCAAGAAGTGTCCGGGGTACTGAACAAACAGCGTCATAGGTACAGCCTCCGAAAAATTCGAATGAGGGGATTTTCGAAATAGGGAGAAAATTCATTAAAAAATCATAAGGATTCAGAAAAATATAATAATTCATTTAACGTCACAAAAAATCAAGTTTACCGGAGATTTCTTTAACAAATAATTGTTAAAAATATTTATTTTATAAAATTGTGCCAGTCTTATTATTTAAAACCAATGTTCTTAGCATCTTCATTTTCATCATCTTGATTTTTTCCGATTTTAATGTGATCGCAAAGTACCCAAAATTCTCACCAAAGCTCACTTTTGGTAGGGAATGTACGGGCAATACATCTTTAAAAGTCATCAAGAGCGAACGATTCGCAGTTCGGACTAAATATTTGTGGCTGAAAGGACCCTCGTTATTACAAGTCTGTGGACAAATCTTACTTATTCAAGCCAATAGCGCAATCTCCCATATCGATGGTTTTCATCAACCACCGTGCATTCCCATTTTTCTGGATGTTATCGTCGAATTTTGCAAACGTAGATTTTGATATTGTACTTGCGTTTGGATTACGCGGAAGAGATCAAATAAATAATGACAAAGATCAGGCACAGGTAGTGTTAAAAAATTGTAGCGTCTCCCGTATAAGATCGTTCGAGAAAATGACGCATGAAATTTTTTTTTTTGGGTAATCGATATATATATCGCGAATTCTGAGTTTTGGTATGATACGTAGGTGACAGAATGCATATTTATTCACCTTTTTCCCGGTCATCGACACTTTATCATTTATTTCTATACACTCCGAAGACCGACGCTAATTGGTCGCGAGATCCGCGAGGATCTCGAACGGAAAGGAGCTACATAGAATGAAGCGGAAGTGTGATATTGAACTATCGGTTCTTCAACGATGTCACAATGTGTTTGGCATTCATCTCTTTCGGTATTCGTCGAGATATAATCAATGAGATGAGAAAGAAACGGAAACGACAGATCAAGCCGAATCGTCGAAAAATAGCAACAAATAAAAAGAAAGAAAATGCCCAATACGCGTTGGGGTAAAAGTAAATAACGTACGACTAGAGTTCAACAATACATGCGGTTTCCCATCGCTGTATATATAGACACACCGATGAAGTATAAAAATATAAACATCTAAAAAATGAAAGCGTAATATCGCAAGAAACTAATTGTGAGAGTCGTTTTTGCGATTGTTAAACGATCGCTGGTATCATGATCGGAGAAGGATGCTACAATTGTGTGTATTTTTACATACGTACACATTCCCATACACCAGGCGAGGCAACAACTATATTAGCGGTCGAAATATTTTACAACCTGTTGGATTTGGGAGAAAATTTTTCCTACAAAAGTTGCATATTTTGAAGGAGGTCATCGAGTGGTGGTCGTTTTTTCGATCGGAAAACTATTTTTTTCAGAATTTTATCAAGGAACTAAAAATAAGTATGCAAAACAAATTTCAAGATGATCGATCAAGATTTTGTATTAAAAAATTGATTAAAAAAAAAGAAATTTCAATGTTTTTAGGTTAGAATAGATTTAAAAAACGTCACCACTTTTAATACACGCTGGCAATCTGATTCACATTGATTGTGTTGTCTTATCAATCACGATTGTCTGTATGAACGAACAGAAGTGCGGGACGAACTGGGCACGATATGCAAGGAAGAATAATTAGAGCCTTTTAATTAATACAGACTGACGTGATCAATAAGACAATACAATCAATGCCATTTTTCCTTGACAAATCGAAAAAACATCGACATTTATTTTTTTGATGGCTGAAACACGATAACAGAAAAAGGCTAGGTCAAGTCTTAGCCAATATTATATATTTTGAGAAACAACTCGTTTTTCGTTTCGGATCAACCTTCGCGAGATCGCTCATAACTTTTTAACGCCTTATGCCACAGTAACGGGTATAAAATCGTGTGCGAATTTAACAATTTTTTTTCCTATGAAAAAGTGATTCACTCATAATATTAATTACACATCTATTTAGTATGAATATTGAGCTGTCAGAATTTTTTTTTCCAATGTGCAAAATAGCCAACTACTCATATTTTCTTTTGTCATCTTTTTTTGGGCGCTCTGCGGCGTGACATTTAGCATTCACAATTTTTTGCCTAGCACAAAAAACAAAAATTCTCGTCAATCTACATTAGAATATCTAGAGAAGTACATACGGAATTTAAAAAATATTGTTTTGTTCAAAAGTTGTAGGTATTTGAACTTAAGAAATGAATTTTCAGTGAAAAATTTCGTTATAACTGCTCATAAACTGCTGATGAAATGAAAAGTTTTCGATTCATCAGAAATTCCGTACGTACTTCTCTGCGAAATGCAGTTAGGAACATAACCTTTAAATTCAAAGTAAATCGAGTGAAAATTGTTGAAGTTATTTGTCAAGCCAATTGGAAAAAAGCAGTTTCGAGAAGTTTCGAGTAGTCGGCTATTTTGTACATCGAAAAAATATATATATATATATGTGTTTTCTAACAGCTTCATATTCCTACTAAATAGATGTGTAATTACTTTCATACCCGCTACTGTGGCCTAAGGCCTTAACTATTCATATTTTTAATAAAATTTGGTACACAAGTTTGTCAATGTACGTACCAATAAATATCCAAAAGATGTTTCATTCAAAATGAATTTTTTCTAAACTCTGAAATTCGGGTCGTCCCCGTAGTCTAACCCCTTAATCGATTCTAGGCTAAAGACATGGAAAATTCCATTTTGCCGATTTTTCATACTAAATTTTGATGGACCATTAATGAGCGTAGCGTGCGAACTTATTTTCTAGAAAATTAGTCTTTCTCTTTCTAGTTCTAGAAAAGTAAAATAAGTATTTCTAGTTCTAGAAAAAAAAGATAAGTCTTTCTAGTCTAGTTCTAGAAAAAAAAAGTCTTTCTCTTTCTAGTTCTAGAAAATAGAAATAGAAAAATAGTGGTCCTCTTCAAAAAATGGAGGTGACCTTGAAATCTCCGAGGCACTTCCACCCGGATTAGCCTGGTAGCGACCACCGCGAGACCACCTTCGAACTTTGCAGCTTTTGTGCGAGTATTTTTCACCCAATAGGTCGGAGAAGATTTCTACTGCTAATAATTGTTGCCCGACTCTGTATATATGTACATAGATATATCCGCGAGTATATCTGTCAGGGTGCATCAATTTTTCAACAGTGCACTTCATATACGTCCGGGATATTTTTTGGATAACGTCAAATGATCACGATATGCGAGGTTTCTTGACGCCACAAGCACACTACGATTTCTCAAAATTCCCGACATTCCGCGGTAACTGCGAATTAATGTTGTTCAGAATTCCGACTCGACGATCATTTCACAAGGATTTCCCTAAAAGAAACGGCTCGATCAACCCGATATGAATTTTCTAATCAACTGGAGGCAGCAAAAGAATAGATACTTGAAAGCCTTGGTATTTACAAGAAAAAATTGTATCTTTCGGGATAGAGAAACGCGATGTTAAAACCACCCCGATTTAACCCTTCCTCGACACACTGAGTTATTTTGACCTGGCCGAATTTGAAATAAAATGCTCACTTTCTTAAAATAGAAAGTTTTCAATCATTTTTTACAACAATTCAATTTTATACAATACTTTCCGAACTCCAAGTATACAGACAAATTAAGAAATGTGTAAAGTGTATCCCGGATTTTTTTCAATAAGAATCGATCGAAGGGTTAGGGCAAGTGGACAAAGTACAATCCGGGTCAAATTGACCCAGTGTGTCAAGGCCGTGGCCGAATATAAGTGTGTCAAGGAAGGGTTAAGGATTCACTCACGCGCTCACCCATGTATATATATATGTGCGTGCGTACGTGTGTGTACATCCACATGTCCACCGTTTAAATTAAATCTTGGCCATCTAATACCAATAGCTAGAGCGGATGGATTACGTGTATCGCACTATCAGTATATTCCAGTAAATGATTTCTCATCTCTTGCAACATTCAATCAGATGGGCTCCTTTTCCTTTTTTTAAATTTTATACCGTATGGCAGATATGTCATATACGTGATACATATCGGTTTATCTGCATAAGAATTTCCTGCTCGTGTATACAGGGTAATTTACTAGACGTAGTCACTCGAAAGCAACCCGAAATATTAATTTTTGTAACCTTAAAAAAAATGTCAAGGAGAGGTTTCAACCTGACTTCCACCTCACAGCAACACACAAGTAGAGCATAAAAAACAAGACCAAAGACCTACGACATCATTGATGACCTTGGGATGGCCTTGAAATACCCAACCAAAAAAGTTGCAGAACGGTAATTAAAGGAAGGCAAGCAAGTGGTGGTTTCAGACGCGAATGATATTTTTATTGCATGACACGTTCGAAAATTTGACCAGTGATCGCGAATTTGCAGTCATCACCTTTTTGCTTGCTTCGCTTTAATTGGTTTTGCATTTTTTTTCGGGTAGGTCAAGGTCGTCCCAAGGCCATGATATCGTCGGTCATTGGTTTTGTTTTTTGTGCTCTACATTTGTGACCAATGAAAAAAGGGGTTTAACTTTTTTAAAGTGGAGCTGACGTAGAAATCAGGTTACTACATCACTTTAAACAAATCTAAGGCTACCAAAAAGTAGACATTGACAAACCATTCAAATTTCGTCCCTGACTTTTTTGCCTAAAATCGACATTTTTTGGTTTTTTTCCGAATGACTAACTTCTAGTGAATTACCATGTGTATACACTAAGAGTGTCCCATTTTGAGTGGATTGGCGACGTATCGCAAGAATGGTACTCTCTCGATCGACAAGTTTTCTTGAAAACGCTGTATACCGCGTTCAACGACAGAACGACACGCGTCCGGAACTAAATTCGTCCGGTGCGGTCAGATCGCGCCTAACAGCCTGCACGAATGTTACGGTGCTACGGTACTGCCAAGGGGGCATTCCCTACTCGTCATCGCCGATTTCGCTCAGATTTATAGGACGTGCAGGGCGTGGCTAGAAATGAAAGTACCCGGAGTGGGAACTCCAGATGGCCAAGCGTTTAGAAAATAAAAATGTTGATGCGGCTCTAGCACCATATAAGCCGTTTACGTTAGTATGTTTGCCAAGCAGCGGTTGGCGTAGCGGTAAGAGCTCGGACTAGCAATTCGTGGGTTCGACTCCACGTGTGGAGACTTTTTTTTCCTTTTTCTATCTTTTTCCCAATTTTCATATTATTCATTTCCCAATTAAGCAAAGAGGTGAATAAGTTATTTTATTTATTTATTTATTTATACGCAAAAGGCATACAGGACGTCATTTTTGAATGAGCGCATAATCGTAGAAAATTTGGAGTTGCGAACTTTCCCGACGTGTTCAAAAGTGGAATTCTTCTTCTTTCTCCTTAATTGGAGACGCTGAAACAACGATGTGGTTGTAAAAACGTGTGCCAGATGCAGAAATAATTATTGTTCCCCCTGTTTCTACGATAAATATCATCCCGACACATGTAAATCATCGAATGTCAACGAATAAAGTTTTGAATTTTCATGTACAAAGTCTTTTCGTATGCGCTTTAATTACAATCCCTTGTTGACAAGTCCGAAATCCCAATTGTTTACCTTTTCTGTGCCTTTTGCGTATAAATAAATAAATAAAACAAATTATTCACCTCTTTGCTTAATTCTAAAATGAATAATCTAAAAATTGAGAAAAAGATAGAAAAAAAAGAAAAAAGTCTCCACACGGGGAGTCCAACCCACGACCATCGAATTGCTAGTCCGAGCACTCACCGCTACGCCAACCGCTGCTTGGCAAACATGCTAACGTAAATGGCTTATACGGTGCGAGAGCCGCGTCGACATTTTTATTTTCTAAACGCTTGGCCATCTGGAGTTCCCACTTCGGGTATTTTTTTTTCTAGCCAAGCCTTGCAGGTCCTATAAATTTGAGCGAAATCGGTGATGACGAGTAGGGAATGCCCCCTTGTGAGCAGCAAGGGGGCATTCCCTTGAACGCCGTACAAGGTTTCAAGGAGGAAACACAATAGTCGTATCGTCAAGTTTTCCATCTTCATTATCGTTCTTGGGATATTTCGACATTCCGCTCGAAATATACATTGTATATATATATATATATATATATATATATATATATATATATATATATATATATATATATATATATATATATTCATCCATGTACACTTATGCAGACGTGCGTTTATCTATTCAATTGCCTGCCCCATCTACCATATTTGCCGATGTATATAGATTTTTTAGATGTGCACATGCGTTTGTGGCGAATCGACTATTCATGTCAATGCTTATATATACACATATATGTATATTTATACATACACTATCATATATAAAGAACAACATTAATCAATTAGTTGTTAAGACTATGCATTACTTGGACAATAAATAAAATAATCCTACGCATCTAAACACTTACGGACTGTCCGTTCGGACAGAGTCACCTGAATTTATCTTGAAGAGATACATCGTCACCTATCAAGTTTCTACACGATCAATGATTCTTTTCTCTTTTTTTTTCTTCCATCAGTCCGTGGAACTCTCGTCGCTTTCGATCCCCGCACATAACCCTTATCTCGTATACGTCGCGATTGCATTTTCTCTTTCCATGACGACAGAGTCCAGAGGAAAAGAAAAGAAGAGAAAAAAAGCAATTTGACAACGAACATTACGCGATTAATCGACAATCGCTTTTAAAAATTTTATTTTATTTTTCGAAAAGCTACGTCGTGGTCTCCGTGTTCGATAGAGCGTTCGGGAAGGGAGGCGAAAACGGAGAGGTAGAATCGTCGGGTCTTCCACCCGTTCGGATCTAACCTCTCATTCGCGTTTCCCCGGCAGGCCGCTTGACTACTTTGCTGATTGTCCAACGGAATTTACTAGAGGAACAAAACGAAAGAATCGTCCATTCTTTGGGAACGAACGACGCCGGAACTTTGGCCTGTTGGCTCTGCAGGAATGGATATTTTCATTTACACACATAACTCGTACCATGTTGGATATTTCTGTTCGCGGGAAACGGAAAAAATATCCAACTGAGTTGAAGGGAAAGAGCTTCTCTTTTCCTCTTCTCAGCTTCCGGAACAGCCGATAATTCCAATTAAAGATTGACGCCGAATTGAGGCGAAATAGAAAAATATAATGAAGGATGTCGTTTTTTTTTCAAATATTAGGACGTTGAATAAGTTCGGGCTGTTTTCCAACAGATGGCGTTACCAGGACTGCGAGTGTGTTATTTAAGATAGTTCGTAGCTTGCACACGTGGTTCAAGATGGCAACGGAGCATGGTCGTCGCAAGTCTCAACAATTCTGTGTGCTTCAGGTGCAGGTTTTTTGTGCACAAAGCAACGCAGTCAAGTTTCCCGCAAATACTCCTCTCTCGGCGCGGAATTTGACCGGTTTAACACTGTGAAAAAAAGTCGTTTACACTTCGGCGAAATGACATACAGTGAAGCTTGCTTACATTACTTCTCTCTATAGACTTTTTTATGGACAAGTTACTTTTTTATGGACAACTATAAGCAAGCTTGATATAATACTTCTTTTTATATGGATAAAAAGAAGTATTATATCAAGCTTGCTTGATATAAGCAAGCTTGATATAATATAAATATCTTGATATAATATAAATGATATATTTATATAAATATAAATATAATATAATATAAATATAAAGCTATAAGCAAGCTTGATATAATACTTCTTTTTATATGGATAAAAAGAAGTATTATATCAAGCTTGCTTATAGTTGTCCATAAAAAAGTGCTACAAACAAGCTTGAAATTCAGTGTATGTAATTTCGCCGAAGTGTAAACAAATTTTTTCTCTTTATAGTGTTAAAGCCTTAGGCCACTCTAGAGGCCGAAAAAGTAGGCTTTTTGGGAATTTTTTTTCTCAGGAGAACTCTACCAAATAAATCGAGATTACAAAAAACGGTGTTCATCGTACATATCAGTGACTATATACAATAATTTTTTTGAAGCGATTCATTTCAAAATGGAGGCTGTGCAGCGTTTTTGCGATGAAGTCTCCGTTTGACGTTGGCCGGAAACATAACTCAGACAATTTTCAACCGATTCACTTGAAATGTTGAACATATCTTTAAAAATCCATTGTCTATGGAAGTACGTAGGATTTTTTTTTTATATTGCATAGTTCGTTTGTTACTAACAATTATCTGACGATTTTTTAGGCAAGTTTTTCACTTTTCACTTTAGAAATGCGCCATTTGGCCAAAAATCAATATATCGAAAAAATCCTACGTACTGCTATAGCAGTTATTATATATAATCGAAAAAAAATCATTGGCTCATTATAATTAAAAAATTACAGGAGCTCTTTGTTCAGTCGTGGACCCTGGAAAAACGGAGACGTCATCGGAAAAACGCTGCACAGCCGCCATTTTGAAATGGATCGCTTAAAAAAAATTATTGTATACAGTCACTGATATGTATGATAAACACCCTTTTTGTAATCTCGATTTATTATGTAGCTTTTCTGAAAAAAAATCCCCAAAAAGCCTATTTTTTCGGCCTCTAGAGTGGCCTAAGGCCTTAACCCTTTCAGTCACAATGGGACCGCTACAGTCCCACCCTTTCAAAAATCACCTCAGAATTCTAATGTTGAACCAATGTCTCTAAAAATACGGATCTAGGGGTTTTTTGAGTCGCTGATTACGAATATGAGGTCAGATTTTGAAAATTCAAATGTAACAATAAATGTAACAATAAAAATTTCAATCATATAAAATCCTACTTTATCAGAAATATTCCTTCAAATATACATTAGAAATAAATATTTCAGTTAATTTGAGATCATTCTGCAACCAAAATAATATATGACTGCAAAATTAAAATCCGTGGGTCCATATTGGATCCGGAATTTTGAATTTTGATAATCTAATGCCAGATTTGTAATCAGCGACCCCGAAAACCCCTGAGTAAAAAGTTTTAGAAGAATTGATAAATATTTGGAATTTCACGTTCGCCATATTGGATCCGCCATTTTGAATTTTGAAAATATAATGTCGGATTCGTGATCAGCGACCGCGAAAACCCCTGATTACAAAGTTTTAGAAGAATTAATAAGTATTTGGAATTTCACGTCCGCCATATTGGATCCGCCATTCAGAATTTTGAAAATCTAATGCCAGATTCGTAATCAGCGACCCTGAAAACCCCTGAGTACAAAGTTTTAGAAGAATTGATAAATATTTGGAATTTCACATTCGCCATATTCGATCCGCCATTTTGAATTTTGAAAATATAATATCGGATTCGTGATCAGCGACCCCGAAAACCCCTGAGTACAAAGTTTTAGAAAAATTAATAAGTATTTGGAATTTCACGTCCGCCATATTGGATCCGCCATTCAGAATTTTGAAAATCTAATGCCAGATTCGTAATCAGCGACCCCGACAACCCCTGAGCACAAAGTTTTAGGAGAATTGATAAGTATTTGGAATTTCACGTTCGCCATATAAGATCCGCCATTTTGAATTTTGAAAATCTAATGTCGGATTCGTGATCAGCGACCCCGAATACCCCTAAGTACAAAGTTTTAGAAGAATTGATACGTATTTGGAATTTCACGTTCGCCATATTGGATCCATCATTTAGAATTTTGAAAATCTAATGCCAGATTCGTAATCAGCGACCCTGAAAAACCCTAAGTACAAAGTTTTAGAAGAATTAATAAGTATTTGGAATTTCACGTCCACCATATTGGATCCGCCATTTTGAATTTTGAACATCTAATGCCGGATTCGTAATCAGCAACCCCGAAAACCCTGCACCAATTTTCATCAAAATCGGTGCAGATGAAAAATGCATGACTGATAGGGTTAAGCGTGTCAAATTTCGTGCCGAAAAAGAGTACTTGCGGGAAATTTTACTGCACTGCTTCGTTTAGAAAAATAAAACGTGCAGCGACCATTCTCCGTCGAAAACAACATGAAGAGATTGGTTGAGACGCTTTAAAAATAACGACTTTGATGTGTTGAGTTAAAGGCTTCACGAATACTCATGCCAGGCTGAACTTCCTGAATCATTAGGAGTTGATCACACAACAGTTTCGAAACGTTTGAATGCATTATGAATGATTTTATCAAACAAAGCATTAATTATCACGAAAAAAAAATTCAACATCCCGATACCAAACGAGTATGAAACGGCTGATTTTGAGAGCCAACAGTGTAGAAATTCTATCCGAATTATTCCTAAGTCTCGCTCGGCAATCGAGCGCAGCAAGAGGACCTTTGGGCCCACCAGTCGCCGAGATCGGCGAATCTGCCGGTTTTCGTTTTAACGGAGACCACGACGTATCACTTGACCCCCTCGTGACCGGGAGAATGAAGACCGTGGGTGAGTGCGCTCTGCAAATCGGCGGGCTGGCGTTTGGGCCGAAAACTCGCCGTTAGCGAGGATATCCAGCCGGTTTGGGGTTGCGGAGAGGGATCGTTGAGGGAGCTGCTGTTGCTCGTGCTCCTCGTACCGTCGATGCTCATTCCCGATTTAAAGCGGGAAAACAATCCGGGCGATGATTTCTTCGCGCTGTAGGGTGACGAGGACGTGTGAAAAGTTTTTTTCGTCCCTTTCGACGTTTCATTGTAGAGCATAGAGTCAAGACTGCCGGTGTGCTGTTGATGCTCCTCGTTCTTCTTCTCCTCGAGCCCACCGCCCATTGTGATATTATCATTCTGCTTCGTGATCTTGGATATGTCTTCCATGCTGGCGGAGCTTCGTCTTATCTCGATTTTCCCGATGTCATCATCGTCCCGCTTATGCGCATCAACGACGTTCGAGCTTCCCGGATTCACGATAATCTCGGGTTTGTCCGTGTTCGTGTTTCTCACGTCGTACTCTTTGAAATCGTTGTAATTCGACGATTTCTCGTTTCTCCTCGTACTCTTGAGGCTGTGACTCTTGGCCGCGTCTGTTTTACCCTCGGGATTCGACAGATTGCGCTTGTGTTTGATGCCGCTCGTGTCGACGTCGTCACCGACTGCTGGTAACGTTTCCAACGATATCGACGGTCTCTTCTCCTTCACGAATACTATGCGCCAACTCTTGTTCTTACCGTCCTGGGATTTTTTCACTTTTGGCAGGGTCGTTGCGCGTTTCTCCATAGCGTCGATTCCAATGACGCTCGTGACCGGTGTACCTGTGGCCGCCGATCCCGTCCTTACCGACGTCTCCTTGGCCTCGCTCTTACCGATCTTCGCGAGATTGCATCGCTTGCACAGGAGAAGCGAATTGTTTTGCCGTGATTTGGCCGCGGTGGGACTAGTCGCGATGGTGCTCGTCACCGATTCGCTCTTCACCAGGTGTCTCGAGCCCCCGTGAGGCTTTGATGACTTCGGACACGCCGTTGTTTGGTCTCTCGAGTCGAAACTTATGCTCAAGCGATCCGTAAAATTTCGCAATCTCGATAGCAACGATTTGTGATTGTTCGAGGTTGCGGTCTTGTCGTCGCAGCAACAATGCAGCATCGGGTCGTTACGGACGACGGAATCTTTGCGTCCAGTGTGAAATTCGTCGTCTTCCTCGTCCTCCTCGTCCTCGTCGTCGTCATCGTCTTCGGTTGCCGCCACTGGCTCGTTCTCGTCGACGATTTCTTCCTTACCGACGATTTCTTCCTTACCGCCGATTTCTTCCTTGCCGACTGACGGTTTTTCCGTCACGAGGATTTTTCCATTACCCTCGGGTCTGTCGGGCCGTATTCTCCCTCTCGCGCAGCTCGTCGTCTCGTCTCTCTCGAGTTCCTCGATAATCCTACCGTCGTCGATCGATCGCGCGCTCACCGGTGAACTCACGTCGCTGCTCCAATTGTCACCTCTGCTACGCCGCCTCTCACGATCGTGCTCCCTTATCGCCTTCGCGAGATCGTGATTGTGATAGTCCAACGAGGACTTTTCTCTGCTACCCTTGCGACTGCCCGGATAACTCTTCCTACCGCCGCACGAACCCGCCGTGCCGCTTACCTCCGTCGATATCTTGAATTTCAACGTTTTCTCGCTTATCTCGACCTCGGTCGCGGTCTCCGGATCCGAACTTTCGGGATTCTCCGCTTCCGCTATCGTGGCGCTTCCGGGATCCTCGTCGGTTGAACGGGAGTGCGAACGTATCGTACCGACCGAACGCTTCGATCGCATACTGTGCGACGATGTTGACTTCGTTACCGACGACGACGTTCCCATACCCCCGGTCGTTGACGACAATGCCGACTCCCCGACGTCCACGATGCTCTTGCGATGATGACGCTCGTCCTTCGCTGCCTCGTTCAGCCGCCTGTAATACTCCAGGGCGAAACGCACCGGCTCGACTATGAAATCCTGAAAACATGGGTTTTGGATGGGTTTAATCGTTCGCCAAGTTATTTGCCACTTGGGGACGGGAAAGGGTTATTATTTGGAGCAACAAATGATGCTGGCGTTTTCGCATATTTCCTTTTGCAGATTTAAGGGGCAATATATCTTTGTGAGGGCAAACCCAAGGGTCATTTTTGACAATTTATTTAAGAAACAGAAAACAATATTTTTAAATTCAGTTTTTTATACATGTTAATACAAGTCTTAAAGTAAAATAATTTTTTTTTGGAATTATTTTGAAACAAAATGGCTTTAAACGCGTTTTTCTCGAAACGATGTTTTTAGAGACTTTAAATTTTAACTGTAGCTTCTTGACAACATTTTATAGTCCAGTACGTGGGATTTTTTCGACGAGTTGAAATTTAAAAATTTTATGATCGATATTCGACCAATTTTTTTTCCCATATTGACGCCTTTTTTTAAATCGATATTTTGAAAAACCCTTACGTACTGGACTATTTTTTTACATCTATTTTCAAAATATTTTTCGTTTTTTTTTCTAGCTTGAAAATTATGACCTGTGCGGATACACCCGTAGAGGGACTGTGAAAAAAGGAGTTTTCTTTCATCGACTACTGCGCCGCCATTTTGTTTCAAAATAATTTTAAAAAAAAATTCTTTTACTTCAAGACTTGTACCAACATGTATGAACAACCGAATTTAAAAATATTGTTTTGTTTTTCTTGAATAAATGTCAAAAATGACCCTTGATTTTGCCCTCACAAATGTATATTCCCCCTTAAGCTACGAAAACCATGCAAATAGTTTTCAATATTCTTATTTAGCGATCTAGGAGAATGTCTGCAAAATGTGATTTTGGAGAGTAATGAAAATGAGAAAGTAAAAAGAAGTTTCGTTGGATCTCACCAATGCAAACTTCGACGGCATAAAAAATGGGACACTTGGCTAGTGGCCGGAAATAGGAACTAACAAGAGGTGGACGATAATCGGGACCCACCGATATCGCCTGAACTGCGTGGGTAGAAGGAGGTGGGTCCCCACTGAACGGTCCTTAAATATTTCGCCCGAGTGGGCCATAGGAAAGGGAAAAACGCTCTTCAAAGATTTCCGAGTAAAGCTTGAAAGATATTTTTCCAACTATTTCCAAGTCAGCGGCGTAGCGCAGTGGTCAGGCGAATTGCCTGTCGCCCCTATGTATTGGCTTCCATTCTCGCTGTTACTATTTTTTTATAATTTTTTTTCTCGCAATTAACGAAACAGCTTCATGCAAAATTCTTGGAAACAATATTGAAGCCATACGTCGAGAAAAATAAATTTCTTTTATTGGTGGGTTCGTGGAGCAGCCAATCAGATTTAACATTGTATGATGAGACGTTTACCAATGAGCAAGTCGAAGCAACGATGAAGGTCATCGTTGTCAAGGTCAAGGTCAAGCACTATGAAGGTCATTCCACCCAACTGTACTCCGCTGGTTCAACCGTGTAATGTATATTTCTATCGCCAAGTCAAAAATCTAAATAAGGATGTTGAGTCCCAAATCGCAAATGATAATAAAATTCGGAAAATTTGGTACGCTTTTGTTTCTACGACGAATAACACCCTACAAATTGTAAAATGATTTCTGATAATGAATAAAAAGCAGCGTACATGATTAATTTCAAGAATTTTCGGAATTTTTATTTTCATTAAAAACTTCACCTAATTATATAAATGAACTGCTTGAATATATTTAGATTCTATAATAGTTGAACATTGCGAGAAATTAAAAAAATAATTAAAGAAGCCAAGCCATCGAGGTGACAGGGAATGCGCTTGACCACTGCGCTACGCTGCTGACTTGGAAAAGGTGGAAAAAATATCCCTCAAGCTCTACTCGGAAATCATTGGAGAGCGTTTTACCCTTTCTTTTAGCCCACTCAGGCTAAATATTTCAGTCCACCCCTTGCAAGTTAAATAAGTCATAATTATTAACCAGCTTTGAAAAATTCTTGAGCCGTTTGCCATGAAAAAATTGGTAGAAGCGATCGATATTCAAAAAATGGGTATAATTGTTTCGGGGCTGCTGGTTTCCAATACACGTAGCCCTCATTTTTACGAGGTCCATCTCCGAAACCATACGTTCGAAGAGAATCAATCCATCGCAACATTTGTCACGACACGGAAGTTTTGTGTGTGTATATTGGAAGAATATTGAACGTTTTGTTTCTACAAAAGTCCGGGTAAACTCATGCAGGCACAAAAAATCGTCAGTTTCATTTGAAGATTCGTGTAAGCCAATATTGATCGAGTTCCAACTTTCTGACAAGGAACTTCACTTAAGTGTTCGCCTTCGATTTTGGTGAAAATCATATAGGTGAGAAAGCATTGAAAACTAGTGGGCATATATTTTTTTCGCGCGAAAAAACTGTTTGTAGGGTGCGGGCCACCCCTCAAAGAAAGGCACCCCTCAATTTTATATTTTTTTTCAATACTTCTATAGTCGATTTTTCATTGCTTTACATAAGAATAATGTTCGTTTTTGTTTCATTCAGATCGGTAGACTGCTTGTTATTGGAACTGCAAAATCACCTTTCGACCAGTCCCCCCTTAAAATCATTCTTCCGACCATCAAAAAAATACGTGTCTAATACTTTTCATGCTTTATCACATACATGAGTTTAAACAAAATCGAAGATGCACATACCTTATATTACTTATATACCCTTGTTGAAAACAAATGATTAATTTTTGGGACCTACGTGTCATTGCCAGCTAGCCAATTTATAGTGACGATAATAAGTCCAATACTGATCAATACCAAGTAGCTGGAAAGCCTGCGTTTTTTCTTCATAAATTCAGAACGACGTAGGTGGCAAGAGTATCGCAGTGATCGCGATCAGAAATCAAAAACGAACCTGCAGCTCCGGAAAGAGTTCTCCCAGAGATTCGAAGAGGGGCAACAGCACGAGACCGATGAAGCTACATTGCGAAGACGGCTTCGTGACCTTATCACGATCCATGAAAGGAGTAACCGGAAGTCCTTCGAGCTTTTCCGCGTCGCTCTGTTTGAAGAACTCCTGAAGAAGTCTATCCAGCCAGGGTTCAGCGACATCCATGGGTCTTGCCTCGTTGCTTATGTCAGCGACTTTGATCAGGACCATCGAGAGCTAAGATTCGATTTGATATATTGCGACGGCGTCTTAAATCTTTTAAGGGGTTACCCCAACTTGCGATTTTGAAAAAATCGATTTTTTTATTGCATTTTTTTGAAGTACAAGTATCTGAGAATATGTCCTGAAAATTCCTAGTCGATCCGAACAAAATTGACCGAGATATGAGCGTTGAAAGAGAAGAATCCGTGAATTGAAGAACTGAAATTGAAACTTTAAACGCGTTTTTCTCAAAATGGCATTTCTGAAGTCGGTGACCAAGATTACTCGAACACTAATGAACCGATCTTCTTGAAATTTTGCAGGCTTATTTAATACATAAAAATGTAGTTTTTAATCGTGCGATTTTTTTTTCGTTAAAATCGAACCATTAACTTTGACTGTCCGCCATTTTGTGAAAAATGAATATTTTTTAAAATCCTTCGATTAAAGACTAGTTTTGCTTCCGGGCGTGACGACAAGCAGTTTTCACGCGAATTCGGTCTCTAACCATCGCCAATGCCACAAGTCCGAACTCAGCCTCACTATCGTGAGATTTTTTCCAAATCATCCGACTCCATGCAACATGTATCTGATTAAAGCTCACTACAGACGTGTGTGTGTGTGTGTGTGTGTGTGTGTGTGTGACTCACCAGATTGATGTGAGTTTTATTTTCGTAATCGAATTCCGGCACCGTGTCAGTGAACTGACTGAGAATCTCGTTGTGCCTGGCCATGTCGGTCGCGAGTATACATCTGATGATCCCCTCGCGAACGGTCCTGAAAGTCGCGGCATCGAGGGACGCGAGAATATTGCACTCGGGCGCTTCGAGTACCCGAAACGCGATCGAGCAATGATGATTCTCCAACGGTGATATGTCGTTGTAACGCAGTGCCAGCTCCGTTCGCGCGTTTATCTGATATATATTGTTGTAACCGGGATGATCGAGATCGTGGCATATGCAAGAGACTATGAGCACGAAGACCTCGAGGTGACCGATTTTTGAGGGCAGATCCACGGCCCAAGCGATCGCGTACATCTGCACAAGCGACCGAACAATCGGCTACAATCATTTTATTTTCTCGATATTGGCTGCTGACGAAATTGATCATTTATAGTCATTGATCATTGATCATTCGGTATTGATCATTTATTCAATGATATTGTCATTTATGGATGTTGATAATTTATTATTGATCATTTATAAATTGATCATTTTGTCGTCGATTGTAATCGCGACTTTTTTATTTCAACATTAATCGCTACTCGTTCGTTAAGGGGTTAACCCCCACTTGCGATTTTGAAAAAATCGTTTTTTTTATTGCATTTTTTTTAAGTATAAGTATCTGAGAATATGTCCTGAAAATGTCAAGTCGATCCGAACAAAATTGACTGAGATATGAGCGTTGCAAGAGAAGAATCCGTTGTTGAAACGGATCCGAAATTGAAACTTTAAACGCGTTTTTCTCAAAATGGCATTTCTGAAGTCGGTGACCAAGATTACTCGAACACTAATGAACCGATCTTCTTGAAATTTTACAGGCTTATTTAATACATAAAAATGTAGTCTTTAATCGTTCGATTTTTTTTTTCGAAAAAAAAATGGCCGTTTTATAGCCAAAAAACGGCCGTTTTTTTTCGTTAAAATCGAACCATTAACTTTGACTGTCCGCCATTTTGTGAAAAATGAATATTTTTTAAAATCCTTCGATTAAAGACTAGTTTATACTTATATTTGACTAAATCCATCTGCATTTTTTTTTCAGATGATCCACCTCGCCGCAATGTTGGTCACCGCAAACCGTGTATATAAAAACATTATTTCATTGACGGCCATTTGCCACTAAACAATGTAATATTTTTCAATAAAAAAATTACTGAAAGTTCTTCAAGATGTGTTCTTTAAGATGGTATATTGATCGATTAAAAAAGTTTTGTAGTTTTCTTTAAAAAAATTCATGAGAAAGGCCTTTTTTGCGCTACAAGTGGGAGTAACGCCTTAATATAATGTTATTCTCTGCATCGACACCAATCGTAATCATAGCGGAATGTATCAGTCAACTAAAGAAAATCACAAGACTGCGATTCCCAATCTGCATGTGTATATCCTGTCGATAAACGTTGATGGATATCGCCTCCAGGATGATATTCAACGTTAGTATTCAATAGACTAAGTGGAATCCTGATCGTAAGCGAAGATACCCATTTCTATTGTCAATTCAAAATCCACCTTGAATGTTCAATCTCATCGGAGGCCAAGGATGGCAATTAGCAGAGAGAAATAAAGCTCTAGCGTTTCCAAAACATTCGGCAAGTCCATTCGCGATTGTTCTTTCCATTATTGTTACGAGCCATACGGAAAAAGTGTGGAAAGACGCGAGATTCAGACGTCAGGCGAGGAAAAGGAAAAATGCGATGCGATCGATGGGGCTCGGTGCCCCAATTCAGCAGGCGTTATATGTCGTGTAGGCTCACCATTTGGGCGACGCAGAAGCAATGCCTGAAGTTGTGAAACGGCACCTCGTTGTAATTGTTGTACACCTCGTAAAGAAAATGCCTCAGTGTCGACATGGGTATGGAAAATTTTTGTAACAATTCGAGCTCGACGAACATCGTTTGTAGCATCAGCAAAAGTTCCTCGTCTTCCCATTGTCGAGCGTCGAAAGCTGGCGAACGTAGCCATTCTCGTACACACGAAGATACGGCCACGTCACTGGAACATTGAATTAGTCAAATGTCATCGTCGAAGGAGCGTGTAATCCAGCATCGTTCGCTCGAAGGGTGGCTCCTGAGAAAAAGCCTGGCTAAGTTTGAACAACGAAATTTCCTACGAGTTGAGTTTGGCCTGGACCATTTGTCAAAACTGCGAAAGTTTCGTGAGTAACTTTGATTGGGAGCTCGTTGGGTTGCCCTTTTTCCGTATAGTTTTTTCTGCTGCTCTTGAAATGTTACACGTAAGCAGTCACACACATGCACAAACACTTATATATGGATCGATGATGGATGAGAGAAAATCAGCCCTTGGAATGAGCTACCTTGGTAGACCAACCTCCGATGTTCCTGTGCAATTACTATGCGCGGCCGTAATCACATAATTGGCAGTTCTCGCGGGAGCTGATGCACCGATACCGAGAAGTTGCGGCAACTTCTCGAGATATTAGCGTTTTTCTGCGCGCACACTATCCTTCCATTCGATCCAGAGCCATGCGCGCCCAGCGAAACGCACTCGCGTGAACGGATCCGATCAAAATGGATACGTGATGAAAAACGCCAGATAGAAATAACATATATAGAGGACTCCGTGTTATTGCGAACTAACATCCTGACTTTTCCGTATGGAGGTCGAAAAAAATTCAACACAGGACGTTGCAAATAATATCCTGCTTTGATTTACGTTCTTCGTTTCTCTTTGATCATTTTTTTTTATTAAGGAGATACGATCATTACTACGAATCCAACTTTCGGATTTGAAATTTTTATATGATTTTGACGAATACTTTATGCGCCTATTGCCAAAATTTGAGCTATTTTGACCGTTTAGATTTGTCGCAATAAAACTGCAAAGTCGAGCACTTTGAGATACCGAAGCACGTCATCTTATGGAGACGGTCAACCGGAAGTGCAGTGATCGTGGTTTTTCTGCTCACGTATCCATCTAAACCCGTTGGTAAACTTAAATTCGATAGATTAGATATAATAGATACTGTAAAAAATAAGAAAATCAATCTTCACCGTGTAGTTAAAGCACTACATTACAAGAAAGTTTCAATTTCCGGTTGAAAATGGTCGGAACGGCGAAATAGCACCCACAGACTTAGCAATGTCGCGAGTAACAGCTTATGCGTTTGGCGAACATAACCGAGCTTTGTTGTGAAATTCATTTGAATAGAAGTCGCCACAAAATATGCAAACAACAATTTATGGAGTTTTATCATTTATCACGTATCAATAATATGTATAATTATATTCTGCCTATCGTGAATATTCCGCTGAGCTAATTCAAACCTATTTTAATAGGTATCCGGCTGATTGTTTTGTCTTTTTAGCCCGTTTTTATGGTGGATATGTTAATATTATTATTACGAAGATTACTACCGAGTCGTTGACAATCTAATTTTTCAGTTTTCGTTTGTCACGGGCAATAAATTCATCGTTTACCACAACATTTGGCACACCATAATCGATAATACGAATAATGAACATAAGTAAACATCAATCAGAGCAGCTGTGGGTAAAATAAATGTAGACGCTTTTTCACCCCGTGGAAGTGATCGTACCTCCTCAATATGGTAATAGAACTGTCAAAATTCGACGTTTTTCATGATTCCAAGTATTATTATTTATTATCAAGTAATAGTTAATAATAAATACGTAAATAATTATGGAAATTGTGAAAAGTAAATAATATTCGAAATTATGGAAATTCGTTAGTTAAAATGAATTATTCATTAGTTAAAATTCCGAGTATTTGGACACGACCATTTTATTATCCTCATTAAAATGAAGGTGACAAAATTGTCGGTATTAAACATTCAAAATTAAACTCATCGCGATATTTCAACAGGAAAAATATCAGGCAGAGCTACCGCAGGAATATGTCAACACGACATATTTGACTAAAATCGTATTTCTTTTATTACTCCATTGTCCTGCTCTAAATGTGTTTTTTGCACATTCAGAGATGATTATTTCCGAAGCGTGAGCTGGGTGGAGTAGAAAATGAAACTTTTATAAAGTACCGAACGTATATCCACGAAGTATTTATATCCGCAGTTCAGAAAATATAAACAAAGGAAGGAATATTAACGGCCTCGTTGAGTGCAACTGATTGCGAATTAATATGACGCTATTAATATATTGAGCATTATATAGGAACCAGCATACTCGACATATTTCGAGCAGAGTTGCAATCTCGCAAAATCCATCTGATGCTGACGCATCCGTCAGCCAAGCATTTTCCCCATGCATGCTCCCATCAGAAGCCTCGAAACAATCATCCAGGGCTGCACCATTCATCACAGTTCGTTCAACAATTATTGTAACGTTGAACTAATATTCCCTGTTTTCCGGTTATCGTTGTATCTTTATTGAACTAATTGAAATTATCGAGAGGTTTATTAAATGTTGAAGCTTTGAATCATACGAAAATGAATCGTCAGAATCTGCGAATGATGCAACGAAATTGGCGCACGCATATGAATATGATCTGTTTAGTATATATAAATATAGGGTGACCCAAAATGACCTGGCATTTAAATTTATTGATAAAACGTATTATTCATTCGAAAAGTAGGATATTGTGATCCACACATAACCTCCATGTTTTTACCTTATATCAAAATAAAAATATTCGTAATTTTCAAATAAATAACACGTTTTAATAATAAATTTAAATGTCAGGTCATTTTGAGACATCCTCTATACATAGGATCGGAATTAAGCGACGCAATAAGGCAGGATGTTTACATAAAAAATTCAAAGGGTCTGTATTTACGCCAACTTGATTATTTTTTGCCGTAATTTATAATTCGAAGTGAATACAAGAAACGCGAAAAAAAACAATGAAGTATTGTAACCCGTAGCGTCACTCAAAAAAAAATTCCCAAAATCGTTAAGCGCGCTAACATTTCGATCCCGATTCCGCCCCGTTTGGAAGCAGTCATAAATGTACACCTCGTATGGCACATTATTAACTGAATCGGCGAAAAAGTATATTTTTACAATAAACTGAGAAAAATGATTTAAAAAACGGAAACAAAAATCGAAGGCAAAATGCCGAACGCACAAATGTGCACCGAGTGTTGATGCGAGGTAGGGGGGTTGGTGCACACGATTCACTTACGATCGACCATGCAGAGGTGCGAGGGCGGGATAACTTCGATCATTTTTCCCAGTGGAGCTCTCAAGAGCGAGGCTACGTATGCTCTCTCTCTCTCTATTATCGTTCAAAAATAGTGTGTGTGCTCGTGCAATTTCGATGAAATTGTGCATTCCCGCGATTTTGCAATACTCGAGTGTCCCACATGTGAATTTCAAGCTTTCTAGAATTTCCTGCCACGTAATAACTTCCCACCAATTTGCAGCTTTGTCCCAGCCAATTCCAACCATTGTTCCTGCTATTTTAGAGCATGACTAACAAGGAACATCACTCAAGTGTCCGCCCTCGATATCGTCGAAACTCATGTATGTGATGAAGCATTGAAAACTATTAGTCGCGTGTTTTTTTTATCGGCAAAAAAAACGGTTTCAAACGCCACCCCTCAAAGAAAGGCGTTTCGAAAGGAGGTTGGACGGTTAACCACAATCCAGGATTTGAAAAAAAAAAAATGTATATATATATGTTATTGTCTAAACTATACTGAGTCTTTAAGAATTTTTTCACCACAAAACACCAGAGATTAAAAATGGTTCAATGTATGTAATTTCTTTTTACTGTTTTCGAAAGTACATACATTCAGAAATATTGGATTTTGTACGGTGCAGAAATTACCGATTGAGTTTACGGATGTTGAGTCCCAAATCGCAAAAGATGAAATTCTGAAAATTTGGTATGTTTTTGTATGAAGTATTTCAAAGGTCGTGTAAAAATTTCACGACAATTAGGAAGCTCGTTATTGAACAATTAACATTCACAAATTAAATGCTGTCTTATGGAAATTGATGTAACTTTGCAATAAGTTTTTTTTTGACCTCTCAACTTGTAATATCTACAATATACTGAAAGTAACGGAAACAAAACGAAGTTTATTGATATTTTTTTTTTAAATTTCTTTTAAAAATTATTCTTAACAAAATGTTAATTTTTTAATAACGAGCTTCCTAATCGTCGTGAAATTTTAACACGACCTCTTAAATACTTCATACAAAAGCATACCAAATTTTCAGAATTTTCTCATCATTTTTTATTTCAACCCTTAAGGAGGTTGAAGTAATAATGATAGAATTCTGAAAATTTTGTATGTTTTTACATGAAGTATTCAGGAGTTCGTGTACAAATTTCATGACGATTAAGAAGCTATTTATTGAACAATTAACATTAACATGTTTCATAGGGACTCAACATCCTTAAGTACGAGTTTTTCATAGTATAAACTTCAAACGCGTTTTTCTCGAAACAACGTTTTCAAAATCTAGGTCCATCATATCTCAAAAACTAATAAACCGATCCTCTTGAAATTTGAACCACATATTGTAAACATGATTCGCAACAAGATGGCCCTCGATGGTTTTAAAATTTTGATTTTCGCTCTTTTGGCGAAAAACTGCAAAAAAAACGCGTTTTTTTACTTTTTTCGTTTTTCATCTGCCATTTTTTATTTTTTGATAAAACTTTATATGCAAGGGTCATTTTATAGCTGGTGTCATACTGAATCTAATGGACTTTGACTTTTTTGTTTCAGACAAGCCGTTGCCGAGTTGTGACGGAGCTACCTAGCCCACTGATTTTTGAGGCGTTACGTTAAACTATAGTTTTTGTACTTAAAAATGAATGAAAATGAATTAATTTTTTTTTGTAAATGTATTTCAAGACTTTATTCATCAAGCCCAACAACTTTTATATTCATATCTTTTATATATTCGTCCAAAAAAAATCGCAAAAAGCCCTTTTTTCGTGGCTCCAAAGTGGACTGGCCGCTTAACACCAAGATAAACCATTCCTAGCAACGAATTAACGCAAACTGAACCTAAGTAAACATTTGGAAAAGAAAAAAATGCATTTTGCCCGTCGTAAACCATATATATTAAACCATCAAGGATTGATAAAAGATCACGAATATTGGTTGGCGAATCAAGAGCATTGCTGCCAATCTGGATGTCCTGTTTGTCTACAAATTTAGCTCTCAAGGGCACAGTTCACATTTGACGTCAATAAAAATTTTACGGTAAAATGAATATTTCGCGAATCAGCATCGACCGTCAGACGGAGAGAATTCTTCGAAGAAAAAGAATTAAACAATCAAGTTGAATATTTGACGGATTCGTTTAATTTTTTTTTAAATCGATGTAGAATCACTTCACCAAATTATGAATTCAGCTGTAATAGATGAACGAAATGAATGCCGGACTTATCCCTAAACTACCGTACTCGCGTATTCGAAATACAAGACTTCACATTCCTAAACGGTGGAGCGTGGATCACCAAACCGTAAGGTACTCGAAAAAACAAACAAAGACCGTTTCGAACATACACCCCGGACAGCGCGAGTGAAAAGCTCTTCGCAAACAGAACGTTCGACGTAGGTACACGTGTAATTGACGTACGCTACTTCCGTTATCAGAGCGAATCCATGCCGGAAATGTGTACTACCTACATACGTATGTGCATCACTGAACAAATAAGTGAATTTGATTGACTTGTCAAAATAAATAACCGTCGATGTACATGACGCGCCGATATGCCTGTTTATTTGTTTTTCCCCTCGTCATTTGTGTGTACGTAGCCATCGATCGGTTGGGCCACCAAAAGTGACTGTTGCGCAAGAAAAACTTTACGAGCGTTCCTATATCGACAGTTGATTCGTAAAATTGGCACTCACGAATTTTTTGTGATCGAAACACGATAACAAAAAAAATCTCGTTCAAGCCTTAGCCAATATTATCTATTTGACGAAAATAACTTGTTTTTCTTTGTTTGTTTCAGATCTACAGGTGGCCACAATCAAGTACACCGTTGAGACCCTCACGTCTACAGGTCCTTCACGAGATTGTCTATAACTTCTCCAACCAATAATATTTGTTAATGAAAATTGCCACACAACTTTTGTAATTTAAATACAAATCAATATCCAGCCGATCATCATGAAATCATCACACTTATGCCTTGAAAATTAATTTTTTTCACATAACTCTCATTTTCGAGTCGTCATAAAAGCTTCACCCCTTGATCCAAAAGCGTTTACAATTCTACAGACAAATAATTATCTATGTTCCGCCAATCCGCCCCATTTTTTTTGCTAGCAATCCCAATTAAATTACCTCCGGAAAAAAATACCACTACCTCTGATTGCTTTGTCGTTGAAAAAATAATTCCACGCGAGCGCGGACAAGTATAAAAAAATTCGGGATCCGATAGTCGTCGATGGGTAGGATTTTGATGGAAATGGACCCCGAATTAATCTACTCGTATTCTATTAGTCCATGAGGGAGAGTTTTGGTGGAAAATCAATACAACAGTCAAATAGTAATCCGAATTCTCATCAACTCCTTCACTTTGGAGGAAGGACGAAGTTGGGTTCGACGAAGTTGGGGCTTATTGACTTGGGGGTACCAATAAGCGACTTAATGGTATCTTGGTCTTTTATACCTCTCTCTCTCTCTCTCCCGCTCACCTCAGATGTATACAAGCCCGATAAGCACCCTCTACTCCTAAGCTTTGGACAGTTCAGCCTGCTACCAATCGAAGAGAGAGAGAGAGAGAGATCGCTCTGGCCCAGGGTCTCTATAACGCGCAATCTGAGGTCAGTAGAACGCAAGTCTATCTATAAATATATGTAGAGCACTACGAGATGACAGTTCGCTTGGGCGATATACGACTGTTACAAATGGATGCCGATATACTTCTGAGTACCCGGGAGGTCCTTTATGTAGCATATATTATATATTAAGGCCACAGTAACGGGTATAAAATCATGTGCGAATTTAACAATTTTTTTCCGTATGATAAACTGATTCACTCATAAAATTAATTACACATGTATTCAGTATGAATATCAAGCTGTTAGAAATTTTTTTTTCGATGTACAAAATGGCCCTCTGCGCGAAACTCCTCGAAACAGCTTTTTCCAAATGGCGTGACAAATAACTTCAACAATTTTCACTCGATTTACTTCGAATGTAAAAGTTACGTTCCTAATTGCATTTCGCAGAGAAGTACGTGCGGAATTTCTAATTACTCGAAAACTTTTCATTTTATCAGCAGTTTTATACGAAATTTTTCACTGAAAATTCATTTTTTAAGTTCAAATACCTACAACTTTTGAGTAAAACAATATTTTTTAAATTCCGTATGTACTTCTCTAGGTATTCTAATGTAGATTGACGAGAATTTTTGTTTTTTGTTCTAGGTAAAAAATTGTGGATGCTAAATGTCACGCCGCGGAGCGCCTAAAAAAATAACGAAAGAAAATCTTAGTTGTCGGCCATTTAGTACATAGAAAAAAAAATTCTAACAGCTTGATATTCATACTAAAGAGGTGTGTAATTATTTTTATGAGTGAATCACTTTTTCGTACGAGAAAAATTGTTAAATTCGCACATGATTTTATACCCGTTACTGTGGCCTAACGCCTTAATATTATATTATATACACCTGATATACATAGCATAGCTAAAGGACGTCCTCGTACTTTAAGTGCACACGATAGATATAGGAACGTCGGTTTGCATCGATTCCAAGGCGGGTTGGATCAATAAACCATCGAGTTTGTGGACACGAGTAATCAATCGTATTCTCCTCTGTCGCTCTTTATACATGGAGGCGTAAAATACTTAAAATACGTAAAATACTCTATGAAAATAATTTACATCAAAATTGTGAAAAATAAATTTGAATTCTTTCCAGTATAGGGTAAACTGACCAATCAATGGACGAAAGCGGATTTACATTTGAAACGAGCGAAGAATATGAATCGTCGATAAAAACTCGAATCACCACTATTTAGGAAAAACATCACAGGTGTTCTTAAAACCGATTTCACCAGTTTGACATCGAATTCTGATGCCAGGTGGCATTTGTTCGACTTGTGGTACTTACAAGGAACATCCCTCAGGTGACACCCTTCGATTTTGTTGAAATTCGTATATGTTGTAAAGCACCCCAAAGTAAGCGATACGTATTTTTTTTATCGCCGGAAAAACCGTTTTAAAGGTGAAACGCACCCTCAAAAATGGGGATGTTTTTCGTTTTTCGTCGATAACGTTTTAACGGTACGAGATATAAAAAAATTTCAAATTGCAACAATGTTTATTTTTTCGTGTACTATACATTGTATATGAGAACGATAACGTTATCGAGAGAAAACGAAAAACACCCCTATTTTCGAGGGGTGGTTTCACCCGCTAAACCCGTTCTCCCGCCGATGAAAAAAAAATACGTATCGCTTAATTTTCGGTGCTTTATAACATATCCAAATTTCAACAAAATCGAAGAGTGTCACCTGAGAGATGTTCCTTGTTAGTTGCTTTTAGTCACGATACGGCTGTGCACAGTAGGTACTCTAAAGGTGAATGGTTCTTATGAGTTATGAGGGTAGGTCCTACTCTCGTTACTTGAGATACAATCAGTCGTTTTTGGCAAAATTTTGAAAATTAATTTGTAAAAATCGGTCAAAATTAGACACGTTTATTCACTGGTGCTCGATTCTTACCTCTTTCCAGTCAATGGACTTGTGGGCCCTATTCTGATAATTCTCAAAGCAGAGTAACAATTGAGCTTATCTGCGGAAAATTGTAAAATTAATTACTGTTTAGAAATGGCAATGTACATTTCATTAAATGTTGTCACAAAATCATTTCATGCATTTTGTTAATCTTGACTAAATTTAAATTTCTATTTCTGTGAAAAAACAAACTTTCATAAACTTTCATCGTCGAAAAGTCATTTTATTCGTTTCGTTAATTTCGACAAAATTTATTTTTCCTATCTCTTCGTCGAAACAAACTTTGGTCGTTTTTCGAGAATGTGCCGTTAAGATGCAAAAAAAGCTTTGTGTATTTTCTACGAAATCGTAATAACACAAATATGATACTCATACGTATAAGAATATTATAATTTTTCTGCAACACAATGATCTCCAAACCTAGCATCTCATAAAAACAAATAATAAATAAATCGTTACTCTTTACAGCGTTTATCTATACTGCACGTCCATTTACCGGCGGTCGAGTGTCCATTTACTGGTAATTTCATTTATTCACTCACAGTTTAGTCATTTCGCTACATATTTATCAATTCCTGCAATATTATTTCTACCATTATCGGAACAATATATTTTGTTAGCTATAGCAATTCAAAAATTAGTTTCCACGATTTTTTCATTTCGTGGTCCATCTGAATATCTACAGTGCCGTTATTCGTCCATTCACTGGTCGATTTACCCTACTCAGGTAGATGCATCTATGTATATCTTGCGGAAAGACCGTATTCGTTGCAAACAGCTATGCGCATGCGTACGTAATTTCCGCCTTGAGTAATCGGACCGCGGACTATTGGAATCCGGTGGAGCTTAGTCTCGACGGATTATGGATGAGCTATATCTATCAAATGCACCCTGTCAAATGCACCGTGTCGGGGGATATTCCCGAAAACGCGTAATGGCCCGAGAAATTTCGGGAATCGTCACCCAGCCGCCTAATCGTCCGATTAATCGTTAATTCACTGCCACTTTGCAAACGGTATTTCGCGTGAACGATGAGGTTCCATGGCAGGTATGAAAAAAGCTCGGTCATAAATTTTCGACCGATTTTTCATACGTATACGACTTTAGACATGAAAAAGCACGCGTTCCTTCGTACCGAGTACCCTCATTGACTGTAAATTCCGTACCAAGTAGGCTCGTAATCAACTCACGCTTGCTGGCGAGCCTCGAAACTCAATATTTCAACAGTTGCCAAAGTCGCAGCTTTCGAAGCGGTAAAATATAGATTTATTTTGCATAAATTCTAAAGCCCTCGAAATGCGTCATCGTTCCTCGCAATTGAATTGTCTCACAAGGAACATCACGCAAGTGTTCGCCATCGATTTTATTGAATCTCATATATCTGATGAAGCATTGAAAACTATTGGACGCGTTTTTTTTATCGGTGGAAAAACGGTTTTGAAGTCGGGAACGACCCCTTAAATTACTTACAAACAATCAAACAATCCACCGATCTGAATGAAACAGAAACCAAAGTTCTTCTCATGTTAAGGGGTTACCCCCACTAGCAATTTTGAAAAAATTGATTTTTTTTATTGCATTTTTTTGAAGTATACGTATCTGAGAATATGTCCGGAAAATGTCACGTCGATCCGAACAAAATTGACTGAGATATGAGCGTTGAAAGAGAAGAATCCGTGAATTGAAGAACTGAAATTGAAACTTTCAACGCGTTTTTCTCAAAATGGCATTTCTGAAGTCGGTGACCAAGATTACTCGAACACTAATGAACCGCTCTTCTTGAAATTTTGCGAGCTTATTTGATACATAAAAATGTAGTCTTTAATCGTTCGATTTTTTTTCGAAAAAAATGGCCGTTTTATAGCTAAAACACGGCCGTTTTTTTTCGTTAAAATCGAACCATTAACTTTGACTGTCCGCCATTTTGTGAAAAATGAATATTGTTTAAAATCCTTCGATTGAAGACTAATTTATACTTATATTTGACTAAATCCATCCACATTTTTTTTTTCAGATGATCCACTTCGCCGCAATGTTGGTCACCGCAAACCGTGTATATAAAAACATTATTTCATCGACGGCCATTTGCCACTAAACAATGTAATATTTTTCAATAAAAAAATTACTGAAAGTTCTTCAAGATGTGTTCTTTAAGATGGTATATTGATCGATTAAAAAAGTGTTGTAGTTTTCTTTTAAAAAATTCATGAAAAAGGCCTTTTTTGCGCTACAAGTGGGGGTAACGCCTTAAGGCTTTAGGCCACAGTAACTGGTATAAAATCATGTGCGAATTTAACAATTTTTTCGTATGAAAAAGTGATTCAGTCATAAAATTAATTACACATCTATTTAGTATGACTATCTAGTATTTAGTATTTTTTTCGTATTTATTTCTAATAATTAATATTTTATAATTAATTATTATGTTAATTAATTATTATTTATAATTAATTATTATTATAATTAATTAATAATTCATATTTTATAATTAATTATTTATTTCTAATAGTTCTAGAATATTAAGTATGAATAAAATGGCCGACTACTCGAAACTTCTCGAAACAGCTGTTTTTCAATTGGCGTGACAAATAACTTCAACAATTTTCACTCGATTTACTTCAAATTTAAAAGTTATGTTCCTAATTGCATTACGCAGAGAAGTACGTACGGAATGTCTGATTAATCGAAAACTTTTCATTTTATGAGCAGTTATAACGACATTTTTCCCTGAAAATTCATTTCTTAAGTTCAAATACTTACAACTTTTGAAAAAAAAAGTTTAATTCCGTACGTACTTCTCTAGGTATTATAATGTAGATTGACGAGAATTTTTGTTTTTTGTTCTAGGTCAAAAATTGTGGATGCTAAATGTCACGCGGCGGAGCGCCTAAAAAAAAGATAACAAAGGAAAATATTAGTAGTCGGACATTTTGTACATCGAAAAAAAAAAAATTTCTAACAGATTGATATTCATACTAAATAGATGTGTAATTAATTTGATGAGTGAATCACTTTTTTATACGAAAAAAATGGTTAAATTCACACATGATTATATACCCGTTACTGTGGCCTAAGGCCTTAACGATAAAAAGAAATGCACTATAGAAGTACGGGAAAAATCAAATCATAGAAAGTTTCTACTTTGTAGGGCCGAAAAAAAAATTGATTTTGCTACATCGGAAAGTGCGAATGAAGAGTAAGGTGTACTGCAGGGTCCTGGCATAGCAGGTTAGGTCTAAGTGTGAAACTTTAACTTTAAACGCGTTTATCTCGAAGCCACGTTTTCCAAGTTTTCGGAAGTGATCCTACACGCCCTCGATGAGCAATCGTTATACAATTTCGCAGGCTACGTGTACAACAAACGTCTTCATTAGTCGAACTAGAATTACCCAAAAATATTCACCCGTTTTTATTTTGTGAACAAAATACTGCACAAACTTTTGGTAGAAAACTAAACTTCTCCTTCGACCCCTATCTTTTTTCAATTCTTCTTTTTGATTCTGGTTCGACTTATACACAACATTGTACAAAGTGAAAATACGTCTGATTTTTTTTCCTTCAAAACATCTTTTCAGGTTTTAGGACTTTCGCAAGCGAAGAACCTTCTCCCACTCCCAGTACCATATTTCCTCAGACTTTAAAAAATATTATCACGTTCTATAAAGATCGCTCAGTGAACATACAAAAATTCGGAATTCTATATTCAATAATCAGCATGAAAAATTGGTGAAAAATCGATCATTTTTAGGCCCCACAAAGTAGGAACCTCCCTTAAGCGGTGACCTCCCTTTCTTTGAGGGATAGTTTCCACCCCTTAAAGCTGTTTTTCCGCCGATAAAAAAATCGGTGTCTAACGGTTTTCAATGCTTTATCACATATATGAGTTTCGCGAAAACCCAAGCCAGACACTCAAGTGACGTTCCTTGTTAGCTCGAGTAATTCTCTGGCTGTAGATTCCAGATTGCACTGGAATATTTGCCATTATTTCTGTCTATGAATAATAGCGCAATCACGAAGCGTCCAAGTTTGTCGAAACTCTAGAAATGGCTTCATCCATTCGCGAGTTTACTTCGTTCCCTCGGCAAGTAGAGTGGGTATATGCAGTGCTGCTTCTAATTCAGTCCAGTATATAACTGCGTAACTATGATGTATAAAACGGGATGCACGTAGGTATACAGGGTAGATATCGAGACGAGGGGCTATTGTGCCCGGGAGGACATCTTGAAACTCTAGGTGGAATAATATATATCCGCGCGATAACGATCTCCGCCCACTCGATACGTGTACACGTGTAGATCAGCCTGCCAATAATTTCCGTTACTTCGAAAGAGACATTGATGATGATACAACGCTTCCTCTCGGGCATCTCGTGCGCGAATTATCCGCAAGTGTTCTTTCAACTGTAAATATTATCGTTATCAGCGTGTGATTCGCGCAAATAATTTCCTTCGGGACGCCTGCACCAATACGTTAGACCGTATTCGGTTCTCATCGACTCTAACGTTCTCCGCACGCAATTTCCTGCCCTGGTTAGCTCGATGCACCGAGCGTTTTTTTTTTCTCGTTTTCCTAGTCGAAAGCTCCTGAACTTGGCGAGTGATATTGCAGATTTCGGAATCAACGATGCGGCGGAAGATACGCCAGGATTGCGAAGAGAGGATGAAACTGCTCGGGCAGTGTGCTGCTTTGAGGAGTCAAGCGTATCAAGATTGCGTAGGAGAGATATTATAATTATGATACGAGTATTGAGGTAGTACTGGCGGACTGACTAATCAACAGAAAATCTATAAATGATCGAATCCGAAAAGGGTAAAATATAATACATTTGGGTTTAATAATAAACATGATATGGAAAATAATTATTTGAGAAGTGTGTGTGATAACTGTGTATCATATTATGAAAATAAAGTATTAAAATAGCAATCAGATTTGACTTGAGTTGTCACAGGCCGCCATTCCGTAATTCTGGGAATATCCGTGACAGCGATGTACTCAGGTGAGATTGCGTCTTGTGTTTTTGAAACTTTGCCTTGAACGGTTGGATGTTGCGATATCGTCAAATGACGAGAATTCCCTAATGAATATCCTGAAATTGATTCGTTTGTGTATGGCCCAACAAAATTTCGGAACGTAGCCTAACATCGGCCATTGGAGAACTTAATCCGATTGGACAGTTGCGCGAAAGCTGCTGTGACGTCCACATCCAAACGTAAAGATAGCAAGAGATCATATTTCCCTTTCAGGATTTATTCACCGTCGCTTGGCGCTTCCCCTTGGTTTTGCTATAATTGCGTGTGACATCTGTTCGCCTCTGGTGAGGTTGACGACGTATTTTGTCCTCTATTCCACGTAAAAATTTCATTCGGCGTTGAAATGCTCAAAGAGAGGCTTTGAGGGCGATGATGTCTGAATTGGAATCCCCGAAACATGGGAACGATGGTATGACCACTATGGAAGCAATTTTTCCGCATGACTTGGATATCATACTGGCTAGAGGTTCAAATTGCACGATCCCTACAATCCATTGCAGGAAAAATGAAACGCTGAGTAATTATATCAGCAAGCTGCGGTCAACGACAATTCCATTCAGTTGCATACAGCATACATTATATGTCATGCTGAATATCAATATTTCCGATCCAACTTTATAACCATTTCGATACAGAAAAATTGTCAATTGAATATCGATATCGGAGTATGACTTATCCACTGTCGAACAGGCCATTTTACGTAGGAATACTGGTGGACAAGACTGCAGAAGCATGCAACGCTCGAAGGGGAAATAGAAAGAGGACGAGAGGTCTTGGGAACCGATGGAGATGCGACGATATTTATTGTATTTAGAGATTCCAAGGGGTCCATCTGCACTTCGTCCGAGAGGTTTGCGCAAACACTTATAGACCCATACGCGTACAAAGCGAGGGAGGAGAGAAATAGCACCACGATCTGCAACGACCGTACTAGGTGTAGGAAGGGGGCTGAATATTCTGGTAAACCGGAAGACGCTTGCATAACTTCGCAAAATCGTAGGTTTCTTGTCCTAACTTTACAAATATCCATGTGCGCATTTCGGAATTTTCATAGCTAACGTAGAAACGACCCAGGAACACTTCACCGGAGTCATGTTGGGATCCCAATGGAGACTAGATGCTATCATGACTGCACCAAATCCCAAGTTGTACATATACCGGTGGTATGGCATTCGTAAATACACTGCGAATGGTTATTCTAATTAATCATTTTCCACAAAGGTATATCGACCAAAGCTTCACCGGATGATACCTTGCTTGGTGGAAATTTAATGGATGCTAAGCATGGTTTGATGAGCTGTAGAATGCAGACAATGGAATCTATGATGCAAATTAATTTTCCACGATGCTCACGGTTGCGCAAGCTATTTCGTAGAAATTACGAACGAGAATGCTCGCAGCATGATCTGAGCTTCAATAGGTTGGGTGCGGGGATGTTGAATTGCATTAACGTGATACGGACGCGAATCAGAATATCGAATTTTGGCAGACGATGCGAACTACACTGAAATAAAGACATAGCTAATCTCTACCATCGTGGGGATTGTGAATTCACTCGGATCGGTGCTCGATCAAGATGACACTCGCCAGGCGGCTACTTTTTGAGACGTCAGGCGATTAAGATAATGAGACTTTCTGCCGAAAAGAATATCGGTTCAAGCGCCAGAGCAGAAAAAACGGGGTCGTAAAGCACAAAATCTAGAAAACGGACTTTTAAATTGAAATATCCGAGTGGGTGGCCCCTAAGTAAAAATCCAAGTTTTCGGCACCAGGGGGCGCCAGCGTTAGCGGCCATCTTGAAAAACGCGTTTTTACCAATATCTCGTAAACGGTGCGGCGGACGGTAAGACTGATAAGGACCTTTTTTGTAGGACATTTAATTTTCTGTGAATTTTGTTTATAACTTTTTTCTCTGTGGTTAATATTTGCCGAGATATAGTCAATTAAAAAATCACGGGATGAAATCTCGGTGGCTTTAATTGCGTAAAGATTGTAGGCAAAACTGTTAATCAGTATTGGACACGTTGGCTATATGGCCAGATGTCGAAATAACGAAAGTTATTTCTACATCCGGCGACGAGTAGTGTTGTGTATATTTCTGAGATAAAAGAACGTTGAAAGATTCCTTCGTACTACCTACGCACGATGTAATCAAAGTATCTGCAACGTGAAACGGGATTCAGACGTTTCTCATTTATCGGATAAAATCAGGTATGAGTCCAAGCGGTCAAGGGATCGTGGCTCGACATCAAAATTATATTTGCCTCATAGGCCCTCGCTTCAAAAAGTTATCATCCCAAAGGGAGAGCAAACTCCGGGAATATTACGCGGAGATCTTAAGTCCTGGATTACTCGATCGCGTATATATAGAGAAATGAGGAGAGCGTACTTCGTAACGTACACGGATTGAATAATTCATGTGTGATCCTTCGCTACACAGGCGGAATTTTGAAAGATCCTTTCGTTGGTGTCTGAACGTTATAGTTACCCATAATGCCCTTTTGTCGTTTCACGCGATTTGCGAGACGCTTCAACCTTGTCCCGAATTTCGTTGTATAGACGCTATGAGAAATTTTATTTTCCCTCGGCCACATGGGCATTAGTTTCAGAATGATCTTTCACGCATCATCTTTGATCCCGTGTGCGCCTTTACTTTTAAGGGTTCGTCACAGTGTAAAATTTTCAAAAAACCGATTTTTTGCATTATTCGATAGTATAGACGGTTATATACATCCTGTTCAATTTTTGGGGCGAAATGTTAATTATTCTGGTTGTAATATATCTGGTTTTTCTCCGAAAAAAAGGATTTCAAAACGGTGGACACTCGCAAAGGAAGAGTTTTCAAGCTATCCGTGTCAAATTTTGACACAACATTCTTTACGCCATTATTTATCTTGATATGAAAGCTTTTTTAACCTTCGTATTTTTTTCGACGAAACACTGTTGAACAAATACGCTAAATTAGATACTTTTTCGTCAAACCGCCACCAGTTTGGCAATTTTGATTTAAAAAAAAACCTCCATAGCAAGATAGCAGTTTTCATACTGATCAATGATCTTTTTACAAATATTATCCTTCTTTTTTTCGAAGACATTATCAACCGTTAAAAGAATGTAAAAATAAAATTAAAATAAACGCTTAAAAATGTATTTATTCTTCTATACGAGTGTATTGATTGAGATTAAAAAATCCGACTGATTAGCGTATTTTAAGGATCGAAAAAAGAAAATCGCGAATATCAGCAATTTTTCGGCCCGTTACACTGTGAAGATCCCTTAATTCAAGACTCTTCCGCATGACCGCAGAATCCGATAGATCTCTGTCGTTCGATCTTAAATATCTCCGCGCATTCTCGTGAATTCATGTCGAGGCACTCACCCGAACCCCACTAGGCTTTTCTTTCTATGCTCACCGAAGCCAAAGAATGGACGACGTGAGTCGAAAAGGAAAGAATCGATTGGCCTGCAATGTTGAATCCAACGAACGACTGGCGAAGGAGGAGAGCCAGGCATGACTTCACTGGCGTATTGAAAAGGAACTTCACGTATGTCAATATATATATACACAGGGTGGATCAATAACTATTACCACCTTGGATATCTTCGAAACTATAAGGTTCACAGAAATATTTGCTGACATGAAATTGCACAGTACGAAAGGGGCAATCCGATAGCGATAATAGTTTTTTGCAGGTGGAGGTACTTCGGACATTTGATGGTCAAGTCCGTTTTTTTAAATGGATCGGTATGTTCTTTTCTGTATCATGAAAGAGGAGCTTAAAACGAGCTCAACGACCGATAGCATAAGGTCATTGAAGGTCATAGAAAGTACAGAAAAGCGATAATACTTACAGTTTCGGTATTAAATAAAATTACTACGTTTATAGTAAGCTACTACGCTCGGCACCCAGTTTGTGATATTTCATTTAAGGGTTACCCCCACTTGCAATTTTGAAAAAATCGTTTTTTTTTATTGCATTTTTTTTAAGTATAAGTATCTGAGAATATATCCTGAAAATTTCAAGTCGATCCGAACAAAATTGACCGAGATATGAGCGTTGAAAGAGAAGAATCCGTGAATTGAAGAACTGAAATTGACACTTTAAACGCGTTTTTCTCAAAATGGTATTTCTGAAGTCGGTGACCAAGATTACTCGAACTCTAATGAACCGATCTTCTTGAAATTTTGCAGGCTTATTTAATACATAAAAATGTAGTCTTTAATCGTTCGATTTTTTTTTTTCGAAAAAAAATGCCCGTTTTATAGCCAAAAAACGGCCGTTTTTTTCGTTAAAATCGAACCATTAACTTTGACTGTCCGCCATTTTGGGAAAAATGAATATTTTTCAAAATCCTTCAATTAAGGGGGGATTGTCTTTTTTTTCGCAAAATTTACCGCTTTTTGGGAATTTTTTTGTGAAGAAAGTATACAACGGAAAACTTGTGAAACTTGGCATATAGTTTTATTGATCTGTTTACTACATACAAAAAAATTTTTAAACAATTTCATCAAAAAATCCGCTTCCCACCCCCCTCGACGCGCGATGGTCCTTTTTTGATGGTGTGCACGATTTCTCAAAAACTATTCAACCGATTGCCTTCAAATTTAGACAGAATGCTCAGCTGACATCCTTTTATCGTTTGATGAAGCAAAAAAGCAATACGTTTAATAGTTTTTTATTTATAACAAAAAATCGATCAATTTTTTTCGAAAAATCGATACTTCAAGTTCAAAACGTCACCAATTCGTCAATTTTTTTTTTCCCCCTTCATCGAACGATAGCTATATGTGTCTAAAGTAAAATGCTTTTTGGGTTTTTGTTGCAAGATGAACGTGAAGGCTGTAATCGAGCACACCATAAAAAAAGGACCATCGCGCGTCGAGAGGGGTGGGAGGCGGATTTTTTGATGAAATTGTTTAAAAATTTTTTTATATGTAGTAAACAGATCAATAAAACTATATGCCAAGTTTCACAAGTTTTCCGTTGTATACTTTCTTCACAAAAAAATTCCCAAAGAGCGGTAAATTTTGCGAAAAAAAAACAATCCCCCCTTAAAGACTAGTTTATACTTATATTTGATTAAATCCATCCGCATTTTTTTTTCAGATGATCCACTTCGCCGCAATGTTGGTCACCGCAAACCGTGTATATAAAAACATTATTTCATTGACGGCCATTTGCCACTGAACAATGTAATATTTTTCAATAAAAAATTACTGAAAGTTCTTCAAGATGTGTTCTTTAAGATGGTATATTGATCGATTAAAAAAGTTTTGTAGTTTTCTTTAAAAAAATTCATGAAAAAGGCTTTTTTTGCGCTGCAAGTGGGGGTAACGCCTTAAAACTTTACGGGTTACATCCAGCTAGTAGCCGGAAAAAGGGCAATTTTCGTGATTTTTTTTCTGGCAAAACGTGTGCAGATTTTTTATCTAGTTTCTTCAGATAGTTTAATATAGTTAAATCAAACGCATTTAGTTTCTACTTGAAATTATCCCAGTGCTTGGACGAAAGATTTGATAAAATATCGATTTTTTTTTAAATAGCCAACGTCCAAAGTGAAAGAATCGATTTTCGGTGAAAAAAAACTTTCTGTTTTTGGTGATAAAAAAGCTATGCATCGAACAAAAAATACCTTCGTTCAAGCACCGCTTTTTGATATGTAAAAAAAGCTTGTAAAATTGGAAATCAATCGGTACACTGATCTTTGAGATATCGTGGTCATCGATTGTGAACAAGTCATTTTGGGAAAAACGCGTATAAAGTTCGCCGGTTCGCGGAACCTACCTACAAACACCCGCAATTCCCTCAGTTTTGAAAAAAACGACTTGAAATTGGGAGAATATTTAAAAAATATTACATTATGAAATTTCGTCGGAAAAAAATCAATATTGTCAAAAATTTCAACTAGGCGTGACACTACTGTGAGAAATTTAAAAAAATCGATTTTGTTTTACATTTGTCCAAAGTGCACATATTCTGGAATATGTGAAGAAACTTTAAAGTTACAAACGATTTAGTGAGAGCAGGTAGCTCAATGATATACGTAGGCTAAAACTTTCGATCGCTTTTTTCTCAAAACGACTCTTATCGACCTGGCCGGAATCATAACTCTAGCTACGATCATCCAATTTTAAATTTAAAAAAAAACAACATTCCCATAATTGAAGTAGCTATCGTTGTACGTAGACGTTTTTTGGCATTTAGTATTTTTCAAGCCCCCGAGTATAAGGTAAAATTTCGCAGAAAAAGCGAGAGCTAAGTTTATATAGATAATAAAACCGTTCTACTTTTTAGACCAACCATTGTCAAGTTATCGATCTCGGCGTTGGATCACACGTTTTCTTACAGAGGTTCTATTATACCTCAATAACGTTTTGAATTTTTTTAAAATTAAAAAAAAATGACACGAAATAAGTTCAATGTATGCTCAATAACATACCTTTCCCCCAAATCCCAAATAAGTAATGTAGTGGACAAAAAAAAACGAAAAAAAAAACAATTTTTTTTACGGCCCATCACAGTGGTGTTTTCCCTTGACGTGAGATCCTCGACCATGTTCAGAGTATTGTAAAAAAATGGTCAAATAAAACATATCAAATGTAAAAAACCGCTTTCGAGCGTTTATTTCCTCGCTCCAACTTTCCGAAATGCAAGCAAAAAAAGGTTGCCATGTGTGCAAAGTAGGCATCTCCCTTTATGAGCCTTCATCGCCAGCCTTGTTCTCCGTTTAGCTTGAAGCCTCGCTCGCACTGACGGGACTAACTGGTCACTCGATAGAGGATCGTGTCCCATTCGTCTTCCATGAAAAAATGGACGCGCGCTCGTCCTTGATGGGAACGCTTAATCACGTGTTTAGTCCCGCGTACTCCATTAGGGCCAAAACAATGTAGAAGACGTCCACGATGGATAAAGCGAACAGAGATGTTCGTGTTCGGTGGCTACCTTGGCTGAACAAACGCGAGAGCTCACAACGAGGTAGCATAATGCAACGGGGGATAATGCGCGAGAAACCCTTGAAAGGGAGAGCTCCTCAAAGCACTCGGCCGTTTGCACGGAGAATCGAGGTCAGCCTCCCAACATACGTACGCACTTGTTGCAGATACGGTCGCTGATTATTCTCATTTTGCTTTCAGCGTTCGGAGAGCGTGACACGTGCAACAGTCCGGCTCGAAAGTGGACGTGTAGAAAAAGTGCCCAAAATGGCAGGAAATTTTTTTTATCCTGAAACCTTGTACTCTGCGGTTTTTGAGGGTGCTGATTACGAATCTGAACTCAAAATTCAGGAACTTAAAATGACGAACAAATATGGCGAATAAAAATACAAATAATACAGATTGATGTAGATAAAACTCATCATGAAAGATTCCTTCATTTTGAGTTCAGCATCACACTCAGCGTCCCCGAAAACCCCCGAGTACCAAGAATTATCCAAATCGAGCTGTTTTTTGCACTTTCGTCCGCCATATTGGATCTGCCATTTGAAATTTTTTAATTTTGTGTTCAGATTCGTAATAAGCGACCTCGGAACTCCCAGAGTACCAATTTTTATCTAAATCGAGTAAAATTTTCAATTTCGGTCCGCCATTGCAGCGGCGCCATTTTGAATTTTCAAATTTAAAGTTCAGATTCGTAATAAGCTACCTCAAAAATCCCGGAGTACTAATTTTCATCTGAATCGAGTAAAGTTTTTGATTTTTGTCCGCCATATCGGCGCCGCCATTTTGAATTTCCAAATTTTGACTTCAAATTCGGATTCAGCGAGCCCAAAAACCCCCAAGCGAGGCTCCGATTTCAAATCCGAGCAAGTTAAATAGGGAAATAAAGGTTGACGCACCATTGCGTCAATGCCACACAGGGCACGAAATTGCCCTGTGTGGCAATGCCGACGAAGGGGTCAAGAGGTTATGTCTACTTGTAAAAGCCGAAAAGTAAATTTTCTTCGAAACCAATATATTGTGACAGTTGAGGGAGCATCTAATGAATGTTTCCTGAAAATTTCGAGGTGATCGAATCAAAATCGGAATCGCGAGAGCTCGAAACAAATAATATTATCCCAATGAAGTCCGTGACGACTGGAAGATGGGCCGCACCGCAAGCCCAAACCCGAAGGCTATCGGGACGCTTCCGCAACGACCGCGACAGCGAAGAACGAAGTTAATTGGGCAAAGTGGTGTACCATTTTAACGATACAATTTGGATCGTCAATTTTTCTTGGTTCGAATTTCATTATTGCGGCAAACATTGAATATCGCTGAAGGAGGAGAGGAGAGCCCGAAGGAAGTTGAATCCAAGGACGAAGGCGAGAGACACAGGAGAGACTCTTGCTTGCATCAAGGTATAATGGGCCTGAAAATAACCTTGATGGAAAGTACTTGGAGCGGAGCTTCGGTAGTCAAGGCTCTCCTTCCATCGTTAGAACCAAACGAGCCATCGGCGATCCACTCAAATGTGATAGCGGTTATAGTGGTATATCGTGACCGCATCGAGCGGCTGTGCCATCGGGCAGTATCGACCGAAGCTACCGGGGCCACCGGAGCCTTTTACCGGGTGCACAATTCTGTCTCCGCGCCTGGCCCTCGCTTACCTAACCAAACGAAACGATAAATTTACGGGAAAAGAAAAAAAACGTTATTCAACTCTCAGCATCGACTTTCCAGGGTCGAGGACTCGAGTAGGTCACACGTTGGTGTTGGCCGTAGAGGCCGAGACACCGTGAGTTTCGCCATTCCCTTCATGCTGACAAAACACACGTGCAAACACGAAAGCCGCCAGCAAGCGTCGTCGAGAATTAATTTAGACGATGGGCTTTTGTTCCACATGCGAACGGAAATTGCGCGACGGAGACGAACCGATGGAGCAACTCAACACCGAGAATGCATCGCCTACCTAACTTTGAGCCTTCCCCTAGAGCGCTAATTTCCTTCGCGCAATCGATTATGTATGACGATGCATGATCGTTTATACTGCGTTCAACGAGAAAACGATACGATTCCGAACGTAAATTCGTACGGTACGGTCAGTTTGTAGCTGACGCGCCGCCCTCTTTACCCTCTCCGCGTAGATTTTTAGGCGGGGACCCAATCGTTACGGTGCTACGGTACCGCGCAGCGAGCCCCGTTACCCCCACCCGACCCACACAGGCCGCTCGAAGCTGCGCGGCGCTGCGTCGTTCTCCCGTTGAACGCGGTATAGCTCAAAATTCGTCAGTGCATTTTAGTTGTGATCGTATACGTACCATATATGGAGGAACTTTTCACGGACGCGACGTTTCACGCTGTCGCTCTTCCGTCTGTACTGCAGTCTTCGGCAAGCCTCTGAGGATATGGGCTCTGGCAGCTGTTTGTAAAAGCCTGAAGAAGAAGCGAAAAAAATACTGATCGCCACGTTTCGTTTCGGATTTATTTCGTAGGTTGTATTTAGATATTTTCTTCTCCGTGAGTTCGGGATGAGAGAAGCTCCACTTGGCACGAAATAATCTTGACTGAAAGTCCGCAGTTGCTTCGATTCAATATTCCGAACTCGTTGAACAAGTGGAATATTCGCCTGTTGGCTTTGTAAACTGGGTCGATCCAGTCTACGAAGTTTCCCCACACTTCATCACGAATTTCATTCTCATCAGAATTTCTCTTGTATTTTCAAGCGCGACGCTTTAGGGCCACTCAATTAAACGTGCAAACTTTTATCATTTCGATGCGGTAAAGATATTGCGAAAATTTGTGGATTCTGATTTTCAGCTGTGTACAGCGTCTTGTCCGGTGAGTCTCGAGAGCAGACGAATTCGAGTTGAAGTGTCGTTATAATGAAGCGACAGCTCGAAGCATTGATGGAACTTCGGTGCGAGCGAATCAGCCGCTGCAGTATTTGCCGACTGGCATATTTTGACCAAACTGCACGAGTTCTAGACATTTGGCTGGCCATCAGGAAAATTTTCCGCGTGAAATGACTTGCGGACATAAGACTTTCGGTATATCGCTTTGGAGGGCCCGAAAAAAACGTTGGCTTTCTTAACGCCTAGAGAGGAGACTGCGTTTCATCGCAGTTACCACATCGATGGCCAATTTCAAGGTTGTCGTTGGTACGTGGTGCCTAACGTCGTTCAAGCAGGATATGAATAGCGTGAGGACGGTAGGTGCAGTAGCAATGGCAAATATTTATTCGAGGCAAACGCGATTTCTGGCAGCGAGGCTGTTTATCCGCTCATATATCCGTCATTTACTTCAGACGTGCGGGCCTCATTCACAAACGTTTGGCAAAGGAAAAATTTCAGCGAAGATTTGCAAAAATTGGCGCAGCCGAGTAGAGCACCGTGCATTTTTCTTTTCTCTGACGTATAATTACCCTGGAAAATGTCCGAATGCGTGGGATAACGCCCCTAGAGGCCATGACTGCTTACCAAGCCAACTGAGGTGCTCCGTCGTCTCGAGTTTGTTCTTGAACTCGTCCATCTGTTGTTTGAGATCTCGCAGTGCAATTGATGATTCCGACGACGCAGTTACTTGATGTTCGCGCAATTCACGCTCCAGGGCAGCAACGCGTCTCTCCAGAGCACGCAGAAGATCCCCCTCGATCATTCCCAAAGACGTCGGATGTGCCCCAACGACCTATCGCACATGGCAAACGTACAGCTATGAAATGAGACCTTTCACATCCAAAAGAAGATACATTCGCTAAATCTTCTTGCTTGCTAACGTCCGATCTTTGCTGGCTAATGTCTGATCTTTCCTCGCCAATGTTTGACCAAAATAGGACATGTATACGTTCCACTGCTTCGCTAGCGTATTCACGCCGGACAACAAGTGAAAAGCCACACGTGTTGGGGGGCACGAGCTATCCTACTATGTACAGTTAAGCGCTGTTTGACAAGACGACATCTGTTGATGGTTACTAGGTAAGGTAAGGACGGATTACCTGAAGCACGTAGGGTGTATCGGGTGTATTAGGGGGAAGCTGCGGTGAGATGTTAAGGAGTTTATCGCCCTTGCGCAGTTTCACGATGTCCAGAGGTCCAGCCTCCGCAGCGCTTCGAAATAGTTCTGTAACAACAAAACAATACGACCATCTTTACCTCTCCAATATATTGGCGTATCTGCCATAGAGAAACGCAAGAATTTCTCCAGACAGAGATTTCCGGTGTCAATGAGATTTTTGGAACTCAAGGTGTTTACAACCGAGGCTGTCACTGCACATTACGAAGTTTAAGTAATTTGCTATATTAGCGAACGAAGTTTGAAAAAGGCTTGCCTTTTCGCTAGTAGTGTGGAAAAATGTGAGGTTGAAGTTTGTATCGTTGAAAAGCATCGATTTTTTGTTCATTTTCTATTTCCCGCCTTTTATGCTTATCCAAAGACTTTTTATTTTGAAAATTGAGGTCGCAAATCTGACTTTCACAACCAAAAAAGGACTATTAAAAAGAATTGATTTTTGTTGCATTCCAAAGATGCAAATTCAACATCATAAATATTTGGATTCATTGAAAGTACGGTTTCTCGATTTTATTACATCGAATATTAAAAATTTGGTTTCTAATATTAATAATAAAGATTTGCGAGGAGACAGATTTTATTGAAATAATAATTTATACGCGAATGGAGTATTTTTCTTAGTAATTGTTCATGCATACTCCAGGAAAATGGAATGTGCTCGTTTGTGCCTCTCCTCTACTTAAGTAAACTATATATATTGCACACCTGTACGTCAAAATACATTTAATTTTAAGTAAATGCAATTTCAAAAGCTCCAAGCAGAGCTCTACTTCCGACGTTTAAACATCCCAAATGGGTTTGACTTTGAGATAAAAGCTGTAAAGGAAAAACAAGCGGAAAACAGAAGCCGAGGTAGGAATGTTCTGTGTACAACTTTTGGGAAAGTCGTTGGTAGTAGAAGAGTCAGCGGTATAAATCCATGGAAGAATAATCGCCGACGTCAGTTGTCCTGACTCAGGCTTCCACTAACGCGACAATTTTGTTGGGAACGAAAGAAAGAGACAAAAAGCAGGAAAGCGTCAGTGGCCGGAAGTTCAGAGGCAAGCAAGGTAGGCAAAGGAAAACATACCGTAGAAAGAGAGGAAAAGGCACTAGCCCCCGTCGAGCTTTTGACCCGAGAACTGTATACTTTTTCTGCTGGTGTTGGCTGGCGCGTTTCTTGTGTGACCGGTCGAAAACGTTATGTCACGTTTTCCTCCATCCGGTGCAAAATTAAAGGGAACGAGAATGGAAACAGAAATGATAATAGCTACGGTCCACGGAAGGTGCAGTCCGTTCATCTGCTAAAGCTAGCAATCTTATTCCGCTCGCAACTTATCTTTCTCTATGATCATGAAAATAGATGTAAAAGATACAAGAATGAGAGTTATCAGATTTCAGATTGATCCACCAGAGACTGCCAACCTTTGTGTATGATTTCCGTCGTTGGATTGCAATCGACATCTGTGAATCAACAAATTCTTTCTGTCTCGACAGCTTTTGAAGAATGGTCATTGTGATTCGTGACGTGATCCAATACAGATTATGATCACAGCGTTGCATGGAACGAGAGAAATCTCTTGCCATATGCACGGAAGCAAACAAGTGTTTATTTGGAAAGAAAAACTCAACCTGCACTCGTCAGTGCGCGTATTTGCATTTGTATAAGCTCACCCATTCGTTCGCTCGTTGAAGATCGCAGCAACCCTTGTTAGTGGAAAGGAGCAGTGAAGGAAGTTCCGATATAATTCCAACCATACTTGCGGATTAATTCGTTCGCTTTGAAAAAAAAACTCTTGCCGAGTTTCGGATCGTCCTTGAGGGACTTCTTTACAATTTCCTAGCCGAAGGCACCCGCTTCGCTGTCGCCTTAACCCTTTGATGTCCATAAGATGATTTATCGCAAAACTCGCAACGAATTCCTTTACCCAAGGGGCTAAAAACTCGTTTGATCAAACGGAGATTTTTTTGGAAAAACGGTTGTAGGTTTCCCTATTGCATAATGTAGGTTGATGCCAAAGTCATTGGTGAAGATGACTTTACTCGATGAATCTTCCTCTTACAGTTGCGTCCAACTTATTTGGCGGCATTTTTCGTAGTTGTGTATATGTTATCGGTCGCCTGCGAAGAGATAGGTCATATGAAAATCAATCAAAGCAGTTCGTATAACCCCGGCGAACCCTACACCCACATCAAAGTGCGTGGATAATTTTGGATAACGTTAAAAGTGTCTCGTGTCAAATGACTGCGCCAACGCGAATTCAATTGATTGACAGCTTCTAGATAATTTCGAATTGCAGAACTCCTTCACCGGTACTGAACGATATTGACACTTCACAATCCATATAACTGTGGTAGTTACGCCTCGTCGCACGTATATCGGAAAAAAGAGAGTGATGGCGACACATAGAGGAGAGCGAGATACGGAAAATGTGGGTGTATCACCGATTGGTTCAAAAAGTACGTTGAATCGATACACAGAGAAGCGAATAACGATACGAGTTACGAGCAGCGTTTCCGATAGTTTGGTAATGAACTGATGTGGTTTAATGTGCGTTACTGAGCATTCCATGTCAGTAGTTCAAATGTAGTTTTGTCAAGCAATAAAAATGACACTTATTACCGATCATCGAATTGTATTTAACGTAACTAGGGCACGACATTAATTGGATGATGGAGCAGTATGTTGTGATGTCGGTTATACCACATCGCTACCATATCTTTCCCTTCCAGTAGGATAAATACAACTTCTCTGGACGGAATAGCTAAATGAAATTGGATAATAATATTTGCCGTGTGGTACGCCATCCACACGTGTGTTTTAGGGTTAAAATAACGATTAGTTATGTCGGAGTATGCTGGCTGGAGTTATGACTCTTTGGATGAACGGAGCACCATCCGGCAGGGTGGTTCTATTTACTTACGGAAATGGCAAGTGAGCAGAAGGCCGTAGTCAAAAAATGAAGCAAGCGTGGGATCCTCGTTGGTAGAGGGAAAATTATTCACAAGTAAAGAAAAGGGTCCAAGATGGGGAAAGAAATTGTCCATTCATACTCCATGGAAAGATGGAAGGTGCTGTGTTTGTGGGAGGAAGTGCAAACAATACGTCAGAGAGAATATGATAAATGCGTTCAACCCCTTTTCCTCAACCATCACGATGTATCGCGGAAACATCAAGGAGCAGTGGTGCTAAAGTTTTTCATTATCACTTTTCTTTTGTATTGTAAAGGATAGAAAACGAGACCGGAAGTGACATCGACGAACATAGATATGTTTACGGATTCACGTTTTCCAATTTGAAATGATCCACGACCATCAACGAATGGTTGATTCTGTCTTACCGCAGCCGATTCTACATGATAAAGGCATCTTGAAGTTTTCGCGTGATGAGTTGAAACAGAAGCCCTAGTTTCACAATGAGTACCCATTGAAGGGCCTACGCCTAATGGTGTATCGCCAGGAAGGTTCCTGAAATATTCCTGAATGGATCTGTTACATTTCCAGAACACGCGAAACCGGAATAATTTCGGACTCGTGTACCCACCCAACCGACGACGTATATTTCTTTTCGGTACAATCTTCTCCTCTTAGCAAAGGTATAATGTAGTTATAAGAAATATGAAGTTTCACGAGGAGAATGTGCGAACCAAACTAATGATTTTGGGAATGAAATATCTTAAAGCAGTCCGACATAAAGCTTCACGCGCTTCACCGAAGAGGGTGGAATGAGCTTGGTATTCACGTTGCTCTCAGGGGGTGAGCCAGAAGTGATCAATCTTACTCAGGGAAGAAATGCGATGAAAACGGAATGGCGAGAGTTGCAAAGGCCGAAATTCAAGGGCCTATGAAGGAAAACAATGAGCTGCGCAGGAAGATTCAAAAGTTACTCTTGGAAATCAATTAAGTTTGTTATCTTTGTGACCTCGACGTCAACTGGGTATTATCTAATGTAACGCTCCATGAATAATCATTTATACATACATATAGGCAATACGTTTGAAGAGATCACATCCCATGGGACGGTAATTCCAATAATATTCTCGGGCGTCATAACTTCGAGTAACGAAGCTAGAACAAATAGGAAGCTAGTTCGGAAAATATCAGAGCGTCAATGTAAGTTGAAAATAATGCGCGTTTTCCACTACACGCGTTCAACTTTGCCCCCTTCCTGCATGACGAGATACATGCAATTAAGTGTGTGACAGATAAACGATTTGCAGCATTACTGTTACGAAAATCTGATTATTCCTGTCATGTTAAACGATTCCACTAGACATTCCATCCGTACGATTTTTCCAGAGGGCGGAGATCCCTATGTATAAAGAAAAGAAGAGCTCGTGGCCGAAAATGAACTCGACGAGGAACCCGAGGCACTCCCTGATGGCCCCGGAACCGCAAATTAATGGGTAATTTGGTCACGAATTTTTTTTAGTCTTACAGCTTTAAACGCGTTTTCTTAAAACCCACTTATTCGCGAACCTCGTACAAGATAACTCAAAAACTATCTGATCGATAATTTAATAATGTTGCATACTTTCGGATAATATAATTACCGTCTATGTGAAACTGAAGTTTCTCGAAAATTATTTTAAAAAACTACATTGATAATTACTATAGTAAAATTTTTATGAAAAATAGAATATTATTTTTCAAACACGTACCTACCATTTTTCGAATTTTCACTTTCGTCCGGTTTTTCAGGTTTACATAGAGCGTGTGGGTCTTAGAAATCTAACACTTCTTACAGCGAACAGAAAAAAAACGTGAAAATTCGTTTATTTTCGGCTGCCTAAACGCACCCCCCCCCCTGCCCCCGTAAACTGCTTGGCTGTTTCTCTCATCGTTTGGCCATCACTCAATAACGGGATATCAAACGAAAAGAAGATTCATTTCGCAATACGAGCTCGCGTGAGGTTATTGCGAGGCGAATGCATCCCAAATTTTGGTGAATGTCAATGAAGTTTCCCAGTCTATAAATCCAATGGAATAAGGCGACGCTCGGTTCTATTTAAAACTCATTTGGATGGAATGAAAGTACGCATATATTCCACAGGCAAATTTTGTAGAGTCTGCCGCGAAAGGAGAATCTAGCTGGCAAAAGTGAGAACGATAAATTCCGAGGAGGCCGAGACGACCCGAGAATATCTCTCGTCGACTGCGGCGTCGTGGATTCGCCATGCTGGTGCAATGCAATCCCAGATGCAGCCGCATGCGCTAGCGAGTACTTTTCACTATATACACCCACACGTTTGTATCAGTGGCACATACACAATATCATTGCAAGCTCATACGCTCTCTCAAAATGGCAATTTATATGCGAGTTAATTTGGCGTGTGTATACGTGTACGAGGCTACGGTTGCCTTCGGCACTCTGCACATAATTCCGGCAGATCGGCATTATTTAGGCAGAAAAGTAAGGTGTTATTGTGGCACGGCCTCCGGACAAACAAGTATACGCGAAACCAACCTACGGCACTTCATAAATACACGGCCCTGTTGCGATTTTAAGTAGGCGTAACACAACGATCGCCAACAAGAATTCTACACAAGTGTCGCTTGGACGTTGCACAGCTCCGTATAAAAGTAAGACGAAAGAGCACAAAAGAGCCGAGCAGGTAGTCGAAAATGAGTTTTCCGAGATAATAAGCAAAAGGTCAGATGTGCAGTGAACGCCAGAGTGACAATGCATCTATAATACATACCGTGACGACTGCAAGGAACTCTGGGTTGTATATAAACGAGCATGAAGCATCATCGTACAGCTCGCTGCTGGTGTTCGGTTCGTCACTGGCCAACTCTGAGAGGTGGCTTAATTGGCTCGACGGTACGTCACCGAGTCAGCAGAGAGGAGATACAAGAGCGAGGAGTGCCTGGCTAGTGCCAACATTCGTTAGTGTACAGAAAGGGAAAAGAAAACGATAGGAAAAAGGCTGATGGCGGCGGAAGAAATGATGAGTCCGGGCGCAGCGCACCCGTAGAAAATCATCCGGGCTCGGAGAACCGATAATATTTACGAGGTCTTTATGTAAGCTCGACGACCGGGTCATACGGCGCGATCGAGCCAACGATATCGGGCGGAATTGCCGCAATTAAGCGTAAGTAACAGCGCACCGTGACGCGACGTATACGCGTACCCCGTGTGTGATGGATATATTGAAGTATATTCACCCGCTATTAGCAACAATAGAGATGGGGAAGACCGCTGCTTCCTTTTATGCATTGCCGTCGCGACGTTTGATCGCTTCTTCGTAAACTTGATACGGTACCTACAGACGAGTGCAAGACGTTATAGATACAGTCCGGCTAGTCTAGCCTCCCTCTTCGCACTTCAGCTCCCGCGTACGATCGACCATTACTGCCATCGTGCACGCCTTCTTGTCCCTGCTTTACACGCGAGATGATCGTTCCCATTTCCGATCAGGAGGTTGAGACGGGGCGGCGATAAAAGAAATAATCGCCAAGGGAGTTGCTGCCAAAGATAGAGACGCCACAACGGAGATGAACAGAAGGAACGAGGAAGATGCCATGCTGGAGCAGCGGGACCGGAAAAAAGAGCCAGGGCCGCGGTCACTTGGAGGGACTCCCAACTATGGAAGAGGGGACTGTGCCCCATTGCTGTATCCACCACCCCATTCATTGACTCTAATAGGATAATGAAACGTGAATCATGGATGCACGATGGACGATTGTATTTTTATTGTGGCCCGGTCAATTTATTCATTATTTTGCTGAGGCCAATATCATTGGCAGCACTTCATAGGTGTAAGCAAATCAAAACGTATAGCTGGGATTATGGCTTGTTCGGCTGTAAGATTTTAGTCGTCGGATTGAAAAATGCATCGAACAGAAATGGGCAAATTGTTCTCATCATATCAGTTGAATGGAGAAAGTTCTCTATGAGTAAAAATGATCAAGCAACGATACGAAAATTTGTTGAGCCTGGTACAAGATTGAACATTGGGAAAAGTGTACATTTAATCTGTACAGATTATACTGGTGAAAATCAATCCAAATAAAAATCTATCGCAATTGCGAAATTCATAGAAAATTGTTCCCATGTATAGGGAACTATACATGGGAAATAACCTTAGGCATGATAGGGGGAAATGGGATGGTTTCGAGCAAAGGACAGATACGTACAGTAGTCATATGTTGACTATCCAATACATTGTACACATTCAATATGTAAATAATTCATTGTAGTTGCTGAACATTCGTTAGATTATCGCTTGTATCGTCAGTTATGGGGAGGCGTTTATAGATTTTTTGAAATACAAACGTGCCTTCTTTGGGTCTGGGCACATTCGTACATATAGGTATGGGACATATTCCTACCGTACGAATGTAGTCCATGTACGTATTTTTGAAAATAAATTTTTTTTTCACCACAAATATTATTATTCCAGACTTATGATGCAAAATTACAATGACGATGACATCTGCTATAAAGGAAAACCTGGAGAAAACTATGGTTTGTAGCATGTTCCGCCAAACATGATGCAAACCCAATAACAAAGATAAAGGAAAAGTTTATGTATCAGATGTAGTTTTAATTTTACCTAAACCCAAATCTGCTGCTACACTGACCACTAGCATCTTTAACTTTGGGAAAGACCTTTCTGCTTACAATGTGCAGGAGTTTAACATTAAATTGAGTGTTATCTCATTCGAAGCTTGATTTGATCCTAGAAAAACAAAATGGGAAGCTCTAATTGATAGAAGAATAATAAAAGAAGCGTTAATTAATATAAGTTTAGTTTTTTTTTTACAAAACGAAGAAGCGTTACTTATCGAGGAATTTTCGTGTGAATGTACATTATAATATGTATCAGTTTAGTGTTTTTTTTTTTTCATTTCCACGTGGATGCGTAGGTTAGTTGTGTGTTCGAAAGACAAAATGAAGAAGCAATGTTTAGTTAACAAAGATTTAAATGTAATTCATCAATGGTTACGAGAAAAATGTTTTGTTAATAAATAAATATGTCCAGTCATTGTACCCTTTTTAGAATAGTATGTGGCTTGTGGATCATGTTTGTACCCTTTTTGTTCTTATGTACGGAGGCTCCCCACTATGTACGTAAATATGGGCCCTACATTCTGCAGAAATATACGCCACATTTGGGGCATCGTGTCCAATCTTTTGCAAAATCATCCATTATTTGAATACGTTACATCGTATCAGCATTAAAATACTCTACTTTTAAAGCTAAATATACTGCCAATTTATCAGCACAATATCAGTTTAAAGACGCAGTTAGTTGCGCTAATTTTAATCATAAATTAAAAACTGTACGAATCCACGCCACTTTTTCCTACGTTTATCGAACGCATTTAACGTTTGCATGTGGAATTAAGAATTTGCGAACACGTTGTGTCGGCGAAATATTACGTTGATCGGTGCTGTTATTACATTCCTGTGGTCTGAAGACCGAGACCGTTGACCGCGTACGCCACAACTTATAGTCTACCTCTCCACTTTTTCCGTCGATCATTATTACTAAAAATGTGATTTAAAAGGTTGATGGCGCGAGACGCTGGAGTGTATGCCGGCACTTGGAGGAATCATTAGCGTACATAGGAACCTTGTGCAGAATATGGATTGTGGATAATGTATACTCTGTTCCCCTCTATATTTTACGCGTTTTTATTATTAAGCCCTGTGATTAAGAAACAACCCATGTCACTGGAAGAAAAATTCTGCGCGTATCATTGGAAGAAAGATCCTACCCATGGCATTGGAGGAATGAACTTATGTGCATTGAGAGAAAAATCTTACAGTCGCTACATCGTTTAGGAAAGATTAGAGAGAAAAACGACTCATAGATGAACCATCAAACCACCGGATTCTGTCAACACACAGAGTTGAATATTCTTTAAAAACGTCGCGACCGCAGTTATTTTATGATATTGAAATTGACATAGTTGGAATGCACCGAAAGTTTAGTAGCCCACGGTAGAAACCACTCAAACGTTCTTCAAGATTCTTGTCTGAATTCTGGTGCTTAAATTTGCGGGGTAAGATTTTTTATTATAAAGAACATGAAGAAATAAAGAAATAAAACGAATTTTAGTTGCATCCCAACGATGCAAACTTTAACATCGTGTGACTTTACTCAACACCGCAATCATTATTAATCTTGTTCATCGTCTGTATTTACCATGCAATGTTGACTAGCAATAGGAAATGCAAGGCATAAAAGATTCCGTCACGCAGTCGCAATAAAGACAAAAATTAATGCATCAACCGCCAGGGTTATTAGCATTGCAACCTCCTGCCTCTTGTGCTGGTGTGATTCGGACAAGATAACATTGATATATGGTATTATCGGCGTATGCATAGGTCCACACAATTCACGTCACCGTGCCAGAGCTACGTTATATCCACTATTGATAAATATTCGTTTACTCGGACAACCCATTGAATACAGCGCAATAATTGTCAGGAGTGATACTCAGATATAATTTTTTCTCCACCGGCAAGATGATGGCCGTGTAATTTGACCCTTCAACTTGCTGTGGCTGAGAGACGGATACTCTAACCGATACACCAAAGTCTATACGAGAAAATATATCTCATGTAACCTTTAATAGTTGTGTGATAGAGGAAAAAGTTTATACTTTTACATATGATATTACATTATGCAATCAAAATAAGATCTCACGTATCGTGCGATCTAGGGGTACATCAATGATCTGATCCATAATTTGCGGATGTACAAAATTTGATTTCCACTTGCATAACAAATTGCGGCAGTCTATGTTTTTCCAATCTGAGAGTTAAGTAATTGGGAAGACGAAATCTTTCGCTGAGCTTTTTTCTTAACCATGCACGCCAAGTCGTTGCGCAGCATTTCCAGTGTACTTGTGTGGTACATAAAAATGTACATTTCTACATATATGCAATTTCCATTTCGTCCAGTTGATGTGACAAAAGTTGATGAATTGACTCTTGTATACCGAGAAATATTAATTTTTACATATTTCAGTTTGCTGTCATGTAATGAATATTTTTGGTTTCGTAATCTTATTTTGAAGAAAGTAAAAAAATGTTTTCGTATTGCAAATGAGGTAAAAAGCAACAGGCGATTTGTAGAGTTCCGCTGCTTCCAGAGGCCTTTTCCCGAAACAAACTTTACACATTTGTCTGCAGCATAATTGTAACGATGTTTTTACAATTTAATTAAACTTTCATGATTCCTTTTAAATTATTGAATTTTCATTCGGAAACTTTATTCTGAAAAACGAACTCCTACTTTCAGTACAAAAATTTGTAAAGTTACCTATATTTGTAAGGCTCGCGGACGAGTGTTTGTCCGGAAGATCCCAAAGTATGATTCAGAGCTGAGAGAAAATTATTTTTTCGTTCTGAACCTGCATATTTTATCATTTGATTTGTTTGTTGCAGCAAAACAAGAAGTACCGAGCCTTTCTGAAAAAAATTAAAAAATATTATAAACAAACCGAGATTCTTTATTTTGCACGTGGAAAGTGAAGCTGCTTCGAGCCGCTGAAAAAGAACATCGATTCGACAAATTTGTTATTGTCGTCTAACGAATTTACCGGCTTTTTCTTAACGAATTCGTAATCGACGAACCACGATATCTCCATAGCCAATTGGCCGATTGAGCTCAGATTTGGCATACACCTTCAGTAGACTGTTTTTCAACGTTGGTAACAGAATTAAGAGGAAATCATTTTTTTTCATACATAAGTCGTAAAATGGTCCGAAAAATAGAACAAATTCATCATGAAAATTGACCATGCCGCCATCATGTACATTTTTTGCCGGATCTGGTATCAAACAACACTCATACAGATTAAGAATACGTGTGGTTTTCTTCGTTCAGATTCACATAACGTCCACAACACTGATCACCTTTTGGAGACGTTTTCCACGCACCGTTGCAATCAAACGTATAAAAGTACTTGACGATGTTTTTTTCTTTCATTCATACATATCCTAGAAGGATCAATTAACACGTGTTTTTATTTTTTCAGTTATTCAATCCCAAAGATCACCTCCGATCCAGCGCTTTATAAAACAATACTGCCTTCGTGGTTCCTCCTCCTTTGCTTTCTCCTGAGCTGAAATAAGTACTTGCAAAATAAGTAGTCTCTCATTTGTTCAAAGATCAACAGGGAAAACTCTCATTACAATCCCCGTATATATCTATCGCAAGGCATACGGCCAAACCTGTCGCTGGGGGTTCTAGGAGGATCCGAAGTACTTTGTACACGTGATCTCTATATATATTATTCCGAATATAATCAGAATCGCCTCCGAGCGACACAAGGTAGCTTATATCAGCTCGTCGTGCTTTCTCCCTCGTGGTTTCGTAATTTCCGCCAAATCGTCCGGACGTGCACCCACACATAGACATTTATATTACGGTATATACAATAGCGTGTACTGAAGCATTAGATAGTATCGATCGGAGCTTCGAACAGAACGGTTGCTGCGAGACGAACGCGACAGGGAATTGCATTAATAGACGTCTGTGGAGGACGAATCGATTCTCGGCCCTCACCCTCTTTCGCCTCCTCCAGTTAAAGCTCTTGTGCTTAATATTGCAACCTATTATTAATTGTCCTATGCATGTAGCAGACAGCATATAGAACCAGATGTCCCCATGTCTTTACCCATCCCCCTCGGCCCCAGTCTAATTTCTGCCCTGCTGAATTCGAGTTCGATCTGACACTAAAGTGCGCTGAATCAAAGTTTCACAGTTGGTCGCAAGCAACTATGCCATTATTAGAGAAGTACCACGTGTGGAAGTATAAAACCGGAATTTTTTGTAAAAATTACACGTCTGTTGTTTGAAAATGATAAAAACGAATGGAGACGGCTTTCTGCGTCACATTTAATTGATCCGCGAGTTCTTGTTGACTTTGAGTATCATCTTCATCCAATAAGGCATGCAATTCGTTGTCTGCGAACTTATTCGGTGGTTTCCCTCGTTCTTCGTTTCTCACGTCACGATCGCCACTTTTTAATTTTTTTGAACCACTCGAAACACTGTGTTTTACCAAGAGCATGTTCACCGTAAGCTTCGACTAGCATTCGATGCAATTCTGCAGCAGTTTTCTTCGAACGATAACAGAAAACCAATGGTGTCCGCAAATCGTAGTTCGTAGGCACAAAACTCGACATGTTTAAGGTTATAGAAAAAAATACCGGTGTAGGGAACTTGGGTTGCTGTGTGTTAAAAATCTTCGTCGGCAGTTGGAGGGAGATGATGGCGCTGCGGAAGCAGTCTTACGGTCCCTAAACTGATGGCTAGCACCATCTATAGGGAAATTCCGGTTTCATACTTCTACACCTGGTATTCAATTAGTGATGAAAGTTGAAGAACAAAGTTGTAGGGATAAGCCGGCGAATCGGATGACAACGATGTTAATTTGATGGATTTGATTTGGGGTAGTCGTTTCCGGTTGATGTGTGTGGATACGGTTATCATATTGTACAGTTGGCCAATCGTCTGTTGAAAAGTCAGTATCGAGAAGAAATAGAAAGGAACTTGTTACCCTTGAGCTCCTTGTTGGTGACGTGGTCAGGTCGAAAGGTGGCGGCTTCCATCCGGTCGCCGACGCAAAAGAAGACATTCGAGTAATCTTCGTCGATCTCGCTTGTTCCGTTCGTCGTCTCGTCGAAGTCCATGGCCCGTTGATTGTTCGAAGTTCGATGCACTCGCTGTCGTTCGTTGATCGTCGTTTCAGCCGCGAAGCATCGGCAACGGTCGTAGACACGGCAATCGACGATCTCGTGCCCAACAGCACGCTTGCACTGAGTCCACAGTGCCAAGAGTAAACGAACCCGTTAGTTCGGGGGTGTCGGGTGACGCGCCGCTCCTCCTGGGCTCTCGCCGGACTCATCGTCGCATCGCCACCCTGGCACCCCCAATTAAGGCTGCCGGTCTCGTCGATAATCCTTGCGACTCGTCTGACTCCACGATCACCAAGTTACGCACGACAATCTCGGCCACGACGCAATACAACGCTAGTGACGAACCGGTAACCGAGGCCTTCGTTGTCTCGTCTATCCGAAATCCACGAGCTTCAAAGGCATCTTCCATTCTGCAACACGAAAGAACAGAAATAGCCTGTTAAATGCTCAAGTTTGGTGCGCGATGTGAAAAATCCGGGGTAGAAAAAAGTGGCTGACATGTCTGTTGTCGTGTGGATTTGGCATGCCCAACTATATAGACACGACAATTTCGTACTCTCACCATTGACGTTCAGGTTTGTGCCATCTCTATGGTCGTATCACAGAAGACAACTTTTGTGATCGCGTCACTTATAAATACCCGGGAGTACAATGTACCCAAGAACTTTCGATGTAGATAAGATCTCCAATTATGCCATCCATATGCATGACATACCTGTTTAAATTCCCCTTGGAATTATACGAAATTCCGTTGGCTTCCATTATTGCCAGAGACCTACGGTAGAGACAGATGGTACCGCCGCAGTATATAAGGTGTCTTTATATTTTATATGTAGGGCTCTCAGGGCTCAGGCGCTACGGGTCCTTGCTATTCTACGTCAGCATGCCCGAACGCAACAGCCCAACCTCTTTGAGATATTTATGCAATATAGAAATACACAAATATATACGAGGCCCTTCACGATACTCCGGCCACCCTGATTTTATGCCAAGGTCACCAAAAGTTTCCTAAATAAATGTCTATGATGTACCATTTGGTCACGAAAATATTGTCAAACTTCGCAACCTTACACGCTTCCGTTTTTTTCGAATATTTACTGTTCTTCAGCTACATGGAAAGATATCTTGCCCAAATCCAGCATCGATGTTCAAATCAAAACACTCCACTTTGCGTTTTTCTAAAAAAAAAAAAGGGACACCAGCAAAAGCATCGTGCTGCGATAGCGTTTTATCGTGCTATGCCGGAGATGTTGATTCTTTTCCTTCCAGTATGGTAGAAATAGTATATTACGACCCTAGGCCCGAAAGTTAGATTTCCTGGCATGTGCGATATGAAGGCCGAGGCGAAGCCGACGCCTTCATATCGCACATGCCAGGAAATCCAACATTTGGGCCGTGAGTTGTATACTATTTTTCTTGATCCCGTAAACGAAAGTACGGGCCTAATTAATGTATGTAATTCCGTGCAATTAATGCTGTCGTTGGTGCTGTCAGCTGTCATCTGTCGGCTGTCAGCCGGCCATCTCGTGAAATGCAATGAAGCTGTCGTTCTCGCAGGGACGCGAGCGAAAGTGGGGGGGGGGGGAGAAGCCCGCCCGACTTTTGCAAGACCGAGGCGAAGCTGAGGTTTTGCTGGTCGGGGCGGGCATTGAAAACATCAAGATGAAATAAAACCAACATTACTAACATAAACATCAAATCAACGTTCTGCGGAACCTTCTGATAAGGATTCTTCCATTTTTATTTTTATTTTTATTTTTTTGACACGTACGAAATTCTTCGCGAGACTAGGACACGACTTTGACAGGAGCGAGCACAAGATAAAAGAATAACGTGCATATGTAAATATCGCCGGCCGCGAAAATTCTGTCAGAGCGAGCGTTCGTCAGCCGGCCACGAAAAATGTTCTTCCCGGCCTGAAATGCGGCCGGAAAGTGCGTACTTTCGGCTAGGGGAGCAAGAAAAAATGTTTCTTGAAAACAATCGCACGATTGATGACGCGGACCATCGAAAATGCACTGCACTCACTAACTAATAAGTTCGTTAACTAAAGTTTCCTGACTAAAAGGTTGGCTACGAAAATGTAAGCCATCATAGTCCGTCATATTTCCGTCAGAATCACAACTTTTATGATTAACGAGGTACCTCTCCACGGGAGATGTGTCATAGGGAGAATCGATGGAGGCAGACGCCAAATTGATGATCGAATGAGCATCGCGGGAGCTTAACGAAAACAACGAAGCAAGTATGTCGCCATAAGAGATGATTAATAAAAAAAAACAAGCTATTTGTAGAGAACAAAAATAAACACTATTGGGATTTCGCCAGGTACACTGACATCGAATATAACCGGCCTTGCGTAATAAAAATCGTCGTTTTCGTTGAGGGAGATAGGCGATAACATTTAATGTCCATCGGGAAACGTCTCTACGGGTCATCCATGACGACCTCTTATTTCAAAAGTTGCGTGGCGCGAGATCGTAATCCCCCGATATAACAGCATGTATCCCGTCAGTATCCGATAAAATGGAGACGGGCATAAAAATATGCGTGCATCTACGTCATTTGGCAATGTCCATTAATCGAACGTCAATCAGTGTCCTTTGGGTAGCTTCATCGGTGGTAACGAACAGTAAGGACTATCTCCCGACACAAGCCAACGGAGGGAAAGAGGACGGCGTCATTCCTGTAGGACTATTAATCCGATTCAACAGTTCTCGCTTTTACTTGATGTCTGAACAAGACGCGCTATGCGGTTGAGGTAATTGAATGAGAGAATGGTCGATCGACGAATCGAAAGACAGGCGGTGATATATCGACATGTACATGCCGTTTTTTTACATTTGGGTATACGTATAGCTCTGCCCTTGCTGCTCTACGAGGAAATGCCGGATACGCTAAAACCAATCAGTATCGGGCGATACAGCGGAGATCGCCAGGCCAAGCCAATCAGCTCCTATCCCCTATCAGGAAGGACTAGCGTTGACGGAAAAAGTGAGATTGCTAAAGTTTCAATCTATCGGACAAAAAAACAACAACGTATCCGAAATTATTGATTAGAGGGATATAGTGGATCATCCGAATGGCAGTCGCATCCCTCATGGGTATCAAGAGTCAGAAGTTGATTCACGATATAGAAGCGCCCAGTTCTAAAGTGAATGAAATTTCCGTAGAGCTGCAGTTTTTAATTACGCCCCATATCACCCGTCATTATAATAGTTGAACACGAGCGTTTAATTTCTTTTGTTTTTAATATACTGCGAAGGAATGTGCCTTCGCAACTCACAAACTCTACCTTCAACCGCTTTGTTTTTATCTAACGTCGCTCGGCGCAATTTTGTTGAGCGTAACGGTACCACGTTTCATAATTTCATTGACCTACTAACGTCGCAGCGTGGTGCGCCAGCACCGACGGGGATTCGGTGCATTTTCGTGCGGTGTAAATTCGTTATGAACCTTGGAATACGCGTTTATGTGCAAGTGTGTACACGTGTGTGGATGGGTGTTCGCTCCGAGCACGCCATTTATCGGGTGGCTCGAACGCTCGAGTCAGAAAAACTTCCGCGTTAATTGTCAGGTCGTCGGACGAAGTGTAGGAACGTAGGAATCCGCAAAAATCGAGGTTTGAATAAAATCGTTGACGCTTACCTTTTGAAATGGGTCTTTTAAGGAATCACTGCGTCATCGTGCCGATTTTTATCATTATCATTAACGGGTGTCTAGCTTGTGGCCGAAAAAAGGCATTTTCGTGAATTTTTTATGGAAAGGTGGGTGCAGGTTTTCAATTTTTTTTACATTGAAGAGTGGATTGGTTTTAAGTATTTTTTACAATTTTCGTATTGAAAAATATCGATAAATGAGGTGACTACAGTGGTTTGTGCAGATTGCTGAGTGAAAAACGTTCTTCGCGGTGACCGCTGCTAGTCGGAAACAAATCATCCGAAGTTTAAAAAAATCATACGTATTTAGTTTTTGCAGAAAATGATCTAGTGCTTGGACAAAGGATTCCATAAAATATTGATTTTGGAAAAAATGGCCGCGGTCAATTTGAAAGTAGCGATTTTTGGTAAAAACAACGCACTATTTTCATTGAACAAAAAACTATATATCGCTAAAAATGCTTCGTGCAAGCACCGCTTTTTGAGGTGTAAAAAATGTTCGTACAATTTAAAGTCGGTCAATGCCGTGATTTTTGAGATATCGTTGACACTGATTTAAAAAATGTCATTTCGAGAAAAATGCGTTTAAAGTTCGCCGATTTGCAATTCATAGAACATAACGATAACTTCTTCAACTTTGAACGGAACGACTTGAAATCTTCAGCGAAAATTTTTATAATTTTATATTTTGAGAATCCTCCGAAAACAAAAAATCGGTAGTATCGAAAACGTCAACTAGGTGTAAGCTCGTCAGATAACCATAGTTTAACTCGAGACTTATCCCAAATGGTATTAAAGTTTGCATCGTCAAAATGCAACGCAATTTTTTTTTAATACTCAGGCCATGTAAGTCACTGAAACATTTTTAAGAATTTTTATTGAGAATCTATAATCAAAACCTGGAAAGAAAGATGTCGCATAATAATAAAAATAAAGAAATGAAGAAAATCACGAAAAATGATCGTTGAATCCCAACGATGGAAACTTCAACATCATTCTTCCGACACCAAATTAACTACATGTATGTTCTTAATCATCCAGCAGATTTACTGCTGTATTTTGCCTGAAGTCTTAATTGTCCTTATTTATTTGCAATTATAGGAAAACTAGAATTAGGAATTTTAAGGAATGATTTAGATAGAACTCTGTCTCAAGGCGCGCATTTTTTTGAACCCTATACACAAGTATGTATATCATGTGCAGTCGGATACTCAATGCGGTTTGCGGATGGTAAACACACCACAACAAGAGTAACATAATTTTCGTCGTTTAATTAAATCGTTAATTATTTTTGCACACGAGCATGATTGCTATATGCGGCACAGAGCGAAAAAAAGATGAACCATTGTAACCTCTTGGAGATTGCATCGTTCGGATGTAATGATTTTTTTTTCATTTCTTCATCTTAACTATCGTCAAAAATGTTTTTCCCGCAAATTTAAGTCGTAAATCTCTAATGAGAATTCGTTAAAATTTATATGCGATTTTCGTAGCCCTGAGTCCGCCAGAAAAAAATTGTGAGCAATTTAAAAAAAATGAATTTCCGTTGCATCCTACTGACGGAAGTTTCAACACCATGGACCATTTTGTCTGTCCGATATTCATTGCAACTCACTTTGCGGTGGAATAAATCCATTGATGTCACAATTCAAAGAATTCCGGAGAATTGCCAATACGATCCAATTGAAAGAACTTTCACGATAAGAAATAGGAATGCGTGAAAGAAAAACGTCTGTAATGGTTTGAAGAGCGAATATAAAATAAAATCGTATACCAGCAGAAATGCAGAACTCTCTACTCGTTTACGTGACGCATGTTGTTCCGTGCCCTCTTGTCTGTGATGGGTGAGGACCGACTCGTGATATTGGCATCACTAGGCATCTCGGTTTTCCAATAAAACGCTTAAGGTGGAAAAACAAAAAGAAATACGCGATCGTATTCGACGTTCCCATTCTCGGGCGCATCGATCGCATTTGCCTCTCTGTTCTCAACGGTGGGTTCGTCGAGTTTTCCAGGCAAGCGCCGCCGGTCCCGATAAAAATCTCGAGATTAAATGGATCGATCGTCGCCGATGGACGATTCGATCTTTCCGTCAACACCGGCTTCCAAAGGGCATCTCCAAACCACCCAGACACGGCGAACACCTCGATGACGAAAGTACACACGTATCAAGAGCGTATCGTTTCATTGGCGATAAGGGAACAGCGGCATTGATTTTCCTTTTGCTCACGTCCGTTGGGATCAAAACAAAAGAGGAAAAAGCGAGCAACGCAGATTTGCCCGATAGCTACGGCATAAGCCTGTTTTCCCTGGTTGATGCCAACTTCCGTTTAAAGAGGTACGATCATTACTACGAAACGAACTTTCGGATTTAAAATTTTTATATGATTTTGGAGAATACTTTATGCGCCTATTGCCAAAATTTGAGCTATTTTTACCGTTTAGTTTTCTCGCAATAAAACTGCAAAGTCGAGCGCTTCGTGTTACCGAAGCACGTCGTCTTATGGAGACGGTCAACCGGAAGTGCGGTGATCGTGGTTTTTCTGCTCGCGTATCCAACTAAACCCGATGGAAAACTGAAATTCGATAGATTAGATACAATAGATATTGTAAAAAATAAGATAATCAATCTTCCCGCGTAGTTAAAGCATTACATTACAAGAAAGTTTCAATTTCCGGTTGAAAATGGTCAGAACGACGTAATAGCACCCACAGACTTAGCAACGTCGCGAGTAACAGCTGATGCGTTAGGCGAACATAACCCAACTTCGTTTTGAAATTAATTTGAATAGAAGACGCCACAAAATATGCAAACAACAATTCATGGAATTTGATAATTTATCACGTATCAATAATATGTATAATTATATTCTGTCTATCGTGTTAATCCCACTCAGGTAATTCAAGCCTATTTTAATAAGTTTCCGGCTGATTTTTTTGTCTTTTTAGTCCGCTTTTATGGTGGATATGTTAATATTATTATTACGAAGATTACTACCGCGTCGTTGACAATCTAATTTTTCGGTTTTTATTTGTTCAGATGCAATAAATTCATCATTAACCACAATATTTGGCACACTATAATCGATAATACGAATAATGAACATAAGTAAACATCAATGAGAGCAGCTGTGGGTAAAATAAATTTAGACTCTTTTGTGACCCCGTGGAAGTGATCGTACCTCCTTAATCGGCGTTTAATTTCACTTCCGATCCCGCGTCACCAAGGGTGTTCGTGCGTTGATAAAGACGAGATTCACGAATTTGCGCGTAATGACAGGTTTTTTAAAACTCACGAGAGGCATAATCCAAAGAAGAAATTCTCGAACTATTTGTACGGTCGCGAAAAGCAAAAAAAAAATAAGCCGCTGCCTGATACACGATGAAGTTTGCAGCATTGAGATGCATTGAGATGCCTTAAGGTATTCGGCCAAGCGGTCGTCAGGGACGGTATTAAAGTTTGCATCGTTGGAATGCAACGAAATTTTTTTTGTATTGCTTAATTTTTTGCCCCGTTTAGGCCACACATATCATAGGAATATTTTTGAAGATCCTTATAAGGGATCCATAAACTAAACCTGCAAAAGGAAAGAGTAGATGGTAATAAAAAAAAAAGAAATGAAAAAGAATCTCCGTTGCATTCCAACGATGCAAACTTCAACACCATCGTCAGGGTTTTAGTAATCGTTATGCTTACGCGTTAAATAAGTATGTTAAAATAAGAATCAATCGTTCGTGCAGATCTGTGATATATTAGCAGGCAGGCAGTATTTACTATGTTTACATTATTTTAAAATTATCACACTCGTAAGTATACGTATTCAAGAACATTAAAATCAAATATATTCAGCCCCGTTTGCCTGAATATATTTGATTGACTGAATGTCTGCGATTGCAGACGAATCCTTAATTCGGAACTTAAAGTGAACCGTGTCACATCTCGGCTGGCTTATGAATGCCTGGGTACTTGTGTGAGGTAAGTTTATCTTCAAGTTATAAATAAGAATCTTAGTTTTCCGTTCAGCCTAGGAAATTATAGTTATACGGTAATTGTAACGAGTTTTCGTACATGACGATTACCGGTTCAGCGATGTAAACACGCTGCTGACTAATCACCAGAGTTGTCGATATGTGGGACAAGCAGGTTGGCAAAAAAATCTTATGAATCGAATATGAATTTGTAGAAAAGGAAGAAAGAAATATTGGTTCTGTAATTGGCGTTGTCTGAAGGATCCGCGGACCAGTAGTCGTCATACGCATATTCGCGATAGTAAAAAGGTATACATATAAATAAACGTTTTCGCTTAATGGGTCGTGAACATGTCCATAACGGGGCGTACGTCTCGAACACCACTCGATCACCACTCGATCGATAAAATATTGAAAATGATTTCATGCTAAAATAGTTGTTTATAATTCTTGAAGACGAATAAAAAATGACAATTCTGACGTTATAGCCATAATTAGTTTTTTTTTTAATTAATAAAGTTGTATATGAGAGAAATTTATGTCTTAAGCTATTTGTAAAATGTTTTAACAAAAAGCAAAAAGTTTGTGACTGAGTGGCCAAAAATGATTCTGCAGTCCTATATACTGACAGAATCGAGTCAACAGAGGCCTACGAATGATTGCAGAATTAGTTAAAGCAGTTTGAACGCATGTGACGATTAGTGGAATGTTCACATGGTGATTATTGGACCAACCGTCATGGCGGCATGACGATGATCCGCACAATAGCGTATTTTAACCTTTGCGAAATATTTTCTCGAAAACCGTACCAGGAGAACTTCGCAGCGACGTTTTTTCGTAATAAAAAAAACTGATTAATAATTACTAAAAATAACTTCCACTCGCCAAGTTGAGCTATATAAATGTGCAAAATCGATCGATCTACTTAAGGTGATGACTACTGCCTCAACTACTTTCTATATTTTTTTTATGGCCTCAAGTTTTTGTGGCACGGTAATGTCTCAAACGTTTTTTCGACTCATCATCAGAGATTGAGAGGTTGAATCTCCGGAGAAGATTTTGTATACAAATAAAAATTGGAAAACGAAGAAGAACATTTTTCGTTGCATTCCAACCATAAAAAGTTGACTATCAAGAAACACTGGCAAAGAAAAATCAACGACCGAGATCAACTTCCCCGAACTTCCGCAATATTCAGAACGCACTCATTACGATTGATCAAAAACGAAGTAATAACGAATCCTATCTCGCAAAAAATCGCCTACACATGCCCGTATAACGGATCAAGACTTTTGTTGTCAGATCCATAGAAGCAATAAGGAAATTGGAGTGCCAAAGAAGTAATAACAAATGTCCACTTTCATAATCGATTGGCCCCTGATGTTACAGAGAAATTCCGACGACCAATACATGATTGTCCGTAGGACAATAAGCCGTTTTGTTCGCCCAAGTCTCGAGGAACGGAAATTTCCGCAGTCATTCCTCATCAAAGAGGAACGAATTTGGATGAGCATAAGGGCGGATACGGTCACGCAATGGAACTGTTACGCGCGAGACAATCTATCGTGGGCGCGATTTGCCGAGTGGTCAGGTGAAAAGAAATGGGTCGGCTTGAATGTGTTGGGTGGTGGAATAACGAAAATCGTGAGTGATCGCGAGCCAAATGACGGCAAATCAGCTGAACCGCTCTCGCACACGTGCCAACTGGTTGAACATTCGAGTGGAGGATCGGGAGATGGTGTGGTCCTTTCGACCTATCATGCGTCAAAGGTTCATGCCTTTGACAAGAAAAAAGCCCCAAAATTAGCTGTTTTTGACTTACAACTAGGCATAACCCGTTGAGGAGGTTCGATCATTTCCACGGGGTAAAAAAGAGTCTAAATTTATTTTACCCACAGCTGCTCTGATTGATGTTTACTTATGTTGATTATTCGTATTATCGATGACTCGTGACTCGCTCTTCGGCAAACTTTCCTGTCTTCAACCCAGCTGCTTTCGTATTCTCAACAACTTATTGTTCCCGATCACTTGCCTCTCGCACTTCTGTATTACTCACATCTCAATGTTTCGTCATCTCGAATCAACGAGTCAATTTATCGATGGGCTCTCTCGTGGCTCAGTTACTCTGCCGGTCGTGTGAAGATCGTCGTCTGCGTCCGCGCTTCTTCCGTTCGTTTATTCGTCGCTTGGTCGTTCTACCGGAATGAGTCAGGGAAAAAGGAAACGTGCTAACGAGGCTCGGTCAGCATTAATTGTAACATCCTCCGCTTGATGCTGCGAGCTGTGGCTGCTACGTACACACGTAGCGAAGAACTTCCGTCGCGCGAGAATCGCCTCAGGCCTCAAAAGTCCGGAGAGGAAGCTGCCAAGACGACCTCAACGCCCACGATCACCGACAAAAGGGCTTGAACATTTTGATCGACTACATAGTCTACCTACATACCTACACAGACTGACAAACACACATAAATATGCGTGCGTGTTCGGTTTTTATGCTTCTCCTCTTCGCATTAAAACGAAACCGAGCCAGTGACTTACGGGCGATAAGAAAATGGCAGAGTCAACATGAGATGAACATCAAGCACAATAATATGGCAGCTTACATTAATTTTAATCTATATGCCAGTGGGAGAACAGATTGAAAGAGTTTTGTCTTCGTACGACGACCTGCTGGCAATCAACCTTGCGTCGTTTATTTGGGATTCTATATGTCATTCATTGCACACATATAATTTAGTGCTACAATTAATTAATTGTATTCATGGTTGGAAAAAGAAGTGGATCATAGAAATGAGTCCGATCGATGACCACTGGTCGCCTGCAAGAACACTAACGACAACTGCACATATTCGGATCAGCCTCACCAGGCCTAATCCGTTAGTGACTTCATCGTCTGTGTATTCATGGTGATAAGAGTGGAATTGAGAATTTACGGTAATAAAAAACGACGCGGATGATAATTTTTGTCTACAGCCATCAATCACGTGCTCTGTTTCGCAAATAATGATTGCATATATTTTATTCTTCTATGAAGAACACCTACACAGATGGAAGAAAAACTACCATTAAGGGTGTACACCATTCTGTAATGCACCATACCCCAAATTTGGAAATAATAAAATAATTCCTATTCATACGGATATTGCACTTCAACCATCCGTAAAATCAAAACATTTGTTCGTTAGAGCCCACTACGATTAATTACTTCGAAGAGAAATGTGCTTTATTCCTACTTTTGCTTTTATTTCTGGAAAGCGGATCATCCAAAATATGCGGAAAACATTGCAATATTGCAATCCAATGTACCAAAATACAAATGGGGCACGTAATTAAAGTAGAGTAGCCATGAAAGATGGAGAGAGAGTGAGAGAGAGAGGGAGAGAGAGAGAGAGGGGGAGAGAAGGAAATTGCCTCAACGGATCGAACATGCGAGATCAGGGGTGCGAACGCCCCAGGCTGAAATAGTTATCCGTAAAATATTAGGGTCTACTCCGGTTGGAGTTTCCTGTGAATTTCACCATAATACCGATGAGAAAAGAATAAAGTAAATCTATTAGACTTCGCTGCAGGACTGTCAGGCGTCTGAGCCAACATAGCTCGTCTATCTCAGAACTGTGTTTGACGTCACATCGTACACCGCCCGCAATTCCAATATTTGCCTATTCCGCACCTCGATCAACCAGACTGGATAGCGCGTGCCTGGCTTGGCCGAGACCAGGTAAGTCGAAGCGACAGGTCAAATTGGAAAACCATATTGATCAAACGATCGAAGATAACGCTCCACAATTGTGAGGAATTAATGATACGACGATATATCAATTCGATCGAGTGAAAATACATTAATGGGGGTCTTCGTATCGTTATGCTCGGTGTCAATTTTATGGCGGATCAGAAAAAGTACGATGATAAGACTTCACAATTTACGTACGAAATGTATCCTTTAGGGAGGACGCCAATGGGGCGGGCCAAAAAAGGTCGGTTTTCCGATTTTTTCGTTGCTGGGTCATTTATTTCTATATATAATAAGTAACCCAAAACGTGAACCTTCTGCATCGATCCAATACAATGGTATCCATTACAAGTATTGAAGAAGTTTGGAGTATTCGTAGCGGCAATAACAACACCGTAGTCAAATTCAAAGCATGTCGACCCGCTTTGTGCTTGGTCGTCTGGCGTTCATGCGGGTTAAAAACGGCCGATTCGCAGTGCCTTTATAGCTATACCGATAGGCTTGGAAGATATCATAATTTGCATACCCGCGGGGAAACACCAGCCACAACATTGGATACGGTGGAAAAGTTTACCACGACACATCACTCTTCAATTTCATACGCGGCGTTTCAACATCTTCCCGTTCAAGAACAATATTGAATCAATCGCCATGAGGAGTCAGGATTTGAATAAATAAATAAATAAGGAATAATGCTTCAAAAGATGAGCGTGTATAGTGTATAAAGTAACCAGTGTCTAAAGGTCATTATAGTTTTTTCTGTCCCGCCTCAAACTCCCTGTACACTTTCCCATCCTTCGTGATATAATGATCTCCCTAAGTAAACGGATGTGTCGATTGGATCATCTTGGCCGGACTCGTAGTTCACCCGCGTCACGGGCGCAAGGAATGTAATGAGTTGGATAGAATTGGCAACGTTTGGTCCGACAAAAAGGCTATCCAGATGTTACGACTGGACGCGAAAAAGCTTTGCACCAAAAAGGGTTGCGCTTAATGAGGAAATGCAACATATACGTATGAATGTCAGAAGGCCATCGTAGCACAAGACTTCGTCTTTTTGCTTCAAGCCCTAGAGTTCGATTGTTGGCTTGAAATACTTTGTTCTGCTTGTGAGCATTTGGAAGAATACCTTTATGTATGAGGACATTCGCATTTTGGGTATCGGCAATTCTAATTGGTCAAAAAAAATGAGCCTGTATATGATTTTCCTCTAATTAACCATGCCACTGCATATGCGTTCCGTGTGATAATGCACATCAATACATTATTGCCGAACAAGGAAATCTTGATATCAAATTTCGTACAACTTTCTCTTTCCTTTGATATTCGCTATCCTGTGTTATCAATTCATTTCAGTGGTCGAACTTTTCCTACCGCATTCATTCCGGACTTTGAATGCACGCATTGCCATTTTCACTGCCTCTTTAGTTTTGATATTTTTGTTCAATTTGATCCATTCACCGGTTTTTAAATGACTCTAATTGATGATCGGATACGTCTGTACGCGTTATTTGCAGCACACACAAATTTCCAGCTCTTTTTACAATCACGTCTGTTATGATGGTCACAGGGATTTCGAACGATAAAAAACATTCTGAAATTCGATTCTCGTATAGCCCAAAACTGCCTCGACTGGTAATTAAAAAAGGGCTCACGTATCGTGTGCTTCATATTGTATTATAATGATGCTCGAGAGTACTAACAATAGGAATAAGCAAACAATACATATGATATACCTTTATTCTCCTATGCTGTATTCAATTCTCATGAACAGCAGGCAAAATCTAATTATCTAACAAAACAGAAAAACAAGCAGCAAAAAAAGTAACATCGTAAAAACATTAATTAGTTGTGAGAAAGAAAACGTGATGGTAATTAATATTCATATTTAGTAATCGTAGTAACTCATATTTGTATCTATTAAAATAAATATTAATTACTCTAATATACTTATTATAATAACTAAAGATAGTCATTCATATTTATATTTATTTATTAATTAGTAATTAATATATTCAGGAACAGGATTGCCTACTTTGAGAGTTCAAGGATGTGTAAGAACATTATTGAAGGAATGTTTTTTGTGTAAGACAAATTCGCTTGTTCTTCAATTTTATTTTCGGAGTATAAGCCAAGGAGTATGTAGTGAGTTTCGAGATGCGATATCATTCGCAAAAATCGTCGTCTCTTATAGATATCACCATTGATACGTTTGAGTGTAGCTTCACACGAAATCGATACGTGTAAAACGACCATCGCCTTCCAACGTAGCTCCACCGACCCTAATCGATATGCAGCTAGCTTTGTCGATTCTCTCGATCCGCTCCGGAGGGTCTTTCCGCGTATATAACGCCATCACACTTGCGATGCACCAGAATATATAAATATATGTGCATGTAGTAAAAGTGAGGGCAGAAACTCTAGTCGATTGGATGAGGTGAACTACTCTCGTGGCTTCGCGAACGCAGAGTGGAAACATCTCAACCCCATCATTTCGTCGTCGTCGCGTAGCTCCGGTGCCAAGGTATATTACATTGTTATATGCGTTTACTGCGGATGATGCACCAGCCATCGGCTTATTTACTTCCAAGAACTTGCGAGTATTTCGCAGGTGTTATGACGATACTTAATTTCATTTTATAATCCTGATGAAGATGCGTTCAATGCTATACTGGGTCGTATAACGTTTGCATAAATTGCATTCTTCATAGTTATTGGTAGCCAAGGTAAGGAGAAAAAAAACGGCCTACTCTGCATTTTCCCATGACAGACTAAAGTAGGACGAGTAGGACGAGTTTTCGACTGTTACAACTAGGCCCCTTTGGGTGATGCCTAGTTGTAACAGTCGAAAACAGCTCATCTCTGGGTTTTATTACTTTTTAGAAAATCGTGGTGATACATCTTGTACAAAAATTAGATATTTGAAAAAGTGTCATCCGAAGAACACTTCGCAATTTTTTGTGTAAAAATGTTTGACTATAATGCATTGACGATTTTGCGATGAGCAATGCCCTTCTGAACCAAGTTATCTAATATAAAAAAATTAAACAGATTTCGTTAGTATATTAGTTCATCCTATGATAAATCGAAGGAATTTCGGAAATGTCAAATTGAAAAAGAAAAATCGCGCGTGCTCAAAGCGAGTCTTGATTATTAGGAGAAATATAGGGCATTTTTCGTTTGTCGAATCGAAAGTATACATAGGGAAAAAATACTATATTTTTACATCTAGAAAAAGCGCTGAAAATTTCAGCAAGTTCGATGCAGTTGTTTTAGACTTTAGAGAAAAAAGCGGTTCAAGTTTCGAACGACACTCCGAACGTTCCGACGGGGGTCAGAATAACAGTCTATAAATTTGTCAATTTTGACTCGACTACCTTACCGTTTTCAGGGGACATTTATACGATGTTGTAATGTCAAATTATGATGGGTTTGAAAAAAGGGATTTTTCGACTTTTACAATTAGGCATAACGCCTCAACTGCAAGACTTAATCTTTATGGTGTAATTCTGCTAGGTAATTTCTGCGAGGTTAACGATTTTCAGTTTATGCTGATTTGGTGTCAGAACGAATGGACTCATAAGTCCATTTCTTATAGTTAAGTTTCTAATCGTCACTATTGAGCATTCACAATTCGCAATTGCATAGATGTCCGGATAGCCTCTTTTTAGGTCACTTTTCTTAGGGAAACATTTCAATTCTTGAAACGGGTACGTTTTTCAAATTCAATATAAATCCTCATATAGATAGACGTACACGTACGTAGCACCATGACATCTGAAGAAAAAAATCCTCCAATAACCCCGAAAAGCGAAAATGAGATTTCACGAAGGCGAACTACCGCACGCTGCGTCTGATAGAAAATCGAGTTCGCGTTTGTCGAGCATCAGCCACGGTGAAAGAAGGATTTCTATAAGATAAAATTCAAGGGAGAAGCCTCTTGGAGAGAGGATATACACGTATATATCACCTCTCGAGGATAAATGAAACTCGTCCTTTACGACTAGACGTGGCCTTCTAGATATTTCCAGCAAGCTTTCGATCCCAAGAGCATCACTTACTGTGGCAAATAGCGTTCGCAGCATCGTCTTCGCCTCGCGCCTTTCATACTGCGACGAAGACGATGAGCTGTGAACTATTTTAATGGGTTGCCATAAATGTGGCGTGTGAAAGGGTCGAGATATCGATCTTTTCGCGACCCAGTGCGCAACACATGCGGGACATGCGAACTCAATTCGCATTTTCGCAATTTCTTTTATTCACGATTTGCCCTCAATGAATACTGAATATTCTCAGGCGACATTTTTCGTCGCAACATACCTTTTATGTACATAAGAGATTAATCGACCAATCAGTTGTCTCATTTTTTCATGAACCTCTAAAAGCGCCCCGGGTCGAAAATAACTCAAACGAGATTTTTTTCACCGGACGGCCAACTTGGATTTTTCCCCAGGGCATCGCGGGAAACCTTCGTTGATTTATGTAGTCGAACCGGCAAAATGCTCAGAATGATATTCTGCTTCTTTTATAAGTTTTAATGCCAATTAAAACTTGGGAAAGGATGAAAGTCCGCATACGTTTATGTATCCATTTTTTTAAGGTGGTACAGCTTAATCCAACTTGGATCTTCGGAGAAAGAATCGTATCAAACCGAATTGGGCCATTTAGGGGTCGTTATACTCTCAAAGAATCGCAAGACCGAAGTCAGCTGGCAACACTAAATTTCATTTTGAATCGCGCACGGTTTCTAAAAATGCCCATGCTTTCTAAAAATCTGAAATAACTCGTGAATATTCGTAGCACTTTTTGCGATATCAAGAAGTGAAGCAACCATTGTTGATTTAGTATAAAATGACGCCTATGCATAACGGTCACAGCTGGCGAACTTCTTGAAATCACAAGGCTTGAGGGCCTAAGAGGCCAACGGAAAACCCCGAGCTACCATCAGCGTTCGCCATATCCCGACACAAATAGTCCATGAATAGCTAAAACGCATTTGATGTGTTATAAATATATTAATAGCTCGGGGCAATCTCTCGGAAATGTGAGGTATAAGTGACCCTGCAGCCGTTCTGGCATAGAAGAGCAACGCAATGGCCAAATTTGAGCCCCACAACAAGATTAAAACGTAAATAAGGACACAGGGTAAGGGTCTGAAAGGTGCGTCAAGTTCACTCCACAGTACGACTTGCTATCCATCTCAAGGCTCTTGATGTTCGTCAATGGACAGCGGTCTTGTTCCACTCACCAGGAAGTCATCTAAATCAAAAGTGTAATTCGAACACCTCTGTATCATCCGTATAAGTAAAGGTTACAAGTTTCAACCTTCGTCTAGAAGTATCAAAGAGATAATCAGCCATAAATGAGAGTCAGTTTCCACTTGTGACAACGGAATGTATAACAACATACAAATGGTGTCCACGCAAGAGACGCTGAAGTGATTCAGTCGCTATTGTCAAAAACGCAACGCTGCGCGCCTAGGTGGCGATCAATGTAGAATCTCGGGTTGTCCGGTGTCTTCTGGACAAACGTCACAACCGCTTTGCACCGGTAAATCAACGCGCAAACTTTGCCAGTGTAGCAGCATAAACTTCGTCCAATTCGGTTGTTCGTCAATTTTATCAACGCACACACGTCCGTTCTCGTGTCATGAATGGAACGAGTGTTGGCTGATCGGGCAAAAGCTTTCAATTACACGCAATTGATGTATCCACGTGGAGTCATAACTGGGTGCTTGGCCGATACTGTACACGTCCCACAATCGTGGTCGTGTTAAGGTAAATCGCGTTATGACCAAAACAGACTAGGTGAATGTGTGCGGTGCACATTGGATATGACCATCAGAGTATTTGCGGAACGTACATGGGTTGGTAAACGTCAAATACACATCGTTCCCGAGATAAGTATTAAGACTGGCTCACGTACTGCATACGTGTGCACGCTCTTATATCCGCTCAAAAAGTCGATTCCGAGCATCACGTGCGACCAATCGAACCGCCCAACATTCGCATTATGTGACGTGTCCGAAGCTGTAACAGCGGAAGTTGTAGCGCATATCGGTACATTATACATGCATGATGTTACCGAGCTCTCGATGGATCTCTACATGACTTCTGACTCAGCATGAAACTCGACGGCGATAAAGCTCTGTCATAGCGAAGTTTGGCATGACAAGTTTTCAGGACGAAAAGCTTTATCACGCCTTGTCGCTGTTCAGGATGAAAAGGTTTATCACGTTTTTGCTTTTTCTTCTCCCACGTTCTACTTCATGCGTCTCCGTGGAACTTAGTTGCCGAATTTCACCAAGATTATCACCAGCGACAACTAATCGAACGGTAAATTGCGTCAGGAATTGTTTAGTTATATTTCGATAGTCTACGGCCCGTGGAGCACGGGCCACTTTGAAGTTGGCTAAGAAAAGGACGCCGTAATAACGCGTAACAAGATAGGATTTGTGCTATATCGTAAAGTGAACAGGGAAGAAGATCCGTGCTGAACAGAGACGGACACTTTCTAGACGAGCTGCCTTAATTAATTCGGAACTCGACCCTGTGAGATCGCCTTCAGGCTGTGACCTAACTTCGGGACCTTCGACCCTTGCTCATTTCCCGAATACTGCTACGTCTCTAAGGTTTGCCCGGGTCTTCATCCTCGGTTATGCTTCATACTGTATTTATGCGAGAACAGCGTGCAAGATAGCGCCAAAAATCCCATATTAGGTGTATCCGTTAACCACGGCAAAATCATCGTCGATGTTCCAGCCAAGAAATATTCAATCATCAGGAATGATGGCGATCGGATAATTTCACTAGAGCTTTACGGATATCTTCGCTATGAACTATTCTACCGGTTGGTCGGTAGTGATCATACAAACGATGTTCTTCGAATGAGTTTGCTGCGTGCCGAATTTTGCGTCTGCATACCCAATTGCGGGAGGGTTGAGCAAGGCGATAACATGGACTGATCGTGCCAGTTTATGGTATAATGGTGTGGTAAAGCTGTCATGTCCATATGACGAGCCGAAATGGTAACCTTCGTGAGGCACGCGTCACTTCGGAATTTGTGGGAATATATTCGAGAACGTGGATATCCTCTAACACAAGCGAATAACCGCACAAACATCATAGCGCGCTTTGATGGGTATCCCATCGCCCGCAACAATGCAAAGCCTCCACCGTCGGCATCATAATCGTCAACGATGCGTTGATTAAACACCGTATCGATTTTCATGCTCTACCATTCATCAGATTCGTCAGTAACGGGAGAACGGGAAAAATATTGATATATAGACACGCCGTGCGGCTGGCTGTAGCTTCGACGCTGCGGAAAACCAGAACAAGCCGATCGATGATGGAATTCACAGGAAGCGCGCTCTGGTTAGTTGTTGCCAACCCAAAGGGGTTGAGAGTAATGAATTGGTTGTGTTATTAGGTATGGCCGGAAGCACCGATGGAATGATGTTAATACGTAATGGGCGTCGACCTGGTGACCAGCAGAAAATTTAAGCCCATTGGGTTAGGCTCTCTGTCATAGACAGAGAAACGTATCCAATTTCCTTAATTTCTTTCTATTTCTTTCATGTAATGCAAGATCGATATTCTAACCATGCATATATCGTATATTATTCGAAAATTTCACGATAATTCCTTTCGCCTGATAGCATGCTGTGTAATGCAATTATCAGTGAACGTGTCGTTGCTAATCTGGCGAGAGCGATCGAGGGATATCGTTAATCAATGGAAGGTAATTAGCAATTACGCCGCGGCGATTTCATTAAACGAATGCAATTGGGTTATCGAATGGTGTTTGATGACAAGCTGCGAAACGACAGCGGTCTCTCACAGTCCCTTCCTCTCATTAAACGGAATAGATACATCTCATGGCTTTGAAGCGATAATAGTATTTTACTTAAATGTATTTCCTCCCTCGGTCTGTACTTCAATCCTCTCTTTCCTTCTCTCTCTATATGCTAACCAGCAAGATAGATGTGCCATGACGATTTCGACATTGCAATCCGAAAATATTTATTATGCAGGTAATTAAATTAGGCGTATTCGGAAATGTGACAAGCAGATAGATAATGTACTCTCACTCGAATATCCCTAATCCTGATTTATACAACGAGTTGTACACACGTATAGACGCTTCGTGACTACTCGTTTGAACCTATAGTCGAGGACCCAGAACTATACGCCTAGTCTCCGCCTATAGGACTAGTACCGCAAGAACTACTCCTCTATTCCTTATTATCGCACATGTTGTCTACATGATCAGCTGATATTCGAAATCTGCAATTCTCACAATAGATTGGTAGTCCATTGGCTAAAGCCACGACCTACTCCTTCAATAGGCTTAATCTTCAGGAACCCTAGATTTAGCGTTGCCTGCAACAGCTGTCAAGCGCGGAAGAAGACACAACGCTTGCGTCAGGTTGCGGTGAACATAATTCACATGTCCTTCCTTCATCCTTTAAATAGAATGCATTCCTTATCAGTGGTCGAAAGGACAGCTACATTTTGATATGCTTTGGCAGCGGAGCAGTGCCAGTGTTATGGCACTGGGTTATGTCTAGATGTAACCGTCGAAAAGAACTAATTTTTGGGATTTTTATTAGAAAATCGTGGCGATGAATTTCTACAAAAATTAAGTATTCAAAAAAGCATCATCTAAAGAGAACTGTGCAATTTTTTGTGAAAAAATATTTAATCTTAATTGATTTACAGCCCATGTCCGGAAAGCACCACTCGAAAACGTCTCTTGCGGTGAGCAATGCCCTTTTAACAAGGAACATCACTTAATTGTCCACCGTTGATTTTGTCGAAACTCATATGTGTGATAAAGCATTGGAAACTATTAGACAGGTATTTTTTTTATCTGTGGAAAAACGTTTTTAAGCGGGAAACCGCCCCTCTAAGAAAGAACTGTCGAAGGGTAGTTTTGCAATTTCACCCTCAAGTAGTTCATCAACCTGAATAAAACAAAAACCAAAACTCTTTTGATGTAAAGCAATGGAAAATTCACTATACAATAATTTTTTACAAAAATTAGGCGGTGTCCCGTCTTTCTTTAAGGGGTCGTTTCCCCCCTCAAAAACATTTTTCAGATTTATACTCATGAAGAAACTCCACACGTTATCCACTACCGAAAAATCAAACAGATTTCGTTAGTATATTTATCTTATCAACTTTTACATCAACAAAGTTAGTTTATCAACAAAATGAAGTAACAAAAATAACAAACCGAAGCATGTTAAGTGAGTCATGATTTTTGCGAAAAAGTGGGCTTTTTCCGTTCATCAAGTCGAAAATATACATCGCAGAGAAATTCTTCGATCCGATACTATATTTTTACGTCTAGAAAAGTCCTAAACATTTCAGAAAGATCGATGCAATAGTCATTGAGATATTTTGTTCGGCGACTTTGAAAACGTACTTTTCTGAGAAAAGCGTCTAATGTTTCGAATAACGGTCGGAGGGTTGCGACGGGTGTCATCATAACAGCCTATAAATCGGTCAGTTGTGATCCGATCACATTGCAATTTTCAGGAAACATTTATAAGATGATCTACTGTCAAAATAAGTTGGTTAAAAAATGATTTTTCGTCTGTTATAACTAGATATAACCCATTCAAGTTTCACAAAAGCTAACTTCGATTGGGGCCTTCCACAATCCTTCTATCCCCAACAAAATCAAATCGCACTTCCGTCCGCAGTAGCTAATTGATCTACTTGCATAAGACGAAGGCGAACTAAGATTTTTGGCTTGATTTGGAGAAATTTGGCTTGGTGGGTTAGACTTGGGTATTTGTCTCGTTGGACGTGCAGAAGAACGCGGACACACGCAATCGTGAATTTACTTGGGTTTGTCATGTACGGATGATTGACACGTTCCGAGGTTGTTGAGAGCCGAGATTGGAAATCCACGTAGGAATATTCGGGCGAGATCAAACGAATTTGCGCCCACGTGAGCACCACGTGTCTCGCGTACAAAATAACCCACACAAATTCACAAGCAGTGGTGTCGAATCGTATCAGTGGGGTCGAATTGATTTTTTTTTAATTTGCTGGCGTCAAGACGCTGCCGCATTCCTTGATACGTCAAAGAGCTACGTGTTCCGTTCTTTCGCCATACCGCGGTGAGGTAAAGCGAGGGAATTTATATTTGTTGATGCTGTTGACGCTATGTGACGCGATGCTCAACGCAAGAAAACAAACACTCGTTAACGAGTCGCATCAGGGCAGATTGAAGAGATTTCCTGCCGCGAGCGGCGCTCACAGCCTTCTGCATAGGGCCCCTGTGAACGCCACTCGTTAGTGCCCTCGGTGGACCTCGGCCCTCGACCGGGCATGGCAGAGGTTAATTTATCGAATTAAGCTTGAGTACAATTGTGTTACGAGTTCGAGGCACGAAGACTTTTAGCGCTGCTGCTACTACAAATATATGGGATCGCTTGGGACGTTTACTCTTTGTTCACAACGATTCTTACCGTAAAGTGCTGTCACTTCATTCAACACTTCGAGGCAGTATTGTTGTCTAAAGCGCTGCTTTAGAGGTGATTTCTGGGATGGAATAAATAAAAAATTAATACACATGTTTGTTCGTCCTTCGAGAATATGTACGAATTGTCCGCAGAAAACTCTCCTGATTGGCGAAGGGTCTTGTGGACGTTGCATGAATCACGAGAAAAATCAAACTTACTGTCAATCTGTATGAGTGTTGTGATGTTTGGTTCCGGATTTAGCAAAGAAGATTACAAAATGGCACCATGCTAAGCTTTGATTACAAATTTGTCCTCTTTTTTGACCATTCTACGAGTTATATCAGAAAAAGTATATATATATTACGACTTAATTCCGCTACCAACGTTGAAAACAGTCTACTGAAGCTGTATGGCAAATCTGAGCTGAGGTGAAAACGTATTTAAAGTTATTATATTAAAGTAAAGACTAATTTTTTTTTCGTTTTGTTTAGGGTTGTTTGAGAAAGTTTAGGGTTGTTTGGATATGTTTGGGGTTGTTTGGGTTTGTTTGCACCCTTGGAGAAAATTAGCCTGATTCTAATAGGAGTCCCACTTCTGAATTTTTACCCAATTTTCAGAGACGTATGCGGAAAACTGCATAGAAAAATAAAATTTAAAAGAACGATTTTTCCAAATTCCTAGACAACCGACTGTTTCACAGTTGCATACCACTGTGGCGAGTAAAAAAATTCTTATTTTTTTGCAATTTCTCAAAGTATACATATTCAAGAATGTGGAAAAAAATTCAAGCTCAAGTGCTGAAAATTGAGCAGGTAGCAGAACGATTTACGTATGCTAAAACCTTCGTCCACGTTTTTCTCGAAACGACATTTCTCAACCTGGCCGGGATGATAACCTTATTTATAATTACCGGATTTTCTTTATTGAAAACCAAATTTCCCCTAATTGCAGTCACTATGGTTGTCCGCAGTCATTTTGTTGTTGAGATTTAGTACTTTAAAAACTCACAAATATAAGTAAAAAATTCGCTAAAATTAAACCTTTTTTAACGCTCGGCATTGTCTAAACATTTTTTCTCTTAAAAAAGCGCCTACGTTCAACGAGCCCTACATTTATAAATATCATAAAACTTATTTACTTTTATTTTTCAGACCAACCATCGAGTTCGCAATCCGGTCGTTGAACCACATTTTTTTATACCGGCTCTCATATACTCATACTTCAATAACATTGTTAAATTTATATTTTTCTTCTTGATATCTTTATATTCATTTATTTCTCCATAAACGTTTACACCAAATAAGTTCAACGTATGCTCATTAACATACATTTTTTCCAAATCCCAAATAAATAATCTAGTAGGCAAAAAAATCGGAAAAACGATCCTTTTCGGATCATCACAATGGTGGTCTTCCCTTAAAAACGGAAAGCCCAGATAACGTGAGCACTACGTCGTTTTTAAACAGGTAAGGAAGATGTATTTATTATTACTGGATATTTTGAACTTCCGACAACAGGCATTTGCATGCATTTTACAGTGACCTTAAGAGCTGCAAAATTTTCACTTCAATGTCTCCAAACCATCAGCAGTCGCGAGAAAGATATACGAACCACAAAGCAGCTCGGAATTTTTATTCCATCCACGTACTTCTCTCAAGTGCAAACATTTCTTTCGTGAATGCAAAAACCCAATGTTGCACGCGAACAATCGGACGAGAATAAACTCGATTGAGTGATGCGTGAAAACGTACGAATTTTTGCAGCTTGGAAGTATTCCGTAAAAGCACGGAATACCATCGGGCTTTGAGCCCGATGCAGAACGTACTCGTGTGCGAAACTTTTCCGGAAAAAATACGCACACGCGGAGCAATCTCCGTTTCTCATAGTTTGCATTGATTTCCATTGTATTTTCGAAATTTGTATTCACAGCTGCATACAGCAATGCTGCATGCACACTCATTAGCATGGGTCGGGGCGATAAATATGTATTGTATAAGCGAGAGCAAAATTTGCATTGTCGAATGCATAGATATTAAAATATATTAAAATGTGTATCCATGTATACTTATGTTGCGTTATGAAGTGCATATATTATATTCCTCCAAATGATGTCGGACCAAGATAGGAGTAATAACTATCCAGCAAGGAACATTGTTAAAACTCATTTATATGTATTATTATATATTATATGATAAAATATATCATATAATTTAATTATATATATATATATGAGTTTCAACAAAATCGAAGCTGGACACTCAAGTGATGTTCCCTGTGAGAAACAAAGAAATGTGTCGTAAGAGAAAGCAAACAATTCTAAGATTATAATAATCGTATCACTAAAACAACGTACACGGGGTTGTTCGATAAGCGTTGTTTTTGGCGTTAGCGATTGTCAGTCCGCCGACGTACAAAGTAAGGATAAATGCAGCTGAGGGACATTTATTCGTTTATATCAAAGTTTATCGATGCCATACTCACCACGGTTGCGGAATGTCACCAGGAGCCCACATTACACATATTAAATCCGTCAACTTACCGGTTTTGGGTATATCGAAGGGCTGGGCAAGTAATCAAGAAGGGTTGAAAATGGAGCGGGACACTGCCATCCCGAATGATTGGGTCGATTCGGAAGCTTATCTCGTGCCCGTACCTCGTTACAGGCCAACTTATCCGTAAGAAACCACCGGCGTCTAATTAGAGAACGTTTCTCCATACACCCCGCCAGGATAATATCCAAAGAGCATCATCAGACGTTCCGCCAAACGGATCGTACGATGGGAAAAGCCAACCCTTTTGTGGATAGGGCTCGTACGAGTCAACTACCAGAAACGACAGACTACTCCCTACAGCATAACGTGATGCTCTCCTATAATCGTAACTGGGAGTATTATAATGCGTTATCATGTTCACGGTTATCAGGATATCATTGAACACGCATATTGATTGCACTTGTACATCAATCAAATTGTTCCTATGGACTTTAGTGGGTAGGGGTATGCTGGAAAAATCAAGAATCAAGCGGAACTCCATTGTGTAGGGAGCTTGCCAACCTGGGTAGTGTATTCAACTAGTTGAGGTAGGCTTCTACTTCGGTGGGTCGAAGAACAATCGATTTTAATTATTTTCATTGATTGGAAGACTATGAAAGACAAACATTCCGACAATGTAAACTTCAATCCCATTAGATATGTGTGCTTGGGAAGAGTTTCGGTAACTCAAAACACGAAACAATTAGCCAGTCATAAAGATATACACAGGCAGTTACTATGGAGCGCTAAATATAGTTGTAACATTTTGGGGTGGGGGGAAAAATGTCGAACGATCGATATGCAGATGGGCCAAAATGTCGAATTCGAAAATGCCGAATGTTCGAATATAGATGGGTCAATCTTACTAGAGTCTGTAAAGTCGAAAATAACAATTACGAATATGAACATCTAGGAAGTTGATATATAGCGAAAAACAAAAATCAGATTTAATAAAATAGCGAAAAACACAATATCGATGGGCCTGTATGCATAACACCAAACAATTCGAGACGACAATTCTCCGAATTAAAAAAATTGCGACGGTTCACAATGCAGAAAATCATTAAAGCGAACGGCCAAAAAGTCGCGTGGTTAAAATCGCGAAGGGTCAAAATGTAGAACGGCCCGGATGGCGAATCGAGCAATACGTTACTTGCGCTTCAGAGTGAAGCTGCGAGATGGCGCTGTCGGTCAGTCGGCTAAAATATCGTAAGGCAGTCATCCCACGTGACGGGCCCCACCGCGTTCGTCATTTTGGCCGTTCGACCTTTCGGCGTTCGACATTTCGGGCCATCGACATTTTGCGTTTCGATTTATTGCTTTTCGCCATAGACGATATTACGCATATTAGGCACTCGCTATTTTCTGTTTCGGAAATATGGGTGTTCCACATTTTTCGATTCTGTATTTTTATGTTCCGAATTGCAGACGATCTGAATATTCGTTTTCGAATAAATTAGCTCCCCAATAAATAATGGTTCGATTTATAGTCATTCAATTTTTTTATCAGTCGACAGATAAAATTTCGAATAATTGGACCTTCGTTATTTTGAGAGTTCATAATTCTGCCGTTTCGAAATCTTTATCGTTCTACATTTGGTCATTCGACATTTTTACCCCCACCCAACATTTTGGAAAATGATTAGCAGAAAACTCTACCGTTATATTATCGAATAATACTCTGATAAAAAGTGTAATCGTCACGTAAAGTATTATGATGCGTCATCATGGTCACGGTTATCAGGGTATCATTGACCACATTTATAAATTGCACAAGTACATCACTAAAATTGTCCCTATGGACTTCAGTGACTAGTGAGACTGCGTTTTCATTCCGCATACCGGGGGATCATGCAGAATCAAGCGGAACTTCACTTTATAAGGAGCTTACCAAACTTGGCACTGTATTAAACTCGTTGAGGTAGGTTTTCTAACTTCGGTGCGTCGAAACATCGCGGATTTTAATAACTTTCAGTAAAGGCGAACTATGGAAGATAAATAAATACATTTTGTACACATGTAAATGTATTACTATTGTTGTTGAAGAAATGTATGTTCTTAACAAAAAAGTTTTTCAACCCAATCATAATTACAGCTTAGTTTGCGGGAGGGGGGGTGACAATTTACTTCCAAAAAGTAGGATTGAGAAAAAAGGCATTTGAAGATTAAAGATTTAAGATTTTACTAGCACGTATACAAAATCGAACAAGTTGTACCTCCACCTAAACGTCATATTTTGAATTTTCATTTGACTTTCGACCATAAATTCTCTAAACACCGATCCATCATAAAATGCAATAAAAAAGGACAATATCGATTTTTATCCACCCAACAAAATAAGCAACTTCTGCCAATAGCGAAGCTTGCGTACATGTTTTGACTCGAAAGGATACATTTTCAGTTTTGCCATAACGAAAACTGTCAAGAAGGCTTTCAGCCAGTGGACACGATAACGACTCGTTTTCCATAATTATCTAACAAATTATGCTCACTTTTACGAACGCACTCTGTATCAGAGGGACATGAAACTTCGAGAGGAGACCAGCATACAATACACGCCTCGAAATCTTGTACGCGCCTTGCAGCAATATTTCAATATAGGACGTGGACGTATACGAACATATTGAGATGTTTCATACATTTCAATCTACACATACGAAGGTAGATTTACGACCTATAATAAATACTGCCAGAACGATCGTGTCCAGATGACCGAACTCTCCTGAGCTGGCACTCGTGCACGACCAATTTCTCATCCAAGCTTCCACCCCACGGTTGGAGTGTTCCGTAAATACTGTTACCGTATGTGTACGTATACGGAGAAAGAACAATCCGCTCATCGATTATATCCCGACGGCATCGATGGTACCGCCTCTATTGCGAACTTTCCGGTAGCTCCCTTGCACAATCCGTAGAATTGACCGATGTTTTCACAGCCGAAAAAATTCAAATTGTACGGCTTCAAATCCTGGATCTGTTTTGTTGATAATTTAGATATGTTTACGAAAAAAACGCTGAAAAAGTGAATTATGTTGCATTCTAACAATCCAAGAATTCTTAAACTCGGAAGTATCAAATCATTTTTGAACTTGCAAAATTTTAAGCAATAGTGAATATAGAAGTGTCAAATCATTCTTAAACTTGGAAGTATCTCAAAGCAGGCTTGATCTTGGAAGTATCAAAGCATTTTTCGACTTAGTAATATCAAAGCATTATTAAACTTGGAAGAGTATCGAATCATACTTTGAACTTGGAAGTCTCAAAACATTCTTGGACTTGAAGGAATCAAGGCATTCTTGAATTTAGAATAAATGAAACGTCAAAAAGGTCGGTACTGGCCAAACGCAATGCGCTATGATTCAAATGAAATAAATTGTATATTGGGAACTGCGACTGTGCCCGATATATAATTGACGCTATTCACGGAGCTTATTGTTACCATAGACTCGAGTGAAACAGCTGTTGGATATCCGTGATCTTCGTAATAGCAAATCTACTGGGCGTATAGACGTGTGCTGTGCACGGCGACCTCTATTTTCGGGACCTCCACAGATGCAACAGCTCCCCACCCTGTACCGAATATCGATCGGTGTAGCGCGTGGTGGGGGATGCGCCAGGCCCTAGCGCGAGGCTTGAAACATGCTAGACAATAATAGAGGGCTTTACGGGATACTGCAATCAGCTGTCACAGCTGCGCAGAGTCGACTTGAGTGGATGGTGCATAACCTCCATTTTTGCAAGTGTGAAGCAGCGCTGATCCGGCCACTTTGCCGATAATAAAGGTCGCAGTGTATAACAGGCGCTGCTTTACCGCTGCTGCTATAATACTACGATTTTACGAGTATCAGCGTTGGCAACGAAGAATTGGAGCGAGAAAAGCGGAAGAAGAGGGTGGCTGGTTCTGACGAGAATGGATACAAATTCGTATTTCGCATTGGATTTATGATGACCCGTCACGTCAATGATTGATATCGCATTCAGGTATTTCCTTCCTACAAAATGTATTTATATTGAAAAAAAATGACAAGTTTCTCCGTAACTATCGACATATTTGGAGGACTCTCGGGCAGACTTTTTGGGAAGTTTCGAGTTGGAAGATGAATGAACTTACGCTAGGTTTGACTGTATCAATATAGTCTAGTCCAGAAACTGTAGTGTGGAGGAGCACGAGGAGGAGGCAGAGGGAAGAGAACGATGTGCCGGCCAGGGTTTGAACTGCGGCCGTCTGCTCGACGATCGTTAAATCACCAGCACGGAGAGCCTCATCTAGCTAGACAATTTGTTACTTCCTTATCACTCGGCTCTTTCGCCAATGTTCTCCTCTTCCTTTCACTCCCGCACTATGTGACGTTCATCTTCTCTCATCGTTTTCATCATTCCCCGACACGTTGGCACACGCGGCTACACGCCTTACAGTCCGAACTCCCTCAACACATCGCCTTCGCCAATATTCAAGTGGCCTAAACATGATGACGTTAATGTTTGCATCTTTGGATGATAACAACAAACATTTATTCCCTTTAATCGCTCAATTTATTGCCGACTGATGCTGCGAAAAGTCACCCAAACGTTTTCACGTATTTTGATTAGAGATTAGAGTAATGCGCAGAAAAATATGACGTTGAAGTTTGCATCGTTTGAGTGCAACGAAAATGATGTTCTTTCATTTTCCCAAATCTTCTTTGGCAAATTTGAGCCACGAAAATCACGAGTACATTTTTTAGGATCCTTATTTAGCGATCTACAACAAATTAGCAAAATGTGATTTTGGATAATGATGGAGATAAGGAGGCGGAAGGAATTTTCGTTACGTTCCAACGATGCAAACTTCAACCCCATCAGAAAAATAGTTTGGATAATGATCAAACTTCAACGGCACCAGATATGTGCACTGACGACTTGTGAAGATTTTCATTGACTCCAAACGCGAAGCAATTAGCCAGTCATGAAGACATATACAAGCCATTATAATAGAGTGGAAAATATAGTTGTGACGTTTTAGAACAATTATTAGAAGGAAACTCTATTATCATATTATCGACGAGCACTCTGTTAAAAAATCAATCAGCCTGTTTGAATCGTGATTGAAACATATCTGTCGTAAATTATTCCACGAATCATGTAATTTCCTTTTTCATCCGTGCATCGCTTTACGATCAAACAATTGCTAATAATCGCTCGTAATTAGTCGATCGTAAAATGACTTTCTATCGCTTATTAATTCAAATGCTGGTTATCGGAGTTGTAATGAGGAGGTTTTATATTCATATACTGTACTATTAAATGCTGTGTATAAACATTTGTGCATACGTCCACTGCAAGATAATATACGTGTACCAACAGCAGTGTTACGGCCTACTCGGCAGGCGAATGCACCGAGATTACGCATGATAAGTGCAGAACTCGAGTGGGGACGAGGATGTCTTCGGATAGCATACGCACAACGCGTTTCATACCGTGTATCCGCATGAATGGAAATTTATGAACGAAACACTCAGCTGTCGGCAACACCTCGTGAACCCGACCTGAAAAGCTACAGCACGTTACCATAGGGAAAATACTTTTAAAAAACAGCCACCAGGGTCATTAGCTATCTCTGGTAAGTGCAACTTCACGTCGTAATTAATTAACTGCGGAATAAGGACTTCAAGTGTTACGTACTCTGGCCATTAGTTTGTCATTCTCCACACCATCAAGTGTCTATTCGTGAGAAATGTTTCTATCTGCATACACAAGCATGAATACAATGCACCGAGCGGACATTGGACCATTAAGGCGGGGCGAGATGTGGTGGGTTCGAGAAATCTATTTTTTTTTACATTTCCTCAAAGTATACATATTGCAGAATAAGTGAAAAAATGTTCAAGGTAAAGTATTGAAAATTGAGGAAGATACAGACGATTCAGGCAGAGCAGTTAGTGCAGCGATTCACCTATACAACAAATTTCAATCGCGTTTTTCTCGCGCTGGCTGGAATCACAACTCTAGCTATAATTGTCCGGTTTTCCATTTTTTTTTTAACCAGAAGTTTCGTAAATGCCGTGGCTATCGTTTTACGTAGCCATTTTTCAATTTAATATTTTTTAAGCCCCAAAATATAAGTTGGAATCGCCAAAATTACACTTTTTTTAAAATTGGCATTCTGTAAATTTTTTTTTTTTTCGAAAAACGTCTACGGACAACGAGAGGTATATTTATATAGATTATGAGTAGAATATTTTTAATTTTCAATCCGACCATTGTCAAATTATCGATCCGGTTGTCGAGCCACATATTTCATACAATGGTTCGTTATAAGGTGACGTTGTTAATTGAAAAAAAAAAATTATAAAAATGTTCACGAAATATATTCAATGTACACGGAGAGAATTAAATGTTAAAAATTACCGTGCAGTAACGGTAACCAGATGACAACCCTGAAACTTCGCTTATTATTGTTGGGTAGAACACAGATTTTCAAGAAAATAAAATAAAATTTCTTCTTCAGATAGAAAATTTTACCAGATTTTCTAGTAAATTTCGATGTGTAACAAAATACGCAAAACTTAAATTTGAAAAATATATAATATCAGCGAAATTTTACTGTGCATTTTAGTATTTTATGCCTTTCAGAAATGTCTATAAAAAAGTATCGTCTTTATAAAAGTTATTTTAAGATTTATTATAAAATTTAATGAATGTTACAGGAAAATGTATTGTGCTCTCGGTAAAAATTATCGTGCGCGCTTGGTTAAAATTATCGTGCGGTACGGTACGGGAACTTTGAGGCACTGCATTGTAAAAATTCCCCTTCATTCCTTTCACTTCAGAATGGTATGGTGGTGGGGGTAAGTAGGGGAGCGCGATTTCTTTATGGCACGATGGGACTTCCCAAAAAAATTTCGTCTAAACTGCGTACATCGCCGGTTCAGTTTAGCCTGAAGCCTCAGTCGCATGCAGTGTCTCGCTGCGAGAAAGTGACACGTAGCGATCGTGTTAAATGATGACGAATATGTGCGCAAATTAGTCACATCACTCGAGCCTACGATGGTACAAAATGTATTATAAATAAATGTTAGTATTAAACGAAAAATAAATTCTAATGATTAAATTTGTCTCCTTATCCGTTTGTTGACTATACCAATTTATATGGAAGAAAAAAATGTTCCCAACAAAAAACAAACAGCATTAATTTCTACCAATTTTTCAATAGTAAATAATATTCATTATTATTATTATGGTTATTGTTATTTCGGTTATTATTATGATTATTATAGCACCAGTTTTTGAAGAAAAAATACATTTTACTAAGGATTTCTTCAATCGAAGAATTTAAATTTTACCAGCCTTATAGGGAATTGTATTTGAGGATTCGGCTTCGATCCGGCCAGTGAAGGTTATTCCAAAGTCAACAGTGGAATTAGATGTTTACGTTTCGGCCCTCTGGTTCGGGTCCTCTTCAGAAATTTTATTTTTCTGTATATAATATGATACACATTTTGTCATAATAATGTTTTTACATTATTATGACAAAACAAACATTATTATGACAAAATGTGTATCATATTATATACAGAGAAATAAAATTTCTGAAGAGGACCCGAACCAGAGGGCCGAAACGTAAACATCTTCTAATTCCACTGTTGACTTTGGAATAACCTTCACTGGCCGGATCGAAGCCGAATCCTTAAAGCTATCTTGTCATCTACACGGCCGCACACATCTCTGACTCACTTAAAGGGAATTTTTCTTCCGAGGTTGACGCAGGTAAATTTTACTGTGCAGCACCGTAAAAATAACGTACGGCGCGGTTGGTAATTTTTAACCGACAGTAGGTAAATTTTCGAACATACATGCTAAATTTTACTGTCTCCAATTTTTACCCTTCTTGTATAGTAAAATTTGAACTACGTATTTGAAATTTTCTGTAACGTGAGTTAAAAAAAACTTGACGCATACGAATTATTATGTTTTTCTGACTTGTCACCACATTGAAATATATCACGGTAATTTTTACCGTGAAATTCACCACAAAAATTACTTTTTAATTCTTTCCGTGTATGCTTAAGAATATCCCCTTTTTCCAATTCCCAAATAAATAATCTGGTAGATGAAAAAAATTCGGAAAAAACTACCTTTTTCGGCCCGTCTCAGTAGTGTCCTCCCTTAAGAAAGAACGTATATTTAATTTGACCACGACGGAAATTTGAATCATAATTTGGTATTTTTTTATCTCACAACTACAAAAAAATACACCAAAATGATTATTTTCTACGCAAGTTGTGAAAGACGAAATCTAAAAAGTTGAATAAAATATATTTCGCCTACAATTTTCGATCGACTCATTTTGTCCTCTCATGCACCGATCGAATGCATCATTGGAGTCATCTTATCTTCCCAAGAAATTCTCCATGTAGCTCATTGCGATAGTGATCTCTCTGGTATTTAACACTCAATCTCCTACCACTTCCAAGATATGTAAAGAGCAACCAGCGACAGCGATGAACAAAGTGAAAAAATAATTGAACAGAATGATCCAAGTTGATAAAAATCCAATAACGATGAAGTTTGCATCGTTGGAATAGAACGAAATTTTTTGTTTCCAGTTTCATAAAATTACCTTCGTCGAATAGATAATCACGCGAAAATGCCCTAGAATCCTTATTTAGCTATCTACAAGCTATATCCACAAACTATGAATTTCGATAATCATAAAAATAAGGAGTTAATAAGAATTTTTGTTGCATCCCGACGATGCAAACTTCCACCTCATAAAATCCAAGTATTCGGCTTCAGTTTAGCGCCATATGTATTGCGAATTACATTTGAAAACAAGCAACTAATAATAATAATAATAATAATAATAATAATAATAATAATAATAATAATAATAATAATAATAATAATAATAATAATAGAGCGTGTAGGAAAAAAGTGATACGGGAAACCTTGGAATGCGGTAATCTCATGAGATATATACTGTAAAACTATAATGAAGATAGAAGACAACCACGGTTTTTATCCGCGCTGTATGATGATGATTTATCGGTACATTCATCTCGCGAAACGCTAAGCACATATAAATATAGCGAAGTACCCCAGCACATGCATGCACACAAGATGCGTCGCATTTATCACATACCATGTAATTTTCTACCTCGAAGAAACTGGCGCCTGCGATTAAATTCTATCTAGCGTTATAACACCGTTTGCAAATAATCTTGCCGTATAATTATACAAAGCGAAAAAGACGAGAGTAAGAATTTTTCGATGCTTGCGAGCAGCAATTATTAATTCACATCTAGCCGAAGGATTCCGCTGTATGAAGGGGCTCTTCGACATCCTGACCTGCTATGCTATCTCAGTCCATCACTGCAAGTATTTTTTTTTTAATTTTTTAAATTTCTTGGAATGTTCAACTATTTATTGTAGAATTTAAATATATTCAAGCATTTGATTCATATAATTAGGTGAAGTCTTTAATAAAAATAAAAATTCCGAAAATTCTTGCAATTAATTATGTACGCTGGTTTTTATTCGTTATCAGAAATAATTTCACAATTTTTACGGTAATATTCATCGTAGAAACATTTTAAACAAATATTTTTCACAGCAGGCACATTTCATGAAAGCATTGTTTGAGCAGTCACATTTTTCAGAAACATGATTCGTTAGAAAGCATACTTCATTTGAGGCCTTAGGCCACAGTAAGGGGTATAAAATCATGTGCGAATTCAACAATTTTTTTTCGTATGAAAAAGTGATTCACTCATAAAATTAATTACACATCTATTTAGTATGAATATCAAGCTGTTAGAAAATATATATGTATATATTTTTTTTTCGATGTACAAAATGGCCGACTACTAATATTTGCTTTTGTTATCTTTTTTTTTATTCGCTCCGCGGCGTAATATTTAGCATCCACAATTTTTGACCTCGAACAAAAAACAAAAATTCTCGTGAATCTACATTAAAATACCTAGAGAAGTACGTACGGACTTTAAAAAATATTGTTTTATTCAAAAGTTGTAGGTATTTGCACTTAAGAAATGAATTTTCAGTGAAAAATTTCGTTATAATTGCTCATAAACTGCTCGTAAAAGGAAAAGTTGTCGATTAATCAGAAATTCCGTGCGTACTTCTCTGCGAAATGCAATTAGGAACCTAACTTTTAAATTTGAAGTAAATCGAGTGAAAATTGTTGAATTTATTTGTCACGCCCATTGGAAAAAAGCTGTTTTGAGAAGTTTCGAGTAGTGGACCATTTTGTACATCGAAAAAACAATATATATTTTCTAACTGCTTGATATTCATACTAAATAGATGTGTAATTAATTTTATGAATGAATCACTTTTTCATACGAAAAAAAATGGTTAAATTCGCACATGATTTTATACCCGTTACTGTGGCCTAAGGCCTTAAGTTTTGAAACGACGGTTTTTCCTCCGTCAGTTTGGGTGCGCACCAAGCGTACTGGATCATAGCAGTGAAAACAGGAGCACTGAATTCATGTTGCACGATCGAATGTAATTTAATTGAATTTTCTCTTGGCGATAATTCTCGCTGTTGTTGGAGCAATTCAGGGGCACTCTGTAGCCTTTTAATTCGATTTTTGACTTGGCGATAGAAATAGACATCACACGGTTGAACTAGCGGAGTACATTCGATCGTGCAGCATCAATGCAGTGCTCCTGTTTTCACTCCCCATGGTCCAGTACGCTTGGTTTGCATTCAAATTGACAGAGGAAACACCTTCGTTGCAAAACTTAAATGAAATATGCCTTCCAATGAAGCATGTTTCGGAAAAATGTAACTGCTCAAACAACGCTTTCATAAAATGTGCCTGGTGTGAAAAATATGTATGCTTCGAATGTTTCTACGATGAGGATCATCCGAAAAATTCTAAAATTATTTTTATTAATCAATAAAAAGCAACGTACATAATTAATTGCAAAATTTTCAAAACTTTTATTTTCGTAAAAAAACATCCAATTATATATATATATATATATATATATATATATATATATATATATATATATATATATATATATATATATATATTATATTATATTATATTATATTATATATATATATATATTACTGCTTGAATATATTTAAATTCTACAATAAATAGTTGAACATTGCAAGAAATTTAAAAAAATCGGTGTTAGCGAGAAGAGAACCCAAGCCAGCGGGGTGACAGGCAATGCGCTCGATCACTGAGCTACGACGCTGGCTTGGAAATGGTTGAAAAAATACCCCCCAAGCTCTACTCAGAAATCTGTGGATACCATTTTATCCTTTCCTCTTTACCCTTGCTACCCTATCCCAAAACGCTCGGTAAGTTTCAAAACGGCCTTACACAGGCAAAGGATCTAGGCTGGTCATATTGCTCATGACAATGTTAGACCACATACAGCGAAAAGAACCAGAGACGCTTTGGATTCATTAGGATGGGAAGTTTTGCCGCATCCGGCGAATTCACCAGGCCGGACTCCATCGGATGTTGACTTGTTCCGATCGCTCCAATATCATGTGGCTTATAGCCACTGCCGAACGTTCAAAAAAGTAAGAAATTCCATTGCCGACTTTATCGTCTCGAAACCACAATCTTCCAACCTCAACGGAATTCGCAATCTGCCTGACCGGTGGAAGAAATGTGTGGAAACGAACGGAAAATACTCTTCCGATTAAAATCTGCCTTAATTTTAAGTAAACAAATCATTATTTCCTTTAAAGACGGCCGAGAACTTGTTTGTACACCTAATAAGACTGTTACGTCACAAACGCATTATAAATTGGGAAAATCAACACCGGTATGGGTCTACAAAAAGAGTTCCCGTTGTTCTTTCTCACCGTTAATACCCCAGTGTCGCGTATTCGGAATTCTGTTGCATAATTTCAGATACAACCGAGTCTTAAGATGTCAATGGAGACTCAAATAGGGCTCCCCGATGGCTCGGAGGATCGCTCCGGAGCACTAGAATTTTCGAGTATCCTATGACATAGTCGACAACCGAAACGATCTGAAAACTGATGCGTGCTTGGCTACGTGTAGATGTATTGATGAGCATCGATTATGCTTGTAGATATGCATATACACACACGCATACACACACACATATATATATATATATATATACATACATATATATATATATATATATATATATATATATATAACGCGACTTCGGCATCTGCAGCGCATATAATAAAGACCTGACTCCGGAATAGAGACTCCTGGTGTGTTGGACCATAACCGCTAGGGATTGCATAATGACGAGCAGTTTAGCTACACGTGAGAGTGTTATAGCCGAACGTCTCGGTTGTATTATGTATTCCTCGAAGCTGGCTTCACATGAGAATGCTCCAATATATATATATATGTTCGTGTGTGTGTGTGTGTGTGTGTGTGTGTGTGTGTGTGTGTGTGTGTACGTATGCATGCGCCTACATAAACTTTATCACGATAGACAAACCCGTGCACCGTCGAGGATCGTGTTCCTTATAGAGTTGCGGGTGGTAGTGCTTTGTGATACGTCTATAAACGAGCATATAATACCTAAAGCATATATGTACAGTTACTAAAGATTTCCGGAGCTCGTGGCAAAACACAGGCGCTTTCACCCCTTCTGGCCCTTTTCGTCTCCTGTCTTTCGCTCGCTTTTCCTCTTTTACTCCAGCTAAAACCCTTTCGGACTAGTCTTCCTTATACTTTGGTAATATTGTTTACGCTGCAAACTCAAATTATCCTCGAATTAATGACATCAGAAGTGTGCCCAACCAACGGTCTCGCTGGAATCTCCGTTGTGGAATAAACGTAGGCCTAAAGGATATATATGCAATTATGCTGCAATTTATTTTTGTTTCTTGAAAGGTTCAAAAGTTAACGGGTCATACCTACCTCATGGCCGGATCAAAGAGACATTTTCGTGATTTTTTTCTGAGAGAACGGGTGCAGGTTTTTCATTTTTTTCACATGAGGCTGTATTTGAAAAGGTATTTTGAAAAACGTCCTGCGTGGTGACCACTGCTGCTTGGAAGGTAACCATAAAAGAAAAAGTCAAACGCATTCAGTTTTCACATGAAATTATCTAGTGTTCGGACGAAGGGTTCATTAAAATATTGGTTTTTGAAAACATGGCCGCAGTCCAAAGTGAAAGTATCGATTTTTTCTGGAAAAAACGCTTTATTTTCGCGGGTAAAAAAAACTACGCAACGAAAAAAATATTCCTTCGTTCAAGTCCTGCTTTCTGATATGTAAAACTTGAAGTTGATCGGTCCAGCGATTTTTTAGATATCACTGTTTTGGAAAAAGTCGTTTTGAGAAAAACGCTTTTAAAGTTCGCCGGCTCGCAGAACTTACCTATAAACGCCCATATCTCGATCAATTTCGAACGGCCCGACTTGAGATTTGCCGATAATATTTTCGAAATGTTATATTTTGAGAATCCCTTGAAAAGGAAAAATCGATATATTCAAAAATGTCAATTGGGTGTAAACCCTCAAAAATTGCATTTTACAAGGCCTAATATGGCGTCGGCGAAAATGTAACTTTAGTAGAGCACCGGGTCGGGGCTGTATGAAACGGAAGTGTGCTAATAGAGCGCATACAAGAGAGTGAAATAAAGCGCAATATTGAACGTATCATTGTACGGCAACTCGTGACTGAAATATTTGAATTTATTTTCGCAATAATATAATGCTAACGATGAAAATAAATAGGCTCGTGATCTAAGTGCATCCATGTTCGATGAACGTGTAGCATTAGACATAAGAAAGTAGTTATCGATTAAATTTGTACAAAAGCATAATTATCTCTATCTGACAAATTATGTGAACGCGCAAGCTCGTTTTTGACGTTGAACACTCTGATGCCTCTGAATCGTGTGAATCCCTGTTGACAGAGAAGAAGCAGACAGGGTTTCGAGGGGACGATAGCGTCAAATTAAACTCCCATTAACAAGATCAAACTCGATTACGCAAGCTCCCCTCCCGCTCCCTTATCTTATCCGAGCGAGAACTCGGGGGACGATTAGAAGGCTGGAAATCAACAAGAGGGAGAGAGAGACGGGGGGCGTAGATCGACCGAGTCTATGTTCCTAAGTTTTGGTGAAAATTCTCTCGCTGAAACAAACAATGTATACATATACGTAAACATATAGTAACCTCGTGAGTGGAGGATTCTAATTGGGAAACTTGCGAAAAGGCTCGAGTGACGAGTTCTGTAACTGGAATTATTTCAGCGAGGCGGCGATGAAATTTGCAAACGCAAGCATGTGAAGACTTAAATCGCAAAAATCTATATGTAGGCGAGCGCACATGTGTTTGCGTCCAAACGTGTGTTGCTTCACGGTGCAATGTACGCATACAGCCTACCTACGCATGTACCTACGCCCATATATTGATAAATATATACCTTCAATACTTAAAGATACTCGCGTCGTACACCTTGGGTATTTTATTTTAAACCCTAATGAAGGAGTCTTGATTGTTACATTTTTTTAACCGCCATGATGATCACCCCGTGATGACTAGTGCTTGAGAATTTATCTTTGACGTTCACCACATTTCCTTGATTACGTCAATTCTAGGCCAAATATTGACGTGATTTTTTCTGGCTTGGAAAAATTTCGGTATATTGCTTTGAGAAACAGAAACAAACGATGTGTCAGTCGGTTTCGTCAGCATGAAAAAAAAAGTCGTGAGGTGCAATTACCGTGGGCATAGGTCATGTGACTTTCATTACGCTTAGTAAGTGCATCCATGTAGCTCTGATCTGACGACAAAGACATATTATATGCGTTCGTTGTGGGATGAACCTGATGACCTGATGACCACTAATCTTTTCCAATGGACTAATTGATAGTTGTTCCTTTTAAATATTTCCACGATTCCACTATACTGAAGTTCGTGAAACTATTACTGATCAATGCTTTTGTAAAATAATCAAACAGGAAGACATTTTACAGATTTTTAAATATTTAATAACGAAACTCTAATCGAGTTATGAGTATGCATTTAAAAAACGTATGGTCATTTATAATGAGGGATAATGTCGTATTTCTTTAATGATATATACACTTTTCGGTACTGTAGCATGCGAAGACAGTCATCAATAACCTCGAAAAAACTGCTCCACTAACTCTGAATTATTATCAACATCTCCCGCTTAAGCACTTTATCGCATCCGCCTTACTTTTGGGCGTAAACAGTTTATCACAAGTTCGCCGAAAACCCCGGGTATGGCAGCACGAGAGTACGGGGAAAATTCACGAGCAATCTGTTGCACACTAACGACAGTTTTACTACTACTTCTATTTTCAATTTACCTCAGTACGGGAAGCCGGCAGTGTATCAAAGAAAGAAAGTTTGTCCATTTTTCGGATGTTGGAAACAACTCAAAGTCCGTGGCACGCGAGTAAGAACGCCGGGAAACTCGCGTAAAGCTGGTCAAATCGGGTTCACGATCGTTTAGAGACAACCATGTCCAAAAAGGCCTTTCTCCGTATTTCATCTATCCCTCCGAAGTACAGTAAACTGTGTATCAATGAGATTAGCAGTAGTTCGGTCAATTGACAAAAACAACGTGATGCCTGACGTTAAATGCGGTCGACAAAGCAGGTTTACTGCAAAATCTTCCGCGGTATCCAGTGTACCGGAAGCGATAATTGCCATACAGTATGTCACAGCATGACTTGTACATTACAGGATTATATTTACCTTCAACCTATAACTTATTGGATTTACTGTCATGCATCGGTGCAGCCATGACTTGTGATAGAGTTCCACTAATAGTACAATTGAATTGACTACTCCAAGGATCACCACCTCATCGTTGTTCACTTGCCCAAGGCCCAGGTTCAACATTTGATTACATGCTCATTTACAGTTCGGTCTGTGGAAGAGTGGCGAGGAATCGGTTATTCATATTGAAAGCATAACACCGACGACCGATTCTTTATGTGAAAAGGCGACCTGGGCCGCGCCTTCTAAAGTGTATGTAATTTGAATCACGAATCCAGGCGGTATCTTCATCATACACGGCTCTGGATTCAATTAGAAGAATGTGAAGAGCCTATTGTTTGCATTGTTAGTAATGACGAGGACGTACCGCCATAACTTAGCTGCTGAGTATTTTATGGGTACGTACGAATCATTTTGGGTAGTCCTTCGATCGTGCTCGCAGGTGGTCTGCGTCATGAGCCCCGAAAGTCAGTGAGTCCTACATTATCGCCCAGCGTCTCATGTTACGTGAACCGAGTGGAAGTGTCGGAGCATCAAATGAGCCGGAGGGGCAAACAGCGAACGCCGTTGCCTGTTTCTCGCATAGAAACGAGTGGGATGAGCAGCAACGAGCAGTGGAAAGAAAATATAATTTGATTGCCGTTGAGAACGGCTGACGAAGCTATACAATTATGCGCATAATGACACTCATATTCGCGTAAGTATTACATCTGATTGTGCATGCCCGATGATTTGAGGCTAGGTGGAGGCCTTGGTGGAAATAGTTGTCAAAGAACCAGAGATACGAAACGTCGCAAGCATGTGTAGCGTACAATACACGGTAGGTGTAGGTACTATAGCGCACGTATATGTGGCAAGACAGAGAGGAAACAATGATGATGGAATAGTGTTCATTGGAAGGTGTGGACATCTGAACGTGTGTGAAACGCCAATGATCAAACATATCGTTATATAGCAGAACGTAAGAGTTGCGCCAGTTGCGCATGGGACGGTTACGGCGATCATAACGCCAGACAGCACGCCTCAACGCTGGGGACCCATTTAATATTCAAGCGGTCAGAGCACTTGATGATACGACCCTCTCGATCGACTGCAAATCATCCTTCGATCTCGCATAGTATACAGACACAATAGGACATTATCGCAGTAGTGGCAATTCATTGTGGTGCAGCTCTTCGATATACCCGTCACGTAATAGTCATCGGATTATCGCTTTGGAGGTGAATCTGGTAAGATCAATGGTCTAGAATTCCCTGAGCTCACAAATCTGAATATCGTATGTTGTCAAGATTGCCCTGGCAATATTCCTACGAGTATTCAACCCACCCTTCCAACCGTGATAGTTCTCGCCATGGAGGACTACCAGAACTTTGGAGAGGGTCGCGAAAAATATGGCAAATTCATAACCATAGTGGTCTAGAAAAGCATAACGAGAATATATTCATTTCATAGGCATGGAACCGTTGTTTGAGAAGTATAGATCAGTATCGTCAATACTACAAACTTTTTAATTCATCCAAATTCCATATGTACACAATAGCACACCCTAGGCTATGTACTAAGTGCAATCAGAAGTCTAATCCATCAAATCGCGTATCCTGAAGGATGGATCAAGTTGACGGGTCAATGGTCAATTACTGATTGACTATTCGTAAATGCAACAACCGCGTTTGAAACTGAATTTCAGGTATGTCTTCATCCCAGGCGGTCATCGAGTTACGGTGTCAGAACAACGGAATGAGAAGCCTGACAAATGGAGGCAAGGTATAACGACGAGTGGTTCGACAAAATCCGCAAAGAGCGCGACAACTCGAGAGAATAAAATTACAAGATGAGACTGTGGTAATTGAAGCTTGCGGTACAACGTCATTGGTCATTGCCTGAGAGGAAACGGGCACTCATGCCGCTCTTCCCTTTCGGGAACGGCTGAGACGTACACGTCACTTCCGCCCAACGAATTCTCTCGGCCGAACGCCGTCTCGGCCAGCTAGCCGTAACAGAATTCCGCCCCCGGGGTCTGGTAAGGCCGTAGAAATTATTGATATTGCCGCTTGTGAGAGGAATATGTATACATGCGCTTGGAAACGTTGGCGCCACGGTGGGTCTCGTAACATTCATAATACTAGGGTCGTGAAAGGAACACCTATTAGGTCGGCTGTCCGTTTCGTATCCTTTGAAAATACCTGTTTCCGCGTGTCCCTAAATGTTACTTATCCTAAATGATCTATTGGTTCCGATGGATCTCTTCCAACGAGTTTTTCCCAACTGCTACGCGCAAAATTTCCACTCGGCGTCTCCGCTCAAACATTGCATCTCACCCTGATATAGTTATCGTCAGACGACGTCATCTCATTGTAACGGAAGAATACGAGAGCGTGCATACACATGCGCTCGCACACCCGAAGCTATTGTTCACTAAGAAATGACGATGGCACGAATGAACGAGGAAACGAGAACGAGAGATAATGAGCTTGCCTGCGGTAACTACATTTGAATGTATCTCCACGGAAATGAAAGACCCTAGAGTGCACGCTTTGCACATGGATTCGCAAGGAATCCGCATGTGTGAAGGCTCCGGGGCATCATCGAGGCGCACCATGCACCATGGTTTCGCGGCAATGCTCCACCCACGCTCCCTCTGAGCTGTGGTGTGCAAAACATGTGCCATAACCCTAAAGGCGTACGCTCGTGACGACGTTACGCGTTCCACAATAAAATGCACATCATTCACAGTCGTGATATCCATCACTAACAAGTATATCAGGCAATGCCTCTATGAGTGTGAAATTGGCCGATTGCGATCATACGGAACCTTTGCTAGTGCACCGTAGCCTGGAAGAGGAGTCCAGATCTATGGCCACTTCGCACAGTCTTCAGAAATCCATTGCTTCCGCTATCCTAGCTGGTCCGGCATGAAGCCGTCCTGTCGTTCACACTCCTCACCCGTTGGCCTCAATAGTCGCATTATCGCCTGTTATCTCAGATCCTCGTATACCCGAATCGGATGATCATTTGATTTCGAATTTCGTTGGATGGGAAGTCCTAAATGTTTGGGCCGTGGCGAATACTCAGATACAAACATGCGCAGATACAGTGCATCTTGTGTGCGTAATTATCGATCAACTGACGTGTCTGTTGATACGCCCAGAGGTGAAATTCACGGTAGAAGTTGTTATCGGCGAATCGCAGATTCATACCTGCCGCCTGGAAATAAAACGGCGTTCCCTGGCTATCTGAACTTAGAGGTTATGTCCTTTTGATCGTAAATCTATCAGATTGTAGATACCGTTCTACGTATCCAAGCTACGCGGTTAAAGTGCAGAACGCAGGTAGACATCATTCGAATATTCTCGTTATCTCCCGGCTGTCCTCGTTCACACACAGGTTGTATTTGCCGTTGCATTTTGTTATCGACAGACGCTACAAGCTTTGGAGATTGTGTTGTGTGTGTGCGCGCGCGTGTGTGTGTGTATTGTGTGCGTGTGTGTGTTATGTGCTGCGCGTGTTGCCGTGGCGCCAACGCAGCGTAGTAACGAGGCGACCAAACTGCAATAAATCGACATAAGTGAACGATAATAATCGATACCCCGGGCCGCCGGGGCAATATAATGAATCGATTTATATACGAGTATATCGCGCGGGCGAAGCGCCGATATAAGAGAGAGGAGCAAGAGACAGACAGACAGAGAGAGAGAGAGAGAGAGAGAGAGAGAGAGAGAGAGAGAGAGAGAGAGAGAGAGAGGACTTGCCATCATGTCTGCATATACAGTTTACATACGCAGCATACTCGTACTTGGTGAATCCGTGAGTGTGTGTAGCGACAGCCCGCGGCCTGGAGTTGCCCTCATCGGGGAAGAGGACTATACGGATCGCTTATGGACGCCAGGAAATCAAGCACACATACAGCGCATATAAACGTGATTCCCTCTCATCGGTTATCTTAATTGCTTACTTATGTACTTGCGGGTATAATACAGTGCATGGCTCTTTCTCTCTCTCGCTCGCTCGCTCTTTCTCTCTCTCCAGCAGAAGGCGTGTGTGACATTACGTGAGCCTGTCGTCTCTCGCATTAGATCAATCGATACAAAACGGTCACGAAGATTCGAGGCCGCGGAGGGAGCCGCATTCATCAACGTTTCCTATCTCGACTGGTCTTGCCTCGATATCAATTTTTTCCGGGGTTGTTTCAATGACGTTCTTTCTCCGAGTACTATAAAAGAGTCGGCGCTTTCGGGTCTTTTTCCTCATTCTTTACGGTTATCGGATGATCGATGCAGTCATTGACCGAAAAAGCTTGATTACTATTGGTTTTTTTGCCCTCAATGCTCTTCTCTTGAACCTACTCGTGTCCGCATTCCGCTTTTGTTTGGGTTAAGTGCTTTTCTAGCTTATATATATTTTTCGAAGGTTCATTTGTGGTTCTATATTTTGGCATTGGATGGCCGAGGAATTGTGCAGTTTTTACCAGTGTACGATGTAACGAAGGGATAACGAACGTTAGAGCGGATACGTGAGCGGAAAGAAGATTCATTCCGACGCCTTTATCGAATCCGGCGCAGTGTAACACATGAGTAGAAACTGGAACGACTCAGCGACGAGTCTGCCTGTCGTTCTGAAGCGACATACCATTCTTCTCTGCCCCAGCTACTATAGCGCTGCGGCATTTATTTCACGTTGGACGTGATTTATTAAGGGGGAAGGTACGTTTCGGCTGGGAAAAATTTGTTAATTTTCTTGATTTTTTTTTAAGGGAAAGATTTTTCCGCCATTTTCGAGATTTTGGGTATGTTCTGTTACTACTTTTGGATGTTACATGGCAATTTTTTAAATGATTGATCTTTAAACATGTCGGAAGTATGACAGGGTTTTCTAAACTACATTTTCAAAATTGCCGTGACGTATAGCTAAAAAACTAATCGACCGATTCTGATGAAATTTGGTATAAATTTTTCTCACCTCATTGTCTAAAATATGACCCTAAATGTTTTTGGAAATTGAAGAAGAAAAATTCAATCTTTTTGTTTCAAAGCGTACCATTTCATCGGTTTTCAACATTTTTCACTTTTTCTTGGTTAATATTCTGCGTGTGAGTCTTAATGGAAGAAAAATCTTCGTTAGTTTTTTTTAAGTTAATTCCGCCGACGCTGCGTGCCACGCAGTCTGACAGCATCCAGATTATTTTTTTTTTAATACCGTGCAACAGCCGAAAGTAGTATTAAAACATACTCAAGTATAGTCTCAAAAATGGTGAAAAAAAATTCTTTTTAAAAAAATGATGAAAATCAACCATTTTTTCTTCGCCTAAAGGTATCTGCCCCCTTAAAGCCTAAGCTACAATATTCGTACGAGGGTAATCAGATATGGTCCCTACTGAAATAAATGATACATCGAGCGATTTTATTTCACCTATAGCCCGGCAAAATAATGTATGTAGGTTTGTGCAGGTATCGTTGTAGGAATCCAATTGGGTTTCCATACTTGTCCCCTTTTCCTGATAGGGATCCAATCGGTCATCGCATTGGGTCCCTATACTAAAACGTCACGCTCGTACATTGAATTCCAATCGGGATTCCCCATTGGAATCCAACGTACAGATCCAATTTGAATTCTAGAGGATTGAACATTATCGAACAGAATCCGTTAGGATTCTTGATGGATCTCATCGCATTCAGTACGTTGAATTTGATAAATAAAATATATAGATATATAAAGTGATTGGATTGTGAAAAAGAGAAATAAAAAGTAAAAATCGCTTAAAAAAGTATATGTTACAAATCGACTTGAACCGCATGACTGGGAATTTACTTTAAGGGGGAATATACCTTTGTGAATATATTTAAGAAAAACAAACATGTTAGTACAAGTTTTAAAGTAAAAGAAATATTTAAAAAAATTATTTTGAAACAAAATGGCGGCGTAGTAGTCGATGAAAAACAACTCCTTTTTTTCATAGTCCTCTACGGGCGTATTCGCATAGGTCATCATTTTCAAGGTAGAACAAAAAACGAGAAATATTTTGAAAGTAGATCTAAAAAACTAGTCCAATACGTAGGGGTTTTTCAAAATATTGATTTTTTTTAAATGGCGTTAATATGAAAAAAAAAAATCGTAAAAGAATCGGTCGAATATCGATCATAAAATTTTTAAATTTTAACTTATCGAAAAAATATTTTATCTAGTGTACATCTGTATATATAAATTCGATCAAAAGTTTTGCATCTCATTGTACATTCTTCTGCAGCGCCTGGAGGGCGTTATCTTTCATGAGACCATACAATTTCTAACATTTGAGCTAACTGAATTGCATCTGCGAATCACAAAATTTTAATCGAACATTTTGGAAATGAAATGATTCATTCAAATACATACCCATCAATTAATAGCACTGCCATTGTCGTGAACATTGATGGTCGCTCTTGGTTACATTTTCGTTCTTGACTTGATAATCCTACCATTATCAAGTCATTATCGATACCATTTGAAGTCGATTAATTGTTCCGGGAAGTTTGTGACCCGGTGGATGATTCAATTTTCTTCGTGTTTAGAAATAAAGAAAAAAAACAACTTTTATAAGGGTTTAGGAAGCATTTGTGTAAAATCTCTTTGGCTTGGAAAGCCCTGTCATGATATCACCTACATTTCGAAATGATATTCAGCCGTTTAAAGGGGACAGTATTGTGGATGACGACGGGCGGTGGATGCGTATCCTTTCAAATTGTACTTCAGATGCTTCCTTTCATGACATTAACCATTGAGAGGAACAAGAGATCGTAAAGGGAATCCCAGTGTCAAGGATAGACAAGTAATGCCTCAATTCCTTCATTCATTCGGTATACAAATGGATATTCCATTTTCCATTACCTAAGCAGCAATACATTTGTAGTACAAATGTAGGATAACATTTGACATCTTCGAATTCTTGGTATCGACATTTAAGTATTTCCGATGCACGATTAATGAACACTGAAGTCACAAAACAACAAACAAAGGCCATTTTCGATTGCATATTCATATAATTGTATTTTGGGGCAGAATGTCAACGATTGTTTTTTAATTATTGGCTCAAAAATTGTGTTATACAATCTAATGGAAACTGCGCGTTATCGAATAAAACCTCGGATTGAAATATCCATTAGCATTATTTTTCTCCAGCCCACTCCCCGGAATGTCTACCTTCAAAAAAACGTTCTAATTAGCAAGGAAGAAGTATGGTCCATGTTGAAACGCCATTTGTATCGACCGCTCACCCCTCGATAATGATTTTAATTAGTCTCCATTGGGATTGTTTAAAAGTTACAAGTAGGTTAGTTTAAAACTTTCTTTAAAAGCTGCGGTTGGCCAAAACTCCAACGACAACGCGTCGAGATGAATTAACACAGTGAGTATCTCGAACAAATAGATTTTCAGCGAAGGGCACTGGACCAATGGAATATCACGACGTCGCGAGAGACAATACAATCCAACTGAGAGGGTTGTCCATGAGAAATTGAAGGGCCACGCTGATTTATGCAGTAAATAATTGCGGCCACTAATTGGGAAAGCAAAGGCGAGGGAATTCCCGGCCTCGGATTTTAAAGGCCTTCATCTTTTGCCGTCCATTCACGAACGATAACGATGGGGGAGAGGAAAGAGGGGTAGATCGTGGTCTCGGGTGGTCGAAATTCGAAAGGAACGTCTAAAAGAAAGGTTTAAAGAAAACCGAGTGAGGCCGAAGCGAAAAAAAAACCGGAGTAACGGCTAACAACGGAAAAAAAGTGTGTCGCACCCACATAGAACGTCCATTGAGAATAAATAGACGTGACGCCGACTCAAAAAGGTTTTTAGGCCACCGGTCCATTACCTCGGAGCACTTTGCAAGTGAGACTGATAATTGATGGTCTCGAAATCACGATTTCTTTTGCATTATGTCACGTACAATAGTGTGCAATAGTTTCAACGCAGTTTTATATAAAATACTTCGGAATGACAATTAAGCGTTGCAATTTTTTTTTCGATAGTTTCATCATACTTGCTCCGTGGAATAATTGTATTTTTGTGGACACGACAAAGCGAGCATAATGAACATTGGGGGTTTAAGGGGGAAAATCACAGTAAAATTTTTAATTTTTCGAAAAAAAAAAATTTCGCTTAAAAGGTACTTTAGGGTCTTAAAAATAATATACCAAATGATGGAATACGCCCAAACGATGGTCCGAGTGCCCAAATTTCTTGCGTTGAATACAACGCTTTTTCACGACGCTTCACTTTCGTGCATACATATATAACATAAATAGTGATAAAAAACAGTGATATTTGTAAATCATTGTCATTATGAGTGACACATCGTCGAGTCGTGTTAGAAAAGGGACGAAAAAGGATACTGCGTACGAAAATCGACTGTACCGTGCAGGCATTGCAGATTAGCGGTATATGAAATTTTCATATGGTTTCTCAGTACTTAAAACTTTAAACGCGTTTTTCTCGAAACCACTTTTTTGAGCTCACCGAAGACATAACTCAAGCAAATCTTTACCGATCGACTTGCAATTTTGACAGTAGCTTCGAAACATCTTTCTCCACGGAGCTACGTAGGATTTTTTTATTTTATATGGCTTAGTTTTTTTTTATCGACGATTTTATGGCGTTTTTTTTGTTAAAAATTTAACTTTATTTTCAAACATGCAACATTTTGCGAAAAATCAATATATCGAAAAAATCCTACGTAGCTCGTTAGCTGTTGTTATATGGAAACTAAAAAATTTTGGTTTTTTCTTCCAAGTCAAAAATTAAGGAGTCTACGTCTTCGGCCATCGACACGCTTTCAAAAATAGGCGCCTTGGGGCATATGCTGCGCAGCCGCCATTTTTAAATATTTTTTATTTAAATAATTACATTTTTTACTTTTTTAGTATTGCTATAAGACCTACTTTACAGATTTTCGATTGATACTTTTATTCAGCCAAAATTAATTCCCGAAAATATGCCTATTTTTTTTTGTGCTACTGTGATTTCCCCCCTTAACGTTCTCGTCCTACCATACGTTCCTGTCGTGCGCTAATGAGGAATTCGTTGACACTGTGCCCCTAATTAATAATTAAGGTAAGAGAATGGTCGGTACGACGTGAATTTGGTTTTTCTTGCTATTCAATTAGCGCGGTAGGATGTGTTAGACGTACAGAAATAATGAGGGGTGCACCTAAAAGAAGAAACGTACTTGTGTTTCTTTTCCCCGTATAAATTCACTTGATAAACTGCCTTCTCTCATCTCGCGATGTTGAGGTAGTCCTATTGCTTCACACTAGTCATACCACTGATAACCCTTGAGACCTGTACAATTTATATTTTGAACACCCATGAAAGAAATTAGGAGGGCAGCCATAAAAAAATTCGGCGCCCATGAGGGTTGGAATATGGATTCCCTACTAGGGCTTTCCACAACACAATCGGACTAGGCCCCGACAGGAAAATAACAGGGTTGGGTAATTTATTCCCAAACGTCGTAGCGAGGAAAGTGATAAAGGGCCCAGACGGGATTGATCAGGGCAGTCGTTGTTACAGGGCATATAGTATATTTGCAAAGTTATTTTTAAGAATTTCTAGTTTTTAGACTTACTTCCATAGATGTGATATATTTGAAGTTTAAGGTGTCGATACAACACTAAGTTAGGTCACTTGAAATAAACATACACGTGAAATTTTACTATAAATAATTTGTATTCTATAAACATTCAGAATGTTTGGAAAATAAATTTCGCAATACAAAAATAGTTTTTTTTTTCAATTAATTCATGCGTGCAGGAATGACAGCACATATGTACGTACAGCACCGTTTGGTTGCTTCGACATTTTCAATTGAACTAATTTTCGTTCAATACTCGTGACGGGATAAACAACATCCACCGAATTTTTTTAAGATAATTCGCTATTCGTAAACTTTAGATAACTCTGTTGGATACATGAATACATTTGTTTTTTTTCACACTTTTGTTTCAATGCATAGACATTCTTCAGACTCGTTACGTCCGAAAATTTTGTGCTTCCAATAAATGTGGAATGATTAAAAACAATTTTTTTTACAATTCCTTCTCCATTTTCGAGATATTTCTGACCAATCTCGCTTGATATGCACCCACTAATAAAGCTTATAATGATAGGGTTGCTTCATGGCTTCGATAGGATTCTCTTGAGGCAACCGGTCGGGCCCTGATTCATAAGCCTCTTTAGGCCCTCGTCGACAAAGTGTGACCGACCTCCAAGGGACCTCTTCGGGCGCCATGTTAGGACCCTTGCAGAGTAAGGGAAAAATAATCGGGGCCCAGTCAAAGCCCTGGCTGAATTATTTCACGGGAATGGTCTCCTCATCAAATCGAACATTTAAAAAAACTTATAACGTCCATTGACCGAGCCTCGTGTCGCCCTCAAGAAGAATTGGATTTTTTTTCACCAATTGCTGTAAATATGTTCCTATAAATTTTGACGAGCTATATATTTTACTCATCAACGAAACAAAATATTTAAATGAATTAAATCTGCTTCTCTAAACCGTGTGTCGAAACGACCTGACATGTTAAATTGCACACTTGTTTTGTGGCGAGCATAGAGTACTAATCTTTGACGACTGCACATCAGGAAGTATTGAGGTTTAGTCATGGAGAGTTACACGTTCGAGCAATGGATAGAAATGGTGAAAATTCACTACGAAAATGGTGAAAATTTTGCAGGGACGGTTCGAAAAGTCCGCACGTCTTTTGGTCATCACAACGCCCCATCTCGCAACACTGTGGTGAAAATAATCACAAAATTTGCGTTTCACGGTCGTGTTATCACGCGCCGCAGCGATGGGAATTGGCCACCAAGATCGTGCGATTTAACGCCCTTGGACTTCTTTCTTTGGGTATTTCTGAAAGGAAAAGTGTATGCCAATGATCCACAGATCATTCTCAATCTCAAGGAAGCAATTGGATGCACCATTAATTAAATTATTCCGCAATTACGCCGAAATTATGCCAACTATGCCAAAATGTTATTGAAAATTGCGTCAAAAGAGTGAACGTTTGCAAACAAGGACGAGGCGGTCATTTATCGGTTATTATGTTCCACACGTAACCTCCATCTTTGTACCTCATATTAAAAAATTGAAATATTCGTACATTTCGAATGAATAATACGTTTTATTAATAAATAAAAATGTCAGGTCATTTTGAGACACCCTTTAGCAATTGTTTTTAATTCGAAATCAAAACGATGTGAGTTTTTTTTTGGGTCTGGAAATGGAAAATGTGAGTTTGTTTGGGTTTATGAATGGAAAGTGATACGCGTACGTGTAGAACGTGAGGCGACGAATGCAATAAAGTATATGGCATCATTTCGCACATACTCGAAGAAAAGTCTGTCAACCAATTTGAAGTGCTGCAACGTATCCGTTGGTTATACGGTAGACCAGAACGAGCAAGTTCGGAGCAAGCGTCGACGAAGCCCGGAAGAGTATATATAAGAGAGATACGTCGACAACGACGGGGGCCCTCTCCACTGCTGTAGAAGTAGAGTAGATCCACGTCTAGTCAGGCAGCTTGGGGCGAGCCGTCGAAGTTCTGAGGAACTTGCTTTGGGTCTTCTCGTTCCTGAACTTCTATAGCATCACAGACACACAAACGCGTGCACGCCTCTGTATGTGTGAGTGTATGCATTCTCGGCGGCTTGTGGAAACGGGAAAATTAGTTAACGGTGCCTGGAACCGGTATGGAAGAGGATAAGTTTAATGGCGTGGTGGTCGCACACTTCATGAAAACGCCAGTGGCAACGTAAATAGGAAAAGGAAATTTTCTTTTGCCGAGAGAAGGTACATCAGCTATACCTTTTTCTCTCTCTATCTCTTTCCTTCTCTACCCCCCCACCCTTCTCTCCTCCCCACTCTCATCGCCAAGCTCTCTTTCTCCTTCTCTATCTCTACAGAAAAACTTTCAGATCCTGTGTTGCTGATGCTGTTACCAAGAACATTTCTCTCTCAACTTTACTGACGACTGAAAAAAAGTGATAAACCCAACTAATAAGAATGGGAAAAGACGGTTTGATTGCGACCTCTATTTAGCACTTTTCTTTTTACAGCGATATATGTGTATATATGGTTATGTATATAGTTGTGTAAATGCCGTAAGAATGCAGGCAAGTTGTGTTCAAGATGACATAGTCAGATAAGACCCTCAAGACACTCTCAAAATATTTTAAAATATTTGCGATAAACGAGTAACGATGACGTTCTATGGTCGGCCAATAAGTGTTGCTAGTAGCGGTGTCTCGTATAGTTGTTAGTGAACGCGATCTTTTACGTAGTAAATATATTCGTGGTTTTGAAATGCAAAAAAAACTGACCACGTTATTATCTGACGCTAAAAATACCCGTCGGGTGTGTTTTCCAGTTGAGCTAATTTACCCATAATCAAGGGTCATTGTACTTCGCATATACTGTACAACAGATATTCCAACTCCAAAGTTTTTGTCACAACAGATAGACCAAGACTGCATTCACTTATGGGTAAGTTGACATACGTGACGTCGGTGTAAAAAGACACACTGTGTCATCTTACCCTACTGGATATAAAATCAGACTTTTTGGCTATCGTTATAGGATGCCTGGCTATTACCAGCGAACCTCGATACGTAAGAGCTGGTCAAAAGGATACATGATCAAGACCATTGAAGCTGCAAAGAAGAACAGAATGCGTTGAGTTTTAGCATCCAAACATTTTTACGTGCCGCAGGCAACACTTCATCACCAGTATAATAATGTTCCAGTAAACATTGGTTGCTATGAACTGACCTTTGACCCAGAAACTAATGAACCTGAGCATAATTCGGTCGAAGTGTGTAAGATGACATACATATGTAATCTTAGACTGAAGTATGTCGTCTCTTGATTAACTAATGTCCTGAAACTGATTCTATTTTATTATAATAATAAACATTTATTATAAACCTTTATAGAAAAGTAATCTCTGTTTGCTTTCACACATTTCGAGTCGGTAATGGAATTTTTTTTACTTCATCGAACGTTTTTAAATGGCTATCAGCCAAATGATGTTGGAGTGATCGGAACAAGTGAAAATCCGATGGAGCCAAATCTGGTGAATACGCCGGGTGTTGCAAAACTTCGCAGCCCAACAAACCGAACGCATCTCTGGTGCTGTTTGTTGTGTCTGGTTTGGCATTGTCATATAGCAGTATGACCGACTTAGGCCCTGTGCCTGTGTGTAAGGCCGTTTCGAATCATGCCGAGCTTTTTAAACGACTGGACAGGCTTGTTGGGTAACTCCTAAAGTAAGTAAGCTTCGATTGCGTTCGGCAAGGATCTTCGTCCACCAACTGCTTCAAATCCTCGTCTTTAAATGTTTTACTCGTCCCGCTTACTCGCTATCCTCGAGGTAAACTTCCACTCCGGAACCTTTGAAAACACTTCTTCACTGTACAGATGGATACCTCATCTTCCCCCAATGCCTGACAAATCATCTCCTCATCCTCGGAAGTATTTTCTTCCAATTCGGACGTCGAAAGCATGCAGTGCCTAATGCGCGCCTTATCGCAACTTATTTTGCTCACTATGCGCTCACGATGTATATTTCGAGGTTATGTTAAGCTGTTGGTCTGGAAAGATAGTCTACTATATGACTATTATGAGGCAGCAGACCTAGAGGAAACATTTTTTCGTCCAAACAGTCAATACTCACAGCTGTTTTATTCTCAAGCCGAGAACTTATTAGTACACCTAAAAATCAATGCTGAATTGAACGTCGTTGGCAATTGAGTAGCTATTTTCAAAATTTCAAACTTTGACACCAAACGAAACTAGACCACTCATGACTTATGGTCTTTTTTCTTCGATTCCTTTTCGCAATCTTCTTAGCAACTCTCCACTAATCGCTGTTTCTAAAACATCGTTCGCACACAAATATAAGAGCATCTATCATCGTTACGAAGTAACGATGATAGATGGTCTTATATTTGTACAATACTTATAATTTCTACAACACTTGTATAATTTCGATGATAGATGGTCTTATATTTGTACAATACTTATAATTTCTGCAATACTTGTATAATTGCTACACTACTTATGGCCAACATTGCTCTCGACCCTGGCATATGAAAGTACAAATACCTACGCGCAAGATCACCTGCACGCGTGTATATACAAGCTCTCGTTAATTTGCCTTGAATGTCGTCACATGCTGACATCATCGTTGAACATTTACGATCAGGAGCTCCCTCGTCTCGAAACGAAATGAATTACGGTGCTGCCAATGGCCCAAGGATTGTCTCGATAAAGAACCCAAACAATATCGACTGAAGGGAAGCTAGAATCGATAACATAAGGAACGTGTAGCTATTCTCGAATTCGGGTCACGTATGCCGGGGAGGAAATTATCGTACGTTGCGGGTGACTGGTCGAGGCCCATCCTCATTTTCCAACTCTATGAGGATATATATCAGAAGCGATATATGCGCGCGCAGAACGTATTGGGTAACCTTACATAGATATACCAAGGGTTGAAGAAAGGGACACGAAAAGGCGTGATGGATGGAGTACCGCGACATCATTTCGCGAGCGAAGACGCATTGCACGATGAGAGGAGACGAATGGAGCCAATAGTTGTCACGAGCGGCAAACGTGAGGGTCAATCTAACCCAAGTATTTTCGTGCTCTACCATAGCTGTCTACCCCTCGCCAGTGGATATTCGAACGTTGCGGTACATGCCCTTGCGCGATCCAATTTTCTACGGGGGTGCAAAGAGCTGGCAAGGTTAGGGCTCAGGCATGTGCCATTCAGACGAGAGCACGTTGCCCTATCAGCCCACAAGTTCCTATACGACTACGGAACGACCTTCAACTCTGCGTTCCAAACATTCTTCGAGCATGAAACTTGGCCGCACATCGTTTGATCCTAGGCGGGTATACAAATCGTGCCAATAATTTGCTGGTACTAATCACAAAGCAAATGCTTGGCTGGTATGTCCAATGGAATGATCCGATTAGTTTCGTTGAATGATGATAAAAGGAAAAAAAGGACATAGAGTCAACGGAAACTGAGTTTGGAAGGTACCGCCTTGGGACCGAAAGCAGCTTCGGCGAACTTCAATGTCGAGCAGCTTTTGTCAGGGAAACTACTTGGATGGGTGACCGCCTGTTCGTGCCCTCACGTGCCGATTAGTCGGAGACTGGCAACTTTATCGGGTTACGTGACTCGATATAATAGCAGCTTGCATCGACTCAGTTTTTTTCAGTTTCCCTGTGCCATCGGGCAAACGCGATACGGTGGTGCATGAAGAAATAACTGCGGGCAACACTTGAGGGGCGGAGGTGGGGGTATCGCTAAGGCACTGTCAACAGTAAAATAGCCACTAGGCTAATGTGCGAAACGAATGGGCTCGTAAAAGCCCGCAAGGGCATATAAAGGAAAAAAAGCTAGCCCCCCCCTTCGTACCCTTTTCTTGGCCGAAAAAATGAATTATAAAAAAATGCATAGATTGTATTTGAAAAGCTTCCTACAAAAGGCAAAAATGATGAAATTGAACCCACACCATAACCCCACAAAAAAATATTTAAGAAATTTGCACAACTGAAAATATTGCTAAATTGAATGTTTCATTGTTTATTTGTTTTTCTTCATTACAGAAACACGGCCGCCAGTATGGGGCAGTTACAAAAAAAAGATCGCAGTTCTCATACGCGAGAACTGGAATATCTATGGATAAAGAAACTACAATAAATTTGTATTCTCTCACAGTGCGATACCCCATACTGGAAACATAGATTGGCAAGAAACGATTAAAGACGCATCCCACGATGCAAATTGCCGAGAGCACAGGACCAAAAAAAAAATGAAGACGATATATCGAGTAGCAGTAACCGTGAAAAAAAAGCATTGAGTTTTTTCCCGGAGCGTTGGACATGATTTCACTGCGTTTTTCAACCACACACGTTTGCCCTCGTGCTTCGCGTCTCATTATACACGTCCCCGCCGTACCAATGAGAATTTCACTGATTCGAAATCAATTCTATTGTTAGACGTGTTGGATATAAAAGTATAGCTTCATGGCCGTCGCTGGCGCATCAATTTCACGCTTAACAATGGAATCAGGTCGACGTGCGGCTTGCAGCGTTGGCAAAAAGAAAAAAACAAACAGCTACGAAACAATCGGTCGGCTCTGTAAAGCACAACTAGACTTCCCTCGTAGCCAGAAGCAGCAACCCACTGCTACCAACGGAGTGCAAAAGAGAGAGGGGTAGGGCGGGAGGAAGAGAGAGGGGGAGAGAGAAAGAGCGATTATTACAGCATATTTCAGTGGTATTAGCGACGAGTGACAGCCACAATGGCGAAACGAAAGACGGACGAAACAAAAAAAAGTGCACTGTGCAGGCCTAGAATTAAAAGTCTCGATACAACTTCAACGAGAAAAAAGGCGGAAGAATCTCGAATTAAGGGGTTACCCCCACTTGCGATTTTGAAAAAATCGATTTTTTTTATTGCATTTTTCTGAAGTATGAGAATCTGAGAATATGTCCTGAAAATTTCAAGTCGACCCGAACAAAATTGACTGAGATATGAGCGTTGAAAGAGAAGAATCCGTGAATTGAAGAACTGAAATTGAAACTTTAAACGCGTTTTTCTCAAAATGGCATTTCTGAAGTCGGTGACCAAGATTACTCGAACACTAATGAACCGATCTTCTTGAAATTTTGCAGGCTTATTTAATACATAAAAATGTAGTCTTTAATCGTTCGATTTTTTTTCGAAAAAAAATGGCCGTTTCATAGTCAAAAAACGGCCGTTTTTTTTCGTTAAAATCGAACCATTAACTTTGACTGTCCGCCATTTTGTGAAAAATGAATATTTTTTAAAATCCTTCGATTAAAGACTAGTTTATACTTATATTTGACTAAATCCATCCGCATTTTTTTTTTAGATGATCCACTTCGCCGCAATGTTGGTCACCGCAAACCGTGTATATAAAAACATTATTTCATTGACGGCCATTTGCCACTAAACAATGTAATATTTTTCAATAAAAAAATTACTGAAAGTTCTTCAAGATGTGTTCTTTAAGAGGGTATATTGATCGATTAAAAAACTTTTGTAGTTTTCTTTAAAAAAAATTCATGAACAAGACCTTTTTTGCGCTACAAGTGGGGGTAACGCGTTAAGATAGGATTATTGTCTAGAAGTTTGGAAAAATCATTTCGAAAAAATGTTATTTGTTGGTGTATAACCTTTTCTGAATACGTCTATGAAAACCATTCAATGATACTCATAAAATTAGCCGAATTATAGAAATTATAAGGCGTACGCTCGGGCAGCGCGGTCGAGACGCAGCAACTTTAAGGAGGTACGATCACTTCCACGGGGTCAAAAAAGAGTCTAAATTTATTTAACCTACAGCTGCTCTGATTGATGTTTACTTATGTTGATTATTCGTATTGTCGATTATAGTGTGCCAAATGTTGTGGTAAATGATAAATTTATTGCACGTGAACAAATAAAAACTGAAAAATTAGATTGTCAACGACTCGGTAATAATCTTCGTAATAATAATATTAACATATCCACCATAAAAACGGACAAAAAAGATAAATGATAAAACTCCATAAATTGTTGATTGCATATTTTGTGGCGGCTTCTATTCAAATTAATTTCAAAACAAAGCTGGGTTATGTTTGGGGCGTTGTACAGCGTGAACCGCGTGAACTGGATAACTGGACGGCTAGCCGCAGCCTAATTTTTTTTACATATAACTCGTAGAATGGTCAGGAAAATAGGAATAATTGATAATCAAAGTTTAGCATGGTGCCATTTTGTAAATTTTGTTCTCTTTTTGCTGAATGCGGTAAATAACTCCACAACGCTTGTGCAGATTGAGAATATGTTTGGTTTTTGTTTAGATTCATACAATGTCCACAACATTGGTCGCCAATTGGGCGCGTTTTCCGCGCACCGTTGCAAACAAACGTACAAAAGTGGATAATAATATTTTTTTTTTCAATTTGTACATATTCTTGCACGATCAATAAAGATGTGTATTTATATCTTTAGTTATTTTTTAAAAGTTATTTCGCTCTAAAGATCACCCCCAAAAAAGCTCTCTAGACAAAAATACTGCCTCGAAGAAAGCATATCTTCGATTAGAATCGAAGGGATTAATTTTTTCTCCTGTTCAATTTCATCGAAGAATTTTATTGCAAATATTGGCTGAGGAACCAGACGAAAATATCGACTATCGTGCAAATAATGGAAGAGCCCAGTAATGACAAATGCGTAGGGGAAGAGGGCCCAAAGCGGGCACTCTAAGGGAAATTAAGAAAAAAAGTCATTATAAAATGTCATATTCAAACATTTTTTTTGCTATCGAATGCTTGATTATCACACTTTAAAAGCACATTCACACATTTCCAGTAAACCTTCAAAATACAAAGAATGAAACCAATATAAAAAGTTTAACGAATGCCCGTTTTGCCTAGGGGGGTGGCCTAAAGCGGGCACGACTTCTGGGCAAAGCGGGCGCGCGGAGGGCATGGTGAGCACCCCGTGTGTTTCCCTGAGATTAAGCGTAAACATAAAATAGGGTAAATATAGCGTAAATATAGCTGGTAAAAATACCGTAAATATAAAATAAATAAAAATAAAATAGGGAATCATAGGGGAAGAAACTACGAATGCGCCAACATATTTTATTGCATAAAAATCATTATTATTATCGTAAACGAACTAAAACTTCATCTTGCTTTCTTAACAGTCAATGAACTTAACTTTTTTGCCATTAGATTTTGGTCGTTTCTTCTTAACATTTAGTAAACTTCATTTTTCTTTATGTTTCGTTTTAACATTCAGCAAACACATTTTAATATTTTCAACATGTTTTAACATTTTTTATATTTTTTACATATCTTAACATTTTTAACATTCAGTAAATATATTACAATACATATAAATTAGAAAACTTTTTTTATTTAACGCTCTATGACACCTCAATAACGTTATTAATTTTTTTTAATCTGAAATATAAATGTACACGAAATAAGTTCAATGAATACTTAAGAGATCATCACTGTGGAAACATTTCAAAAAATCGATTTTTCTGCATTTTCCGATAGTATAGATGGTTATAAGCATGCTGTTCAATTTTTGGGACGAAATTTGAATAATTTCTTAGAGATAGTTATTTGAGCGGTGGCGCGAGACCTGGCGCGGACGGACGCATTTTTCTCGAAATGTCATTTTTCAAAACAGTGTACGCTCTCAGAGGAAGAGTTTTCAAGCTATCAGTCTCAAATCTCGACACAACATTTCTCACGCCATCCTTTATCTTGCTACGGAAACATGTTTTTGTAATCTTCATATTTTTTTGGGCCCGGTTGAAATTCCGACGAAATGTTCCGACGGTTCGAAATTCCTAATTTTAATGTTTCGATATTACAAGTTTCGTAAAGATCATCCCAGCGAAAGTCTACACAGTTGACTGTAAATGATGCAGAACGTACAACATTGTCGAGACAAATTTCAAAATTGACGTAAAATCACTTTTTAATTAAAAAAAAAATTCTTCCCAAACTTATCAGAATTCCATAGCCGAATTATTTTGACGGTGTTCAAATTTTCGGAGCTTTGGTCTTTCGGGTAGTATTCTTTGGAGTTGTGAGCTCTCTGATCATTCAAAGTTCGGAATTCCAACCCGGCCCCTTTTTTCTACGAAAAACTGTCGAAAAAATAGGCTAAATTCGATACTTTTCTTCAAATCGCCGCCATTTCATCAATTTTGATTTTTAAAAACCTCCATAGCAAGATGGCGGCATTTATACCAATTAATACGTTTTTCACAAATTTTGTTTCAGATAATATTTACAGCCACAACCGTGCGCACCGTGAGGACTCTTTTTTTTAATTATTTTCAACCGTTGAAAAAATGTGCAAGCAATAAAAATGAACGTTTAAAAGTTTATTTTGTTCTTCATGAGTGCTTTAATTTGACATAAAAAATCAGACTAATCAGCGTATATTAACCAACGAAAAAAATCGCGAAAATGGGATATTTTTCGACCCATTACACTGTGATGACCCCTCAATAACATACTTTTTTCCAAATCCCAAATAAATGATCAAGTAGATAAAAAAAATCGGAAAAAACCTTTTTCGACCTGTCACGGTGGGGACTATCCTCAATGCGAACACTCGACTTCACAGCGGGCAAAACAATTCATTCATTCGACGTTTCTATTCGAGACATATAAATCCGTGACAAAAGAGGCTCCCAATATTCTTTTTTCGTCCTCTGCGAACGATGAGATCGATCGAAAAGTAAAGTATCAAGAGGGTCAAGTGGATATGTTCTTTTTAATTTTTCTACACACATGCTTAGTGCTAGGGTGAACGACGGCGAGCACCGTCGAGACGAGAGCGCGCGCATAACGAGCTTATCTATAGGTGACGCTTTTATATATTCCTACGTACGTGTCCGCGTAAGCGAGTGAGGTACTCGAGAGCGGCGACACGAGCTCGCGGTTAGGATATCATATATGATCGCTTAACAAACCGCGGACTGACTGGCGTCGCTAAAACCGCGAGAATTGCCGAGTTGAGAACGGCCCGAGTCCCGCAAGGCTTTCCATACAGAGAAACGATAAAAGTCACGTTTATAGACGCGCAATAATAAAATTATCCTTTACTACATTCTGAAAGAGCAATTTCATATCGACAACTATTTATTGTTTTATTCTCAAGAGTGTCGTTTGGATTTTCGAAGAGGATGTTCACGGTTAACGTCAAGTCACGGTCTACAAGTTACATTATTTAAGACTTGAAGATTTTTTTTTCCAAACGTTATACAATCCTTTTTTATCCTTTTTATCATTGAAAATTATTGGAAATATAAAAAAAAACTCGGCCAAGTGCGAATCGGGCCTTGCTCGATTAGGGTTCCGTACATATGAACAATAAACTTTTTTTAAACTTGATATGGAGTGATGATAGCTAAAGAAAGCTTTGTATACTCGTGCGGTGAGCTAATAGTAAAAATATATAAAATTATTGTTATTTAAATATTTACAATACCAAATGAGTTATTTTTGGAGTTGGTACCAGCCGATTGCCAATATTGTCACATTGTCCCCAGAAAAGGAGGAGGCGAGGAAAAATAAATGAAATATACGATCTACAGTCTGTTTTTAATTTGCAATCTCGTTTCTATCTCTCGTTCTTGGCTGGCATCGATTCCAAAAATAAGTCAGTTGGTATTGTGAATACTTAAATAACAATAATTTTATACATTTTCATTCTAAATTTATTGTGTTATGTATACAATAAAGTAGTGAATATCCTACATTATGAATCGACGTTTTCAGTATCTGTTGTTTAATTACAGTATATCGTAGATAATATATAGAAATTCCCAATCCCTAACTAGTTTCGTTTTTGAGATAGACCTCGTAACAAAAATGGTTTTAACGGTACGAGATATGAAAAAAATTCAAATTGCAACAATGTTTATGTTTTCGTGCGCTATACATTGGAGATAAGACCAATAACGTTATCGACGGAAAACAAAAAACACCGCAGATATAAAAAAAATACGTGTCGTCTATTTTTACCCATTCTACAAGCATGGCAAATTTCATCGAAATCGGAGCGATCGACCTCGCAACCTTTCCTTGTAAATAATAACATATATCTTTTCCTTTAATTTATCTCGGCTTGTGGCTAATGACCCAACCTCCTCAAGAGAGGCGAGAAGAACAAAATTCATTTTCAGTTTGCTTATAAAATATTTTCTTTTTCGATTTCTTCTCGCGCGGTTAATCAACTTTTCGTAAAGTAGTGCAGTTTTCGGCAACTGCGCCATGTCCCAATATCTATGGGATCTAGAATGAAATATCTCGACAGAATCGAGTACGATGTGACAAAAATTATATAGACTGCAGTTTGAAAAAAAATATAAATATTTAGCGATGGCCACTGCTGCCCAAGAAAACGCGAATAGTATAATACTGCAGTTTTCATAACTGGAATGCATTTTTTTAAACGGTCCCGATTTTTTTTTACCTATTCAGGATATGCGAGTCATACAAACAGTCTGTAGTCATTATTTGAGATTGACAACGTGAATCTGCAAAGATCTCAGATGATAATAAACATAAAGAAATAAAAATAAATTTTCGTTGCATTTAACCTCGGGGATTCTCGACATCGTCGAGAAATGTCTCCAAACGTTTCGCCACCAGTGTATCTAAAGAGTGACTTTTGCACTTTCGTGCATCTCTTATAAAACCGATTCAGAGTACATCTCTAATAAATTCGAATAAAACCAATTCAGAGTAATGCTTATGGTGAATAATAAAAAATGCGCTTAATATTCTAATTAGAAATATGCGAACGTGCAAAAGTTACTCTGAGGGTGTCCAACTATGAGGGCGAATTTCACCCTTTGAAACTGTTTATCCGCCAAAAAAAAAAAATACGCATCTCTTAGATTTCGATAAAAAATAACGGGCAAAAATGAACGAAATTGGAGAGGGAGGCCAGAAAGGGTTTCCTTGTAAGTAAATAAATAAGAATTTATATGTGTGTACGCGCTCGCACACACGGACCTTTTACCTCTTGACCTACATGTATGTGTGTGTAGGTCAAGTGGCAGCTCCGACCTATTATATATACGTGTATATATATATATATATATGGCGTGGTCAAATAAAGACTTTATTGCCTTATATATATATATATTCGTGTACAATTGAACATGTACTTCGCGATTTAAGGGCGTCTAATTAAGGATCTGCGGTCATGAATTCGTGACATACCGTGGCCTCCGCCATTGTCATCTTCGTCGTCATTACCAATGTGCTCTGAATACTACGTCATTGAGCATTTGCCCAAAACAATGAAGTTCGTATTTCATACCCAATGATGAAATTTCATCCACAAAAAAATCAATTTTCATCGATACGTAACACCGCAGAGAAAATTATTGGCGTGTACATTCCAGTGAACACGCATTTATCAAGAGTCATATTTTTCAGGTAATTGGCCGCAAACGTCAATATTTGAACGGGTCCGAGCGCATAGACCAATGTTGGACACCTATACGTTCGAAATCTACAATTCGTTTCGAATCCATTTGCTTTGCGAACGAAAAGCTCTCGTGAAAATGGGACGAACTGTGGTTGTCGACAATATCGCGTGAAACAATGGCGCCTCCTCTGGATTTTGAAAGCAGTGCAAGGGTCGAGAGGCTACGGCGAGGGGAAAGGGTAAAGAGGGAGAAAGAGAGAGAGAGAGAGAGAAACGGATGGACGAGGGTAGGTGCCAGAGATACTGAAAGTAGTGCGGTGCAGTTAGGCCCAGCGGGGAAACGGTCGTAGCAAGTCGCCAAGACTGAAGGGTCCGAGGCAAGGGGTTGTTTGTCGAGTGTGCCTACTTGAATAAGAAAGCGAGTGGCTACGGACGATGCGGTACCAACGACAACGTTCACTCGCGATGAGACTGGCACGGATTTGCATCCCAGAATTCGTATATCTGCATTCACGGCCCTTCTCGAGATTTCGTGCAAGCAGCACACGTACTTTTGCCTCCCATTCTTTTTTCGTCCATTGCCCTTCTTTTTTAAGGGCTTACATCCACTTGAATTTTTTGAAAACATCGAATTTTCCAACGGATTCTTAAAATATGTGGGATTGAAGTTTGCATCGTTGGAACGCAACGGAAATTCTTTTCAATTTCTCATTTCCATCATTATCCAAAATCATATTTTGCAAATTTGTTGTAGATCGCCAAATAAGAATCCTAAAAACCGTTCGCGTAGTTTTCGTAGGTGTGCTCCGCCCAAGGAAATTTGGGTAATCGAAAGAAAATCATTTTCGTTGCGTCGCAACGATGCAAACTTCGATATCATCAGTATATCGCATTTCAAAAAGAGAAAGCCTTCACGCGAGAGTCACACTGGGAGTAAACGAATAAATGTTGAATGTATATTTTGAGCTTTTACCAACCTCGAACAGGAGCACCGAGAGACGAGCGTACAACAGCGAGATGGTTTCTCCCGGTATATGCATAAACCCTTTTCGTCCTTTTTCGATGTATTTCTTTCTCCGCGGCAGTCTCGGTAGTATGCAGATTGCTTCACGACATTTTCACGGGCGCGACAGTTTTACAGGGCTCTCCGCTTCCAACGGTGTGTGAAACTGCACTCGCGAGAATCCGACGAAACAAGCAGTACGAAAACACCGCGAACGAAGAAAATTCTTGCGCGTTTATCGAGAGAAGGAAGAGGCAAGAGAGAAGAAAGGGAAGAAAATAACGTCTCGATGACGCGCAATATTCTTCACTCTCGCGAGGAACGAGATACGCCAATATTGCGAATTTTGCACGCGTACTCGGTGCGATCGTTGCACCGAAGTTTTTCTCGAATATTATGTTGCACCAGCTGCGGGAGGGTGGTAGCTTGCCACTCGTCCTGAAAACAGAAAAACCGAAGAGTCGTGTGAGCGCGCTGTGTCGCAGCGAGAAATGCATTTAGTTACAGCTCGGGAGAAGTGTGCGTTTTTTGAGACATTTATTTAGTGACTGTTCGTTAAAAATGTTCGTTTTTTGAGACATTTATTTAGTGACTGTTCGTTGGAAAGTTTCGTTTCTCGAAACATTTATTTAGTGACTGTTCGTTGGAAAGTTTCGTTTTCGAAACATTTATTTAGTAACTGTTCGTTGGAAAGTTTCGTTTTTGAGACATTTATGAAGTTACTGGTATGACGAAGTTTGCATGGTCGAAACGCAACGAAAATGAATTACAGTGGAGGGTCGATTATCCGAATTGAGACCGGGCGCCTTTCGGATAATCGAAAATTCGGATAACCAAACGGCAATATTCCGTGGGCGAAAAAAACGTTGATTGTTTCTATATGAAAAAATATATGTTTTAAAAAATACAATGAACATTAATATGTTAATAATACAAGTGCATTTTTGGTGAATTGAAAATAACTATTGTATCATTTAATGATATAGAACGAAGTTAAGGCCTTAGGCCATAGTAACGGGAATAAAAACATGTGCGAATTCGAAAAAAAAAATTCCGTATGAAAAAGTGATTCACTTATAAAATTAATTACACATCTATTAAGTATCAATATCAAGCTGGTGGTTTTTTTTTCGCCGTCAAAAATGGCCGACTACTCGAAACTTCTCGAAACAGCTTTTTTCCAATTGACGTGACAAATAACTTCAACAATTTTCACTCGATTTACTTCAAATTTAAAAGTTCTGTTCCTAATTGCACTTTGCAAAGAAGTACGTAGGGAATTTCTGATTGATCGAAAACTTTTCATTTTATGAGCAGTTATAACGAAATTTTTCACTGAAAATTCATTTCTTAAGTTCAAATACCTACAACTTTTGAATAAAACAATATTTTTTTAATTCCGCCTAAAGGAGCGCCGAAAAGAAAAGATAAAAGAAAATATTAGTAGTCGACCATTTTGTACATCGAAAAAAAAATTTCTATCAGCTATATTCATACTAAATAGATGTGTAATTAATTTTATGAGTGAATCACTTTTTCATACGAAAAAAAAATTGTTAAATTCACACATGATTTTATACCCGTTATATCTTTGAGTTCTCATCTACTGATTTTTTAAAAAGTCGACGATTTTCTTCTGCTCCACAACGGAAGCTCGTTTCTTTGTTGCCAAATCTCAACTGCTAGCGGAAAGCAAACTGCGCAGAAAGTGGAGGCCGCGAAAGTGGAGGGGACGTACAACAATGTATACACCGTGTAACAATATATATAGGGCGTAATCGTTCGAACAACTGAGCATTCGGATGAACAAAATTGTTGTTTAGATAATTGATATTTTGTATAACCCAGATCGCGATTCGGATAATTGACGTTTTGGACAACTGACGTTCGGATAATCGACGCTCTACTGTATCTTTAACTGTACGATTTTTTTTCGGCTGTGGTAATCACCCAAACGGATCGACGTCTTTTAATCAGAGATTTGGAACCCCAACCACGAAAACGAATGCTTTGGATAACCATAAAAATGAAGCAATTAAAAATGAATGAACAATTGTTGCATTCTAACGATGCAAACGTCATCGTCATTTACTGCTCTGGAGCAACGAAGATTTTCATTAATTGCGCGTAACGTCAGATTATTTGTGCCGCAATTCTCGCAGTTGGCAACTCTGAAACATTCTCACCATTAATACAGAACATTCGCGGTTTTCGTCGTAAACCTAATTCCTATATGAATCAATTAATACATGAATACCGTAATATCAGCTAATTACAACTCCCTATGAATACTTGAGTATGAATTATAATACGAATTAATTTTAATATTAATTCATTAATACTCGCTATGAGTACTATAGTATTCAGCAATAACTAAAATATGATTTTTTTTTAACGAGAAAACGCATTGCGTTAATGCACTCATTGCTATATTAAGTTGCCGAATTTCGTTTAAACAAATATACAAATGAATATAATATGCAGCGCCTTCCGTGTAAGTAGAAAAAAAATATCAATTGAGAAATCTTAACGGATTTTCAGAGACTTCGTTGCTAGTGATACATAAAATTCAAATTAAATTATGCAAAAAGTGAGTTCAGCGGATATAACGTATTTATTCTCTAAAGTGGCAGATGTATCGAACTGCCCAATTGTCTACGCACTCACCGCACCGGCACGAGATACTTGATGTTGAACAAGTTCTTGGTATTTTTTTCGGCAAAATGAATGCTTTGCTTTTTTCAATCATTCCTAATGTCTCCGGACAGATTTCGGAACCTTAACCTTAAAAAAAGCTTGAAAATTCGATATCTCGAAAACTATTGCGAGTCGCCAAAAATTCCTTTAGGGGTTGTCTTAAAATATTAAGAGGATGATTCATCCAAAATTTCGGCGCGATTGGAAGTTAGGAGTGTTTGGAACCTTATCTAAATATTATTAGCAAATGTGAGTTGTGAAACTTAGAAAAAAATCCTTGAAAATTTTAATCTTTTTTGTAGCCTAAAACTGCCAAATTATACGGACAAGTTAACGAGTAAAAAAAAATCATTGCATCCCAACGATGTAAACTTCACCACCATAAGTTTCATAGCCTAGGGCCATAACTTCAATTTGCAATAAAGATTTTCTAAAAATTCCAAAAATTGTATTACATCGATTTCGGTGAAGGGTCCTCTTACCAACATTTTCCATCGTAAGACCGTATGTTTTTTCAAAACTATGTTTATTCATTCGCTAATAACAAATGATTAAAGTTATTTTTTTGTAAATAATCAAACTTTTTTTCTACAGCTTGGCATTTTCTTCGTTCTCAAAATAAAAAGAACTTCATACCCAAGTTTTTATATTTCACTAAAAGTACATTTTGTATGTTTCACGTAAGGTCACCCTAGTCGCCAGAACCATCTACATCGATTGTCAATGCAGCAACGGCGGCACTTTGTTTAAATAATAAGTTCATTGTTCATAACCATTTCGCAATTTTTATAAAACTCAAACATGGCAAGATTAATTGCGTGTGCAATCGCAAGGTCGACATCCAATTTCCAACGTTAGCGAGGGGCAATAGGAAAAAGAAGAGAGACAGGTACACAAGTGAAGAGACGGAGAGCTATGGTGGCACTGGAAGAAAATTGCTCGAATGCTTGCTTCGCTGAAAGCTCTCGACAACGCATTCCTTTGCGTCTACGCAGTACCTACTGTGCGTATTAGTCGAACTTACCCTCCTTTGCAGGAAAATATTTCATGTTCTCCTCTTTGCACCTTATTTATCAAGCTCCCTACCGCCTCTCACCCTCAAAGAGCTGGTACTCCCTCATTCTCTCACGGTGGATCAGCAAGTCGGTTTATAAGCTTCTGGTTATTTTCCTCGGTCTCGCGGATTTAATCAGCCGGGATATTTCCTACCTGGGAATTCGATTTCTCCCCACGTACAATTCTTTTATTGCTTATCCTCAGAGAGCAGGTCCGCATAGACGTGACGAAACGAATTCCTGACAGGGTTGCCTGAATAAATCGAATCTAAATGTTCGGGCAATGCGAACTTTGAAACGACGGTCTCCGGAGCTAGGCAGTTGTCAAGGAAGATTTTCGGACCATTCTTATCGATACATTTGCGAATGCGCTATTTCTTTGTATTTTTTATTTATTTCAAATTGTACGACATTTCGGCGACGATCAAATTGAAGATAAAATCAATTTTCAAGAAACAATATATACATGTTAATATTTGCCGAAAATAATCGATGCTCACAATTGTTTTCCGAATCATCTACATATAAAAAAATCTTCTAACCAGGAGTCCCCGATTTTGAATGTGAAGAAAAGAAAAGGAGGGTACTTGAAAAATCGCTACCGAACAATAATAATAATCATTTGGAATTCGAATGGCGTTTTCGTTACGTGAACACCTTCTTTCTCAATGAGATTAGAGATACGATAAAAAGAGGGTTAACAAATCTGGTTGAAGAAGGGTCGACGTTTACAGAAAATCACACGATAGATGCGAGACAGGCGAAATACGAATTGAAACCGGTCGAGGTACGTGTTCAGGAAATCGCCGGGTTGTTTTCCCAGTTCCTTTGATCGCGAGGTAAGGTAATTTTCCGAGAGGTATTTGCTTATACGGTTCCGTTCTTCGTATCGTAGGCGATAAGGTGTTCGTATCTGTGTCAGCGTATGTGTGTGTGTGTGTGTGTGTGTGTGTGTGTGTGTGTGTGTGTGTGTGTGTGTGTGTGTGTGTGTGTGTGTGTGTGTGTGTGTGTGTGTGTGTGTGTGTGTGTGTGTGTGTGTGTGTGTGTGTGTGTGTGCGCTTGCACGGGCACGTATAAGTCAGCGTGTACTACGCAAAGCAATTGTTGGTGGAGACGCGGGCGAGTGGGTGTACTACGTGCCGAGGATGTCGCGAATCACCGGGAATAAAATTGCAATTACTCGAGAAAACGAGAGAAGATGGGAGGCGTTGATAGTCCCCGGGGGCATTCCCGTACCCAACAACTTTCATTAAAGCTGTATCTCTGATAATTAAAACCCCCCGACGAGAAATCGTTCAGTCTGTACTATCGACGTTTTAATGGACGTTATAACTTTCGCACTTTACGTAGTACGATACGTGAAAAGTCGATTTTTCAATTGCTCCAGAACGGAGATTTATTTGTCAACCAAAAATAAATTTCAATCGTACTTACGCATCGGGCTATTTTTAGATCGCCAATTATAATGATTTCTATAGACGTCTAGATAAATTATATTGCGCCCATATGTATGCCAACATACACGTACCCGACTGGACACTGCATAACGAATATTCATTAATTCAACAGCTTTTATATTTTCATACGAAATTATACGAGTCAACAAGTAAACCTCTTGCTGACGGCAAAATTCGTATGACTTTTTGCCCAGTGTCTACTGGTGAGACGTATACCGACCTGTATTTTAAGTTATTACACAGGATTTACAAATGGATTTTTTTATAGCGAGTGTCGTTGGCAGTTCTTTTAAGACATTTCTTCTTTGTTTTTTAATTTTTATTTCCTGCTGGAAATTAATTCAGTGATATGTCGATGGCGGCAAAGTGAAGACGAGCTAGTTCGAACGACCCTAATATATTTTGTTATTTATGCAGAGAGTATGTTGTCAAAAAATTTAGAAAAACAATTACAGATCTCGTGAAAGGTGTATTTTTCTTCTTGTTTTGAGATAGAAATAAAAGATCAAGATAAATTCACGGAAAACCTTGGCTCCTTTAGTGAAGAGCAAGGAAAACGCTTCCACCGAGACATAAAAATCATGGGAGGTAGATATCAGGGAAGATAGGACACACACATTATGGCGGATTACGTTTGAAGTTTGATGCGTGACTGCCTCGACAAGTCTCACTCAAGAAAATCACGAAAAAGAAGCTTACTCAATGTGAAGATATTTTTTTCCAAAAACTTACATTTTTCAATCAAATTTGATTTTATACTAAAATAGTATATTTCCGTATTTTTATGTAGAATATCCATATTAAATGTCAGCAGCTGTTAAGCTGTGTTATCATTTCCTCTTGCGGTTTGTCCTGCGATCAAAAGTTCGTCAAAAATTGAATAAACAATTTTCGCCCTTCATCCCAAACTGGAAAGTGCTTTGTGACAATTTCCATCAATGCGTTATTAGGGTAGAATTAATCGATCCATATTTTTGACAATTTTGTGCATCTGTTGAAATTTTTTGACGTTTAAGTCCAAATGCAAACTATGCAAACCATCGAGCTGGCAGCCCGACTATGAGAGAGGAGGTGTCTCTTTTTCTCTCGCTCCATTCAATGGAGCAGAATTTCCGGAAAAGGACAATGAGATGCACTGAAAGATACAGCTACTGTAGAGATATCCCAAAAATAGTACAGTTGGAGTTTCGATCTGGATGGTGGATCCTTACTCGATTCATTGTACTCCTGGCTGCAGTTTCAATCAATTTTAATCCGACGATACATCAGTAATTGGATGCTTTCAGCTCTTTTACTATCTCGCTTTCTCTCTCCCTTTTCTCTCATTCTCTCGTTTTCCGTCTCTTTTGCATGCCCATAGGCAGAAGCTTGTTCCGATCTAAATGTATCGTGATCCCTTTCCTTCGACATATGTATATGTATACGCTGATAGGGTTTGGTATCATGCGTGCACGTCCATTAGCGCACAGAACGTACAATTATACGTTCATTGGAATTTTATTTACCGACAATTGGCGGAATGTGCACACTCGATGGAAAATGTGATAATACGTAAATGAGTCATCCTCGCCTGGGTTACCAGAATATACAGCGCTACTGTATATCATTCATTTAGTATTTAGCGATCCCGATATGCGTATGGACCACTGTATGGGTCATAAAGCGCGTCGTATTAGGCATTTTTGAATAATATGTACTTTTTTTAATGTATTGAAAAAATTACAAATTGGATTGACTGTGAAAAAATTAAGTAAATAAATTTTGTAACTTGAAATTTTATTTAATTGTACATTGAATTATTTCTTGAGCAAAGCACACACGATCATTATTATAGGACAATGTTATTGGTATATTCAATTTTAGTTGTAATTTTTCAATTTTCAATTTCGTGGAAATTCAATTGTATTTGTTCATTTTTCAAACGACTGGGATATACTTGTTGTTACGGTCAATGTAACTATTACATCATGTGGATAGAAATATTATTCAAGTCATCAAAACCATAGTGGACAAGATGAGACCGAAGTTTGCGTCGTTGGAGTGTAATGAAAATTATTTTCCTTTTTTAACTTAGAAATTCTTTTGGCAGATTTTGCCTACGAAGATTCTTTAAGGCCTTAGGCCATAGTAACGGGTATAAAATCATATGCGAATTTAACAATTCTTTTCGTATAAAAAAGTGATTCACTCATAAAATTAATTACACATCTATTATTATGAATATTAAGCTGTTAGAAAATCGATATAAATTTTTTTCGATGTACAAAATGGCCGACTACTCGAAACTTCTCGAAACAGCTTTTTTCCAATTGGCGTGACAAATAACTTCAACAATTTTCACTCGATTTACTTCAAATTCAAAAGTTATGTTCCTAATTGCATTTCGCAAAGAAGTACGTACGGAATGTCTGATTAATCCAAAACTTTTCATGTTATGAGCAGTTATAACGAAATTTTTCATTGAAAATTCATTTCTTAAATTCAAAAACCTAAAAATTTTGGAAAAAAAAATGTTTAATTCCGTACGTACTTCTCTAGGTATTCTAATGTAGATTGACGAGAATTTTTGTTTTTTGTTCTAGGTAAAAAATTGTGGATGCTAAATGTCACGCCGCGGAGCGCTTAAAAAAAATAACAAAAGAAAATATTAATAGTCGGCGATTTTGTACATCGACAAAAAAAATTCTACCGGCCTGATATTCATACTAAATAGATGTATAATTAATTTTATAAGTAAATCACTTTTTCATACGAAATAAAAAATTGTTAAATTCACACATGATTTTATACCCGTTATATCTTTGAGTTCTTATCTACTGATTTTTTAAAAAGTCGACGATTTTCTTCTGCTCCACAACGGAAGCTCGTTTCTTTGCTGCCAAATCTCAACTGCTAGCGGAAAGCAAACTGCGCAGAAAGTGGAGGCCGAGAAAGTGGAGGGGACGTACAACAATGTATACACCGTGTAACAATATATATAGGGCGTGATCGTTCGAACAACTGAGCATTCGGATGAACAAAATTGTTGTTTGTTTGTTTAGTTGTCATAAACCTCTTCAAAGATGCTCATTCAGACATCTATAATCTACATCTTTATTAGAAGATTTTGTACAATGATAAAAATAAGGAAATAAGAATATTAAAAAAAAAACGTTCGTTGCATTTCCACAATGCAATGTTCAGTATTTTATTGGATATCAAAGTTACACTACTGTTACAAAAAATAAATAATTGTTTCATTTCTACGAGAAACATTGAAAGAACGATTTTTCGCCGGATGGAGTGATCCATCTGACGTTCCATTGTTCCAATTACTGCCTGGCTTGTTGATATGCTGTGCTTGTTGGTGGAAGTCGAAGAAACCAATTTCACCTCCCCAACAGAGCGAGTAATAAAATATACGAGAACGTGCAGGCTCAAAGTTTTCCGTTCTCGATGGTTAGGCAAAAAAAAAATTCACGATCTTCTCCGCAAACTCGGAAGGGTCTGCCATTTTCCCACGTGGTACCCGAACAAATTGAAGTTGCGAGACACACTTGTACAACGTATGATAGTTTCTGCGAATATCACGTTGAGCACGAAGTCGCTAGGGCAAAAAGTCACGTACGGCAAATTTGGCGACTTGTCAAAGGACCCCACGTTTACTTTGCACACAGAGATGTGATGTGCGAGCGGCGCAAGGGCTGCGAAAGACTAGGAGAAGGTATCCGCATCTGTTACGTACCCATAGGCAGGAAAGTTCAAAGACGTATAGCCCCGTGCAGCTATGCACCATTGGCTCTTGGAGCTTGGAAAACAATGGGCAATTTTGCAAATTCGCGCGGTTTTTAGTCTTTCCGTCCTGTCTGTTTTCAGTACCATCAGCCGATATTTATCCGGAATTGAGATGTCAGCAAACGTCCCAAACGAGCTGTCATTTCCTTGACCGTGACATCAAGCGTGTTCATTTTCATTATTCGGCAAGATCCATGTTTACAATAGCACCAGTCAAAAAAAAAAAAACATTTTCCGAACTCACCAGAACATATAACTCATAAACTCTTGCGTTGCTAGGTTGATTTTATTCCCTTCCCTCTTGTCCCTCAATCGCGTTTCTTTTCGATGATACTGAACTTTGCATCGTTCGGACGCAACGAAAAAGTCTGACCCCAATTATTTTCCGACAAATTTTTGTTACGAAAATCGCGCGAACGGTTTTCACAAGTCTGATCAGAGATATGACGTTGAAGTTTGGATCGTTGGAATCCATCGAAATATTTATTTCCCGAATTTATCGAATTTCCTTTGGCCGATTTGAGCTATAAAAATTGCGTGGACATTTTTCAGGATCTTTATTTAGCAACCTACACCCTACATGTATGAAAAATAATTTTCAATAAAAGTGAAAATAAGGAACCGAAAAGAATTTTCGTTGCATACCAACGATGCAAACTTCAACCTCATTCAGAGATCTACAGTCATAATTTGCAAGATAAGGTTTCGGACGATAGGGAAAAAGAAGAAATGGAATAAGAAGAACGGACTTTCATTGCATTCCAACGATGGAAACTTCAACATCGTTTTTTTCCGTGATATCAAATTCCCTCAAGTTGAAATGACCCAAAAAACTACGCAACTCCACTTTTCTAAGAAAAAAACCGCAAGTTCAATAAGAAAGAATATTTGTTACATTCCAACGATGCAAACTGCAACATCGTTTTTATTTCGTGGCATCAATTTCCTCACTGCCGGCTGCCTCAAGCTGAAGCGACCCAAAAAACTACGCAAGTCCCTTTTTCTAAGAAAAGAAAACCGCAAGTTCAATAAGAAAGAACTTTTGTTACATTCCAACGATGCAAACTTCAACATCGTTTTTGTTTCGTGACATCAGTTTCCTCACTGCCGGGCGCCTCAAGTTGAAGTGACCCAAAATACTACGCAAACCGATTTTTCTAAATAAAAAAAACCGGCAGTAATCTAACGTTCCGGCAGTATAAGTTTACTAAAAAAAGAACAACAGTGAATGTGTCGCGATCCCCGACCATTTCGGAGGCTAAATTCGAGCAATGCTTGTATTCCTTGAATAAAAATTGGCGCCCGATGTATCGTGTACATTGGTAGGTCGTGTACTCGCTGCGTTTGGTTCTCCAGGCAACCGATTGGAAGTTGAGAATCACTCGTTGCACAAAAAAAAATCACCGGGCGCCTCGTTTTTCGCGTATGACATTTCGCCAAGACGACGACGAGAGCACGTTTGTGCGAGGTAACCGTTTTGAGAGTCATTGGGGACGGAAGTAATTGAGGTACGACATGTGGACCGAAAACGTCAAGAGCAACTCGACAATTTGGCCGCGGCATTCTTCGCTCAACTCAAATGGCACCTTACAAATTATACGTATACAGAAGTTGGTGGAAATGTGGACAGCGCAGTGGCTATTGCGTCTTTGGCATTCTAAGGTCTATTCACCTGCATAAAAATAGCTGTGGGTGCATTGACCGAGAGATGCATTGGCTCACGAAGGAAAGTATGAGACCGAAAGAAATAAATAGCAAGGCCATGTTGGCCGTTCATTGAAACGCAACGAAACTTGACGCAATATAAATTCGATTGAAAAAGGTCTTCATGAACTGCAGTGACCGGACAACGGTTTCACGAGCGTCAATCGATCATGTGAAGTTTCATACGTGGATAGAACATCATGATTTGAGATAACGCAATTTATTGGGCACTGCATTATTGGTGATGTTTATGGAAACTTGTCTGCGGAGTAGCCAAAAAGCTGTGGCAACTAGCGCAGGTACTAAATGGGCACCACGAAGTTAAACGGAACCTCAAACTACGTAAATTATCCAGATGAGGAACATGCTACGAATTCAAGCTTGCAAATGGCTCCACAGAACTCCACACGATGTTCAAGGCTTCCAAAGGGAAGCTTCCAGACAGCTATAGTTTCTCGCGTCGTCATTGTGAATCGTGCCAAATTTCTAGGTCCCGTTGTCGACGTGCGGTTTTTTTTGTCGTAAAATACGTGTCATTGAAAAATAGGTGACGCACATGCGCAGTCTAAATGCTCTGTGGATCGACCGCATCTTTTTGAGTTCGATGGCATATTTATTCATTTTCTCGTAGAGTGTTACAGATCAGGAAGGGCCCAAAAATCGATGGTCCGAATTTCCACCAACTCTTGCACACACACGGAGTATATTTATCGAAGAGATTTGCGTGCGACGGGCAGAAAGGGTCTTGACGGCCGAAGAAATAAATATTCAGATTGGTCCGTCGTGAAATCTCTCACGCGACGGACTTATAATATATGTAGAGGTCGTTCCATTCGAAAGGAAACGGAGATCTGATGACGACGGAACGTAACAGGCTGCTGAAAACGAAATATCACGACCGTGCTGTCAGCTTTGACAATAAAAGCGCCAAAACGGTCGAATAGAGAAGATATCTAGTGGTTTTGAGGCAACTCTACATTTTTTATGGCGCGCAATTTTATAGTTTGATCGACAACAGGTTCAGTGTAACGAAACATCTCTGAATTGATAAGTGTCAAGTTACGGCGTTTCAAAGCCGCCTTAAGGAGTTGCGCCTAGTTATAAGAGTAAAAAAAATCACATTTTCAAAATCTATATATTTTGATACTATAGAATCTTACAAATGTTCCTTAAAAATTTCAAGGTGATCAGATCAAAATTGACAGATTTATAGGCTGTTATGTTGACGGCCGTCGAAACGCGCGGAGCGTCGTTCCAAACTTTAAACGCTTTTTCTATATGCAAAAATATAATATAAATTATAATCGTAGGATAAACTAATATGCTAACGAAATCTGTTTGATTTTTGTATATTAGATAACTTATCGATGGAGAAGGGCATTGCTCACCGCAAAATACGTTTTTCGAGAGGTGCCTTTCGGACATCGGCGGTAAATCGATTGCAATTAAATATTTTTCGACAAAAAAAGTTACTGCTCGTTCACCGTCTGTATTGGCATGACCGGAGTGTATGAAGCGTGTAGCTTGCAGTGTCAAGCTTTGAATCGGCACAGTATCTGATATGCAACAGACACACGCCTGGAAATAGGTATAGTGAAGGAAAAGGAGAGCGTTGACCCGATTGCCAATCATGGGCTACGTAATACACGCAAAGCGACACGAAGCTTGCGATACGAAGTGGAAAACATGGAAAAGCTCTTCCTGTGCTGACGCAGGACTCTACAGAAGTATCTTTACTTTTGAAAATACGGATACCGACCCGTACGAATCGCTTTTTCGCAAAGACAAGGCTCCCTCCATAACCAACGAAGAGTCGTAAGCGTCGCAGAAAATCTGGGACGGATGAAGACGATGAGAGGTACGTCTGCGATTGGATTGTTACTTTCATATAAATCGCTTTATATATATACGGTACGATTTCCCCTTGCGAATTCTATTTCGATCCAATTTTCATTTTGGTAAACCGAGGGGATGTCTAATTCTCTAAGGTGACACGATGACCTCAATGGGGATCTTTTTTCCTTTCCATCGGCGCACCTCATCGACCCGTATCTCAACGCGTCTCGGGCGCAGGCATCGGGGCCGAAGGAAATCCGTTCGAACGAAATAGGCCGAGCGAAATATCTCCTAACATCTAGAGGATAGCAGCGTTCGCTTTTCCTTTTTGGCTGATTACGTAACAAGATTGAAGCGCGACGAAAATGATTGCGGAAAAGATTTGCTCACGGTCGCTCGGTTTTCTCGGATTTAACCTGCCGTGGACCTATATTGGTATAGGTCCACGGCTTATACCACGAAAAGTTTGACGCTTTTTGGCCGAAATTCGAATCCTATTTTAAACGATCCCCTATGAATTGTTTTTTCTTCGATCTGCGGTTGATATTCTGACGACGAATTTACCATCTTCCGTTTGAATGGACGCTATCAAGATGACGCCAGTTGATGTCAGTTCGGAAAATTTCGCGCAATGCAGCCATGATAGTAAAAGTGACATGAACTTTATTTTTATGTGAAATTACCTTTGATTTTAAATGACCTTGAACGACTTTGACCCTTAAATGTTTGTCACGCAGTTTTCGATGCTCTACAAGATAGTTGAAAAAAATGTACCGTCCCATTAAAAAAAGTGGAGGTGACCTTTACTGTGCGACAGCGCCTCCACTGAGATACAAAAAAATGGTCGCATTTAATGACCCCTTTCGTACGGTACAACTTTTGTTTTAAACATTTTTTTGTGACGTCGATAATTACAGAGATATTCAAGGTGGCAACAGTTAGTGCCTCACCCTGTATACACCGTCTCCCCTAGATTAAAACACCCAACGCGTTTAGGGCAGGGTATGCTGGCGCAGCCCTACTGATGAGTCTGTCACTGTACCCGGAACAAAACGCAAATTCTTTTTCCTCCCTTCTACCTTACGGACTTTTATGGAACCTGGACAAAGACCGAACAACTACGAGAGCAAAGAGCCACCGGTCATCATCATCACCATGCACCGAATCTCTAAAGATATACTGCCAGAATATATTGGTTTAGAAAAAAGTGGTTTTTCGACTTTTACAACTAGGCATAACCCCGTAAGCAATTAAGAGAACATCTATATTCCTGTGGAGTTTATGGCGTCGTTATATGCTTGGGCCGCGCGAGACTTTACCTCGGACCTTGCCACACAGGCAGGCCGTATCATGCAAGTGTACCCAAGATCGAATGTAACAGAGCCATGAGCTTCCTGACGGCGAGACAACCGGAGCTGCATGAAGGAACGTAAAAATGCCTGCTTCGTTGCGTGCTTCTTCCTCCACTGCATACGCACTTGTACACCCTTGGTCAAATGTATAAAGTACCCTGTAATTTTTCTATCCGGACACAAAATGGAATATCTCGACGAAAAAAAATCATAAACCAATTTACCAAACGGCGTTTTGAAGAACATAAAACGAGCTACATTTTGCTTTCTTATTCTTATTTTTGCGATTTTTTTGTACCCGGTACGTCATTTTGAAACTGCCAGTTTTTCACGATTTTCGCACTTTGCAGAATCGCGTGCCGGACTTAGGAAAAGTAGTAATCTCACCATTTTGTGACAAGATGTTTGAAAAGGAAACCGTTAGCTTTAGTTTCGTTAAAAAAAAAAACTTTAGCAATTTTTTTCGCAGAGTAATATAGTTTTTCTTGAAAAAAACGTCAGGTTTTCAAAAAGCCGGCATCGGGCGGCGTAACTTAAAAACTATGACGTTTAGAATATTGAGTCTAAGGAGTAAAAAGTTGTATTTTGTTATTTTGGGATCACTAAATGTTTCTTAGATTTTTTTCAAAAATTTCTAGGTATCGCTAGGTTTGGTTGATAGTCGACTCTTCGTCTCATTAATTTGCAGGATGCTTTATACTTTTGGCCCAGGGTGTATATATGTCAGAGCATGTACGTGTGTAGACCCATAATGTTCCGCAATAAAATTCGCTCGTACTGTAGGGGTTCATTCGCGATGGACTTTCTTGCTTCGAGTCTTCGATGAGTCAACGAGAGCACTCGAGCCCTTTTTAGTATCACATGAAAACTGCTGGTTGCACATTTTTTCGCTGTGCCGTTTTAGCCGAGATGAGAGAGCAACAAATACGTGCGCGGGCGTGAGCGCACTCGCACATACCCACTGTTCACTTCCGGTGAATTAATTCATGACTCGATTCGCGTTCGTATTCTTGTACCGAAGAGTAATCACGAAGAAAATGCACTCATTTGCACGCAGCATACCGCGGTTAAGTACTAATGTACTATTCAATTTTGAAAGTGTTAGCGCGTTACATCTGAGTGGAAACGAATTTTAGCTTTTTTTTTAATTGGTTTAAATTGTGGATTATGAATTATGAATAATTTTCGTTCGAGTCGTTTAGTCAAGTGTTTGAAAATAATATACAACGATCTGATAACTAAAGAGCTACGGTCAAAGTGCCTCGGTGGGTACATGATGAATTCAAATAGCTTCCATTCCGTCGTATGGACGATAGCTCCGAAATCAATATTGGAACTTTAAAGGCGTTTTTCTCGAAACTACGTTTTTAAAGTCAGGAGGACGTATAGTTTGAGCTATTTTCATCCGATTTATCTGAAATTTGAAATGTAGCTTCTTAGAGAGATTATCTAAAGAAAAACACAATGTGTTTACGGTTCACCAACAATTCCCGTTTTTAAAAGCAAATTTAGGCCGAATATTTAACGACTTAAAAACAACTCAAACTGGTGCAATTTAGCAAAGCACAAACACATTTTTTAACAATCGTGTGTACTTCTCTAACAAAACGATTGTCAACGACTAATGAAATGTTTTTTTTTCGTTCTAGGTGCGAATCCGTAAAAATCCTACGTCCTCCCGCAGAACGCCGAAAAAAACTCTCTTGGTGTAGGTACGACTGAGCCCGCCAAACCTTACTTTGATTGCTTTTTTAGTATTATTAAAAAAAAATCCCAGTCTCATCTGTCGGCGAGGTGCGCAGATGGAACGCCTTCATTGACCGATGAGCTGTATCTCATCAATGAGATCTCGATGATTCGCTTTTATACAGTTTCTTCTAGAATCTGAAATAAACTTTCCACCAGTTAACTAGGCCCTGCTTTCATGTTTCCAATGCCTCAAGAAAGCTTGAGCTCGTACGAAGCCGATCAAGTCAGGCTGGAGAACTTTTTCAGTTTCTCTACTCCAACGACAACGACTAACAAAAGTGTCTGCGTAAATAGCAATTATCATCAACGAAGTTGATTGATGATTGTGAAAAACAAGAGTCCTACAATGTGCCAATCACTTATCACGAGAGTTTTCAAGATTGCGTCAAGTAAGAGTCCAAAAATATACCAATTAACAATATCTGGTTCGTGCGGTATAACATTAATCAACATGCATAAGCGCCTGTACGCCGCACGTATGAATATATCGACCTGCTCAATAGACAACGATGTATGTATGTACGTGTTCACTTACCTAGGTATTGTGCGTGCTTGACCGAAGGGGAGAAACTAGCATTCTGACTAGTACACGAAAATCATTAAATTCGCGATTTTAGTAGGAAACTCGCGATATAGAAAGATACGGCGAGAATAAGTGGGTACGTTGCATCTATGCGCACATTATATTGCTGATACTGGAACCTCCATTTGTATATTTGAACTAACATATAGACTTTTATAGAATATCTTATCAAGGAATAATATGAGCGAATATATATATATACATGGATGTATGTACACACGCACACATGTACACATTGGGTATATAACGTGTAGAGAATACATTCACTTGCCGGATAACAACATGGTATATCTCGTCTCCACTCGGCACTCTCCTGTATTAGTATAAAACACCCTGCTTACTTTTTATTTTCTTCAATCTGCCAAGGCACGCCATAAAAAATGTATATAATGGTTGCGATAAACATAACGCAGGTTTGGTACGCATGCCTTGTTGCACGCAATATAAGGTGAAAGCGTTTTATCCAAGGAGTTTGTTTGTTATTTATCGAAGCTACTAACTTTGTTGCTTTTGGCATAGGTACTCGAGAAAGTATAGACTATGCTTATAATTTGGACAGCAACTGGTCCAATTATACAGCAACACGATCTCGGCCGATTAGGCGTATCGTTGTTTAGATTGTGGCCACATTGAATATCGACAGCTGATAATCTGCGGATTTTAGCGGTCGACATCAGCCGTCGAATGGCAATTAGCCGATGGCAACCATATATCACCTTCTGCAAGGCAACCGGCCATTGACAGACAGCTGGAATCTTCGGCCAATGCTACTTACCACAGCTTTTGACATTTGGTGAATTACCGATCTTGAACCTACATCGGTTGTAAATAGAATCCGATATTCGTTACCGTTTTTCAACCCCGATCTCGAGGGCCTGTTTAAGGTCAACATAACCTCACAAATTTCCAAACATAGTTTCCTAATAGATGGTTGAGTTTTGTATGAAAAACAGAGCATGAGGCTCTGTAGAATACACTGACGCTGAGCTTGATGATTTTATTTTGTCCAAGATATTGTTCATCCCTGAGGAATCTCTGTTCAAAAAAATCAGCTGTGTTTCTCGCACGCATATGTCAGGTGGTATAGCTTCAACTTCGCCTTAAACCAATCCTGGTATTCTTGCCATCCTTGTATCTGGTACTTCACCAGTTATTCGCCAGGTGACTTCGGGCGAAGCGCTCTCGCGTAACCGAGATACCATTTCCGCAGACCTATAGTCTTCAGGTATTTGTAAAGTAATATGTACCTGTATTCAACTTAGAGCTGCTTCATATGGTTTTTGCAGTTAGTTCGTATATAGGAAACTGGGTATACGACATTGAAACACAATTTTCGAAAAAGAAAACAATCATGCAGTTGGATAGATTGAACAAAAGCAAGCTTTGTGACGCATGGAACATTCGATATTGCTGGAGCTTTTAAAGAAGCGGCAACAAAGGGACATTACCTGCTTGGGTATCACGGAGATTCCAATAGAGATACGTTTCAACCTGTCGGGTCTCGATGGGGAATAAAAGTTGCTTGAAAATCGTTGCCGAACTAACAGTCGCGATTATTTTTTTGCTGACTAAAATGGCGCATCCCGATCGAACTGTTTAGATTTTCCTGTTTGAAGCCTGCCCTACTTTAAAGCGGAGTACACATAGGTACACGTAGGTACACTCTAACGCAGCATCGCGATATATTATGTTCGAGTAAAAATCGAATGACGTTTGTAAACGAGGCACAGCAATTTATTTTTCTCGTTTTTCAAATAGTTCAAATGGGAACACGATGAACAGATTTGTTGAAGTTGTATACTGTACAATTTCACGCCCGGAAAGTAGTTCGAGTGATCGAATGGTCATGGAGGATCGAGAGGCACGGTCGCAAATCTTGGAAATTCATTGCAGACATGATCGATCGTTTCGTGTACAAAATTACCTACTTAGACAATTTGATTTCGTTCACTCTGCGTGAATATATCTCTTTCTCTAATATTCATTCGCGATTGTAAACAGGGTAAATCGGAATGTGATATTTTTCATAAATGGCCTTTTTAAAATGCTTCGCTCCAAATTTTAGCTTAGGCGAGAGTACATTTTTTACCCTACAGAGGACGCGTAAAGTTATTTAAAAGAAAAAATAGATTTCGCGAAGTCGACGGTGGCCAAGCTCAGGTAGATTAGGGGTATAACGCCACTCGCATGTACACAGATATGTCTAGCAGGAAGAAGTAAAGCCGTAGCTGATGGCGATAGTGGACTTTGCCTAGTCGTGGGAATGGCGGAAACCATTTGGGTTTCAAGGGTCGTTCGCGTGATGAAACTTTCAAGACAACTTTATGAGAGGGCCGGGGATAAAGGGGTGGGCGAAAGAAAAAGAAACGGCAACGGGTAGGGTGACGTCTTGACCCGTATTACGAGGGCTCTGATGATGATGATAAAAGCTCTCGGGAGCGACAACCATTACCAGTTACAATAAAGATCATAGGGCAAGAAATGGAATACGAGGAAAGATGTAATAGAAAGAAAGTAAAGGGGATGCCTCTAGGAGCCATAAAGATGTGACAATCAGCAGTCAGATATACGTAAGAAGTTATACCGGATATCCGACGACATTTTTCTCCCAACTTGTAAGGACGACGACGACGAACTTTCGCTTATCCTTAAAATCAATTTGCATTTCAGGGTACTTTCAAACTGAAGGACGAACTGGTGAAATTCAGGTTCGTTCCGGTCAAATGCGAATAAGAGATTGGCGATAAGTACAAACTGATATCTGAACTCGAGTTCGTGGTCGGGTCTAAGTTGGCATCGATATTATAGACTGTGTGCACTTAATTTCGCTGTTGCGACTAAAAGTTCATCCGATCAGGCCAGCGTTTAATTAAACCAATGGATCTTACTCAAGACTCGAAAAGTGAATCAAATTTTTCCACCGGCTGAAAAGTGTATAATTTGACTTGTGCTTTCGAGTATGATTTAGGTTAACTCTCTTGTGAATCATGATGATGTTGAAGTTTGCATTGTTGGAAGACAACGAAGAGTCTTTTCAATTCGTCTTCTGATTCCATTTTCGTCATTGTTCAAACATTCTCTTTTGCACAATCGCCATTGAGGATTTAAATGACCTTACTATCCTAGAACCTACAAAAAGATCTCAGCAGAACAAAAGGATTGTCCTTTCATTCGAACGATGCAAGCATCATCGGTCGTGGTACATTGACAGAGAACTTGGACTATTGGTCCGGTATCGATGAAAAAGGGTACACCTCAGTATATTTCCCGCCATGAGTTTCGTGACGTTTAATGTGGTTTCATAAAGGGAGTAATGGGTACTGATCTTGAAGCTCAATAGAACCTCCCACGCCTGTATATAGGAGTCAAGAGTGAGCCTCGTCATACGAATGAGAAAGAGAGTACGAGAGAGAGGGGGTATGAGAGGGGGAGAGAGAGAGAGCGAGAGAGAGAGAGAGAGGGAGAGAGAGAGCGGGATATAAAGAGCGAGAGATGTACGGTAACGAGACAATTACGCCCAGGAAGTCGTACGATCCGACCGCACGATACTTAATTGGCACCGTACCGCGAGATCCGGCCTCTTCTCGACGACACGGACTCGCATCTTCCAACCAAGGGAAGAAACACATGCTCGACGCGCAGTACATCGTCTATAATATGATACCTGATATCTTTGTTACTTACACCTTGTTTCATAAAGCTTTAAAAAAATGAAAACCCTACAAACCACGAATACTGGGCGTGCAGAGAAAATTCATTTTTAATCTCCTTGTTCCAAAAGCGAGTTAGAATAATTACCGTCAAGGAATTCGTAATCTGCCCATCGGTTAGGGAAATGTGTGGAAGCAAACGGAGATTATTTACTCGATTAAAATGTACCTCGATTTTAAGAAAATAAATCGCTATTTTCATGAAAAAAACGGCCGAAAACTTATTTGTACAGTTAATATTTAGTTTCCATATAAATCGTCGAATGTAGTACCATCACCATCTTCTTTCGCTTGTTTTGTGACAATGATGAAGCAGAGTAATTATAAGCTGAAAAATGTCCCGCAAACGGAACTGACGTGTCTACAGTGGCAGGAGAATTAATCTGTGACGATAAGACCGACAGCAAATCGGATATGACTTGCACAAATTTAGGTATGTTATTTAATTAATCTTTTGGGTGAATTCCTTTCAGAATATGTATGTGGGCGCCCATGCATGGCATGAGAAAATATGTATGCTAATACAAAAGATTTCGTGAATGATATATAAGGTAAATATATGTGCATAATATTTCCATATATGTTAAATATATCACACAAGTTTTCCAGTCGTGGAATATCTTGTATATTCATATACATACAGGGTGGACCATTTAACGTGACCACTCCAATATCTCCGTTGCCTTTAGAGTGACGAAAAAAAATGTCAGGAGGTAATTTGATTGATTTCGAAGGACTGATACAGTGGTGAAAAATTTGTCTTTGTCAAGGTCATATTTTTTGCATTCTCAAGGTCATTCATCGTTTTTCAAATGGGAACATGTTTTTTTTATTAAGACGTTAGAGCTGATATTCAGACGAATCGTTTGATTCGTCACCAAAATATTTTGGTTTTTTGTTGGTTTGTTTGTTTGTTTGGGTTTTGTTTGGGTTTGTTTTCGTCACCCTAAAGGCAATGGAGGCATCTGAGGTGGTCACGTTAAATGGTCCACCCTGTATATTACGATGATGAACGTCACTGGAATTTTAAAAGTTATACATAAACATACTGTACGCCCAAACGCTTTTTTTCAAGACAGAATTTTTTAATTGACATGCGCCATTTTTCAATTGCGACACTTTGAGCATTCGAGCACAAATATCCTATAATAATCTTTGAAAATTAAAAACTACATCTATAGCGAAGTCCGATGTAAGAATAAAGCAAAGATACCTTATGGCATAAAAATAAGCAGAGAAGAAGCTTTTTCTCTCGAGGAAAAACTTTTAATTGTGCGATCAAAGAACCGTAAAAGTTTATTTCAAAACTTTCATTCATTTATTCTTTCAGAGAGAAATAACCTGTCGTCCTCGTAATTTTTCGGATATATTTTCCGTCGCCGTCGCAACTTCAACGGCGTACATCCAAATATATACATTGCAATCAATCCCGAAATCTTCCGGACGCAATAGCGTACTTATGTTTATTAACTTTCTACCTCATTAATTACGAAAACTCCGTTAAAACATTTAGTACCCGGCGAGATCAACCAGCCCATATGCCTATACATTACAGGCAACAAGGAAGGATGTCTATTTTTTTTTACCAGAAACTCTATAATCGATATCACCTTCTGGCACAGAGATACAGGCGCGTAAATACGTAGATACACGATGTGAAACGATTACAGAAAATGAAAAACTCCCCTTTAAGTTTCAAATTCTTCCTGTGCCCAGCACAGTTTTTCACACACGACATCAATTGATAAGTACGCTTTAGGGTCTTATAAGAAACACTACCAAACAAAAATTATTGCAAAAAATCAAATTGTATATGAATGGTAATTTTTTGCATTTTCTCGGAGTATACACATTCAAGAATATGGCAAAAAAAATCAAGTTAAAATATTGAAAATTAGCCAAGTTCCCGACGATTTAGTGAGAACATTTCGCTCAACGATTTACGTGCACTAAACTCTCACATCGCGCTTTTTTCAAAATGACACTTCTCGACGTGACCGAAATCTCCAACTAGTCCGATTTTCTATTTAAAAACAAAACTCCCGTAATTGCAGTAGCTTCCGTTGTACGTAGCCTTTTTTGTTATTTAATATTTCAAGCCCCAGAATATAAGTAAATTGTACCAAAATTACACCTTTTTTTAACACCAGCCATTTTGTGAATTTTTTTTTCTTTCGAAAAACTGCTACGTACAACGTGAACTACATTTATATAGATCATAAAAGTTTTTTATTCTCATTTTTCAGACCAACCATTATCAAGTTATCGATCCTGCGGTTGGATCGCATTTTTTATACAGAAGCTCTATTATTTAAAAAAATTACACTAAATAAGTTCAAGGTATGCTCAATAACATGCCTTTTTTCCAAATTCTAAATCAATAATTTAGTAAGCAAAAAATATACGGAAAAACGACCCTTTTTCGGCCCGTCATCGTCGCGTCCTGCCTTAATAATTGATTGGGCATTGTGATTCTGCCCCAAAAATCCATTGTATATCTGAGAAAGAGAGAGAGGGTATGGTGGAAGAAAAGTTGCTTTGAGATGTCAATCTTCATATTTTGTATCGCCGATCTTCAAAATATATTCAATACTATCTTGCCTAGAACTACATTTGTTTGCATGGAAAATAAATCGTGTCGGCGAAAAAAAAAACAATTTCTGATTAAGATAAATGATTTCGAAATCACTTGAACTTCGTCGAGAATTTTGTTTCACTTCATTTGGATGATGAAGTTTTTTTTCCGCGCCTGCTTTCTACCACGTTTATATACATTACTTCGAGGAATGAAAGGTAACACGTATCGTGACAAAATGTAATGTTTTATGATTTCACCGCGAGGGATATCGACGACGTGCCGAGTAATTGACGGAATTGGCCGAGAAAGACAAATCGTTAAACGACAACTGTCCCCGACGACACGGCGACTCCGTCACGTCGGTGTATTTTATGCATGCAGATAAGATTTGTAGGTGAGAGAACGAAAGAGAGAGCTAGAGAGAGCTGGAGAGAGAGAGTGAGAGAGAGAGAGAGAGAGGGGGAGAGAGAGTTCGACACTCATTCAATTCGAACAAGAATTAACATCTTCCGATGCAACAAAGATATGACAAATCGATCTCATCAAAATCTTTCACCCTATCTCGTTGTCCCGCTCTTCCCTCCTCAGAGTCATTGTCTCCTTCACCACGTGACGTCTCAAATTGTATTGCGTCACGGCAGTCTTCAGCGTTAATAGAATTCTATTATTTCTGCATACGACATTTATAAATGTACATATATATATATAAGCAAAAAGAATAGAATATATAATATAAGCAAATGCTTATATATATATATATATATATATATATATATATATATATATATATATATATATATATATATATATATATATATACGCACACATATACGCATGAAATCGTAGTCGTCTGGGCTGTCTGACATTTCCGTCCCACAAGTCTCGAATAAGGTGAGAAAACGAACACGCTAAGTCCGTTAGAACCGTTAGACTGTATTTCCATTGATGGGTTAAAAGGTTTGGCAAGAGTTCGACATCTTTGTACTACAGATAAAGTTGTTACAATGATATCCACAAAGCTGTTCTGTATTAATAATATTTTATACGAGAAAGAAAAATTTGTCGAAGTCATGCATGAAGGAACGTGAATCCGCAAAAACGTTCGCTGAAGTTTGCTATGTCCAAGTAATATAACTTTTACATCCAGTATTTATGTTTGTTCGAATTGCTCCAAGCTTTTAAAATGAAACAAATTGCTCATGTGAATAATAATTGAGAAATATGATGTTGACGTTGACATCGTTGCGATGCATCGCAATTTTTTCTATTTAATTCACAATTTTTGATAATCAACTAGTTGCTTCATGTGTTTGGCGTTAAAAAAGCATGAGTCGGTCATGTGCGAGTCCCGAAACCCATCCTTCAGGAGGGGGTGAAGAATCGAAAAAATGTATCTACCGATGTACGTAGACTGCGCATTTACGTTTTTGAATTAGATACAGCTTGACGTTGGAATTCTTGTATCAATATAGATACTTCATTTATCGATATACTTCTTTGAATATATTTTAATTGTGAGGTTTTTTCACTCAAGCCCAGAATATGACACGTTGGTTGTCACTTACAAGGAACATCACTTGAGACACGTATTTTTTTTATCTGCGGAAAAACGGTATTAAGGGTGGAAACCACCCCTCAAACAACGGCGTGTTTCACCCACAAGCAGTCCACCAACCTCAATGAAACAAAAACCAACATTCTTCTAAAGTAAAGCGATGAAAAATCCACTATAGAAACATTGGGAAAAAAAGTATGGGTTGACACGGCTTTCATTAAGGGATAGCCCCCCCCCCCCTTGAAAAAGTTTTTCCGCCGATAAAAAAAGACGTGTCTGATAGTTTTCAATGCTTTATCACATTGATGAGTTTCAACAAAATCGAAGGCCGCCACTTAAGTGATGGTCCTTGCTAGTGATCGACATTCGGTCTGTGAATACTGGCCAAATTACCAATGCCGTGTTTTCACGAAACTACGTCTTCCTGCACGTTTTTTCCGTTGAACAGGAGACCGTTAAAAAGTAATTTACACACTGAAAAAAAAGTCGTGCGGACTAATTTTGCGGTCCTGAACGAGCAACTGAATTGTCGGTCCGTGCAACAAAATAGAGGTTCTTCCAAATAGGTTTTCGCATCGAGAAACGCAGAAGCGTTCGGATTGACAATGAATGCGGGCACCTAGAGCAAAAGCTTTACTGCACGTTCACAAACGTAGAGTTAGTCCATAAAACTTCTTATTTCAGCGTACAAACAAAATCTAGCCTACCATCACGATTCTTCGTCTACGATTAAAACAGGTTCGAAAAATTGAAAAGGAAAAAGTATTTATTGGCATTCACGGCTCGTATAGAAATTATTGGTGCAGCCCGCAAATTGCATTCTTGGCATTTTATTATAAACAGTATTAATCCCATGGAGAGAATAATTGCATGAATAAAACACAATAAGAAAAACAAAACTAAGAAAACTGTTTTTTTTTGTGCAAAGGATGGAAAAAGGGACATACGCCAAAAAAGAAATGAAGGTTACACTGTTTGATGCTGAAGGACGTGAAAAAACGATGAATGAGTTTTTTTTAGAATAGAATGACGCAAAAATGTAGCGTTCCGAGTCGATCTTTTCCGGGTCATCATTTTGCACTATGGCCGCGTGAAAACGTCCATTCAGGCGTAGTCGAACGTGAATTCCGTTCCCATTGTCAAGGCTGGAGCTCCGGAGACGAGCTCTATTACTACTTCGGCATGAGCGCGAGAATTTCTCCTGTATATATTATTCGAGGCAATGCGATGCACGATAGTAGGTAGAGCGACGACAATGTCTCGTTGACAGTACCTTCCGGTGTCGATGTAATCACAATGAGTAAATCCCATTGGCGTGAAAGGAAGTCGATCAACCTACAAAGAGAGAGAAAGATAAAGAGAGAAAGAGTGAGAGAGCGAGAGAGCGAGAGAGCGAGGAGGGGAGAGAGAGAGAGAGAGAGAGAGAGAGAGAGAGAGAGAGAGAGAGAGAGAGAGAGAGCCGCTGGACAAGTAGAACCTTCCCGATATTTGTCACGCAGTTGGATTACAGTGTCGTGCAAATTCACAAGGCAAACATCTATCTGTGTCAACCTCAAGATTAACGCGACGCGTGCATACTAAGCGAACGCAGCATGCGAAGAATCACGCCAGCATGGATTCGCGAATCTCCCATCTTTTCCCATGTAAAAACTACAAGGATAAAAACAAACAACAATCAGCAGCTAAAAAGGAAATTACTAAAGCGAGAACAACTGTTTAACTCGTTAACTTTGATCGATTTCGAAAGGCATATGTCGCTAAATGTTCCTATCGTTTAAGTGATAAATAACTTATGTAATTATTCATACTTTATGTTATATTTTGAGGTCCAACTCGATTACAAAATATTTATTGGCATTCATGACTCGTTTGGAATGTATTGGTGCGGTCGCAAATGGTATTTTTGGTACTTATTATAAGCAGTATTACTCAAATTGAAAAAAATGGCACGTTTAAAACATAGCAATAAAAGATGTAGAAAAAAGCTCTTGTGGGTTTTTACGTTTTATTCGAAGTACCGCCGGAGCCGAATCCCGACCGCCCATCCACCAGCATCGGTTTGTGATTATTTTCATTTTATGGTCAAATCTTACAGAAATCTCTTGTTGTTTATGGTTGTAATAGCACGAAAGAACTTTTGTTGTATTCTCCAATATATGTTTCTTAAAAATAAATCATTACTTGATACAATTGGTTTTCAGAAAATGACTCATGAGCTTCGAAAGTCCTAAAAACACGCAAGTGTGTGAAAAATGTCGGAAAATATTCGGAAGTGGGGCTCCTGCTACAATCAGGCTAACTTTTTTCAAGGGTTCAAACAAACCCAAACAGCGCCAAGCCCCCTCAAACAAACCCAAACAACGCAAACAACCTCAAAAACCCCAAACAAGCTTAAACAACCTCAAACAATCCCAAACAAAAATTAGCCTGATTCTACCAGGAGCCCCACTTCCGAATATTTACAAAAATAGCAACTTCGAAATTCATTATAAAAAAAAACTAAAAGCTATTTTGAACTTAGCTTTGTTTTAAAAAGTTCTCTAGTTTATACCCCTTCCAACGGCATGCTACATGTCATAGAAATCATTCATTATGTGGTAAAAATAAAAAGAGTTTTCTTTCATAACGAATTTAGAAGTTGAAATGTTTCATACATTTACACATTTTTAAGACTGGAAGTTCGAGGGTCACTTTCCTGAATCCAATTGTATCGAATAACGATTTATTTATAATGAGCATACATTGCAGAATACAACAAAAGTTCTTTCATGCTATTACAACCACAAATAAAAAAGTCATGAGGATTTTTGCGACCTTTTGCGACATAAAAAAAATCATATCTTAATTACTGTGACACTTACGACATAGGGTCTAAGGATGAAAAAATTAGTAAATGATGGCCCCCCTCAATCCCCCCAAACCGCCAAAAAAATGTACGCGCCAGACACCCTATATATAATGTGAGCCAAAAAATGAATTTCCGGTTCGTCCGACAGGATACGAGGCAGTCGAGGAAGAAGCAGAGTGTGTGTGTGTGTGTGTGTGTGTGTGTGTGTCCATGTATCAGCCTGCATGTCTGACTTTCCTAGCTCTCCGATGTACCTCGTTTTATTCTTTCTTTCTACGAGAGCGAAACGATTTTCAATTACTGTTCGTTAATTAACGGATGGCTTGTATATTCGTAGATAGGAGCTACATAGTGACCTGAATATTGGTCTCTTTGTTCTCCTCGGGGTCCAGTTTATTGGCGAAGCAGGAAACCCGGTAGCGAGTAAAGCGTATATATTTTTCAACAATACGGAGAAAAATGATACGACAGAGAACAATCGGGTGAGCGTGCTGAGGAAAAATGTGCGAATGCGGAAAATCACGTCGAACGTGTGGTCCCGTCGAGCTCAATCGAATGGAACTGCCGCGAATAAAACACGAGTGCGGATATAGGTCAAACTTCCAAATTGATGATACTCTTAAGCACGGGGATTTATTTAATAGCGGACATACTAACGATAAACGTACGGATCGTGGTTCTCTAGCGGGCACATTTTTCCTCATTTGAGAAGTGACCAAACACTCGGAACAACGGAGACGGCATGTGCCATCGCTTACGCGAAAGCTACACTATGAGACGCGTTTTGGGAGAAAATGAAAATATTGCCGTTTTAAGTCACGTTCGTTCAGCCAACGTTTGTCTTCGAACAAATGTTTCGTAAGTAGGAGTAGAGAGTACGAGTAGAGAGGAGATGTACTGGAATCTTCTAGGACAATGATATCCTGAACCGTTGGGGACATTTAAATGCCATGGGATGCTTGGAAAGTATTGATTCACGGATCATTTGCATTTTTTCGAAGTAATATATTGTACTGCCAATCCCTAAAAGAGCAAAAATGGACGAAAGTAAAAAACGGTGTTGAAAAATCGTTATACAGGAATATGCGTCACCTTGTCTGTTCAGGCTTTCAACAGCTGATAATCCGAATTATGAAGACCGATGATACAATTAGTAAAAATTAGTTCGAACTGAACGCCTTCATTGCAACCGATTTTTCCGAGTTAAAACTAGAATTTATGTTTAGAAATTTTAAAAAACGGAAACAAACCTAAACCCATGCAGAGGATTGTCGGGAAGTCCCCAGATCCTACCACATCCACTATAGGGATTCGGTAGGGAGGCCACTTGTAGCGAATCCACTTTACTAAGGAAAACGCATTGAAACGGCGAACGAGTTTTAACTGTAACATATATTTTGTGGTTTTTCCCAAAATTCTTTTGCATGATACATATTTTTTGCTTTATGGATCACCATGATTCCATTTTAGCACCCACTGTAGAGATAACACAACGATCCGCATTGGAAATGAGGTAGACGAGAGAAAGAGTGATCTTGACAGCATCGCAAGACAAATCGAAAAAGGTTAAAAAAAAATAAACGACGCGTCGTTGAATCGTCGAGCTGGACCGGGATCGACGTGCCCTGTTGTGACGGCGTGGAAAAAGCGAGTGAAGAAGGGGTCGAGGGATTATACGCGTCTTGAATAACGACGGTATAAAACGAGCGCCGAGATGACGCCGATGTAGAGTTGTCCTAATGGACATCAATCCACAGTAGAGAAGCAGCCTTGTTTTGTTACACATCGCGAGAAATCCGAGAACTGAAGTCCCGATATAGGTAGGCGGTGCATAGAAAACTATATGAAATGTCATCCTGGCCAACCGATTGGATATTCATGATTCGGAGCTATCTAGCGAGTTTGTTATTCAATCTCCTCTCTTTAGTCGGCAAAGACCGCACGGTAAATTTGAGAAGAAAAACGGGAAAGACTTTGGGATAACCAGTTTGCCCGTTACCCTCTTCAGATTACCTTCTTAGATACATTTTTTTACACTTCTGATGGTCTTACGTTTGGTGATCATCCTCGGTAAGAAAAAAATCAAAGTGGGAGCACGACGAAAGGTTACCTAGCCAACGTGAATGCATTTATTCCATCATCTTGCAATACATTAATGCAGATACCATAATTCAAGGCGATAAAATTATGTGAAGAGAAAAACAGATCAAGTTTCGAATGAAAATGTTAGAAAGTCAGCAATACGTTTGTCGATTGCAATAAAGTTGTATTTGCAGTAAAGGAAAACATTCTTGAGAGGACGAACATTTTCAAAACATATCGTCTATTTTCGTAGAAAGTTTAGTGCAGGTATACCAAGAACGTTTGAGTAGAAATAACCAAGCTTCATTTTTGTCGAACATAAATATGAGAGAAGTGAACGGTTGGCATATTGCGCTTATCTTCCTTTACAGAGATATCCCTGTCCCCACTTACTGATGAATTGTAGGGGGCCAAGAGTCAAGCGCAGGCGTCCAGTTCCTCCACAATTAAGTACTGGCATCGCGTTCAAACGCTCGAAGCTCGTAGGGATACGAAGAGATTGGTGCGAATTGGATCCATCCCTTAAAATCCGGTAAATTGTTTCCTCTTATGATTTTCCGTGGAAAATCGTATTCCTGCAGCGGTTTTCTCGTTCCCTGACGGATGTGATTTCAACTTTTCATATATACAATGTTGAAGTTTGCATCGTTGGAATGCAATGATTTTTTTCAATTTGCCTTCTACTTTTTTCCGTTTCCACTCAACATTTTTCTTATAGATTCGCATCGTAGATCTCCGATGAGGATTCTTTCAAAATGTTTGTCATTTTCGAATACAGTTCCAATACAATGCAAATTAATTTGCATGGTATTCGAACGATGCAAACGTCATCACTCATCTATGTGGAAACAGACGGTTTGAATTCGTCTCAGATGCATGGTCTCTGATGTTGATCTTTGCATGGATGGAATGCGACGAAATTGTTTAAACCATTTTTATCACCTTATTTTTATCGATATACATCATTTTTTGGCAGATTTAGGTTTTAGACTTCTGAGTGTGCAGCCCAAAAAATTTTCGAGTGATTTTCGTATCTCAAATATGCCAAAAGAAAATTGAGAAATTAAAAAAACAATGTTTATTGTATCCAAATGGCGCAATACTGCAATCTCGTTTTCTGCTCATGTGAATAGCGAAAACGACTGCTCGATAAGAATCCCGAAGCTCTGCAAAGCGGTATGGGATGACACACAGTGTAGTCCAGAGGCAGTTTTTAAAACCGCAAACCCCCAATTGCCCGTGCGATAAGCACGAACAAAAATCAATGAACTCTATATTCATTTTTCCCTTGGGCAAGAGGGAAAGATACTTTTGTTGAATAGAGCCAAAATCTTATGCTCGCTGAATTTACCCGCCCTAAATCCTGCGAAAGCCTCCGGCAGGATCCCATCGCCCGCCTTTAGCACTTCGAGATTTCAACGGCGAGGCGATGATCTATCTAAATGTTTAGACAACGAAATGGGCGAACTCGACGCCTGCGTAAGCCATTGAGATCGTCCTCTTATCGGAAAAAACTACAAGATTTCTCTCGACTAACGATACAAAAAGAGAGTTGGCTAAACTTCTTTAGATTGATCCAGTAGCGAGGGAGAGTAACTAAAATTGAAGTGAAAAAAAAACAAAAGTGGGGGCTTGCGGCTTCGACCCTCTCTCAGGGCCAACACTTTGATGGGTGACTGTTGGAGGGTTATTGGAAGAGAGTTTTACCGAATATCCGATGGCAAGACAACTTAAACTCAGTGAAATATAGTCACCTGTATCGACACAGGTTTTCCCCAGTTTCCCTGTACCCTCGTGCAAATGCTATTCAATAGTGCATCTGGAAAGAATAGCTGTGGGCTGTACTCCAAGCCAGCCTCTCAGAAACCGTAAGGAATAAAATTACAAGTGTGGTGTAGAAAATAGGGGAGGGGCGTAAAATCCCGCAAGCTCCCACGAAAATGACTTGAAAAAAAGTAACGTTGCATTTTTCGCAGGCGGTTGACATAATTTTTAATACAAATAGTGGAAATAGATCATCAAAAATGGAGATCCGTAAGGTTGGTGTGAAACGCTTTGCATAATAAATGGAAGTTTAATGCCGAGAGGCTATTAAGGTTGAAGCTCTAGAGACATGGGGCTTGCACAACCGTGAGTGTAAACTTCACGCGCGAGAATGAACTCAGGAAGCACGAGGGACGCACTCAGAAATAGTTCAGTATATAGTTACGAATGTTGGAAATGTGGTGATGGGAAGTTGGAGGGATGCGATAGGAAGAAAGAGAGAAGAAGAGAGTGAGAGCGTGAAGAGAAAACCTTTTTCAGGCCTAACTAGAAAAAGGAAGATCTTAAGGTAATTTCGGTTAATTTTAGACTAAGTAAATCTAAGCTTAGGGTATAAAGTAGAGGCCTTAAAGGCGACAACCAACGTTTTTATAATCTTTGCGCGCAAGTATTACTTTTATTACTTACAATAGATTCAATCTTTGATTTATTGCAAAATGCTTGAATAACTTCGTGATAATAAGTCGAAATTAGACATGTTTATTCACTGGTACTGTATTCTAACTTCTTTCCAGTGAATGGACGTATCGGCTCGGTTCTGATAATTCTCAAAACAGACTGAAAAATTGGCTCGTCGGTTGAAAAATGCATAATCAATTACCGTTAAGAATTGATAATGTACATTTCATTAACTGATGTCATCAAATTATTCCATTCTATATTTTTATTAACTTTGACAAAAAAATTCTTTATTTCTGTGTCAAAATGTACTTTGTCAGTTTTTCGAGAATGTCGCGTGAAAATGCAAAAAAGTCTTATTTATGTAGTACGAAATCTCAATAATAAATATAATACTCATATGTGAAGGAATATTATAGGTTTTGTGCAGCACAGCGATCTCTAAGTCTAGCATTTTATCAAATTAAATGATAAATCGTTTTCCTTTACAGCGTTCATCTGCACTACACATGACCATTTCCTGGTAATTTCGTCCATTCATTAGCGATTTAGTCATTTCGCTACTTATTTATCAATTCCTCCTATATTATTCGTTACAATCATTTAGAATATTTTTGTCTACTATCAGAACAATATCTCTTGTTAACTATAGCGACGAAAAAATTGCTTTAAAAATGTTTTCATTTTACCGTCTATCTGAATCCTACAGTATCGTTATTCGTCCATATACTGGTTGGTTTGACCCTAGTACCCTTTATCAATAATTTAACGTTTACCCTAGTACCCTTCAATAATCGACTGTAAAACTGGAAAAGTAAATAATCACTGTTAAATAAAAGATATTGTTCAAACCGTATTCACATACAGAAATAAATTGTAAAACAAAATCTCAATAATTATTGATATAAAAGTGATCTATAATATTAGAAGAATTTATAATATATTGAGAATTCATCATTTTTCACTTATTATACAAATGATTATTATACAAAGAATTTTCGAACATCGATGTGAACTGGAGTTGAAAAAAAATTCAACCGATTGTTTTGATATTTGTCTTTTTATTGTCGCCTGTGATGTACGAACGCACCACATCGAGCCGTTTGTTACTATGGTCACGGAAAAAATATCGATTCACGACCGCGTGTATTTGTCAAAGGGTGAATACGTCAAAAAGAAACACATGTTACCTATTAATATGAGACGACGAGAGCAAAAGTTATATACGCCGCAGGAAAATCTCGTTAATGCGGGCGTACGATGTCCGGCACGGACACATAAAGGATGGTAGGGATGCGGTAGCGGATCCGTATAGAGGCTTGGACGAGGCGAACAAGCCTATAAAGTTCATTGAGAGCGTGAACGTTTAAGCTCGAAGCGTTGCGACAGTAGCCTACAACGGAAAACTCGTTTGGCATGCAAAGCCCGGTTGATAGGAAAGCCCGCTCTTTCACTCCCATCTATTCATCTGCGTACGTCGAACGCACACACACAGACACTTTCATATGCGCAGGCGATAGATAGTTCAGAAACAAGCATTTAATTCTGCAGAGTTGTACACGACCATGATTGAGTGTGGTGAGTGAAAGACACATACGCGTAATATAGATCAGTTTTGAAGCGCCAGATGGACAGAGGAAGGAAGAGAGAGAGAGAGAGAGAGAGAGAGAGAGAGAGAGAGAGAGAGAGCGAGATATTGGGTATCGTTATATGAGAGGTTGAAAGTCCAATGACGTAATACAGCCCATAGACAATATAAAGCTCTACGGTGGATGTACAATATGGTGAAAAACGACTATGAGCTTCCTCGTACTGACTGCTTCGTCCTGGTCCGTTCTTTATCCAGAATTTGAAAAATCGTCTATAACCGAAGCTCTTCTCGTAAAAAAAAGGTTCCCGCGTATACCGGGTCGTAAAAGCCTGCCAGTTTGCTCGTTTTACGAGCTGTAATTCAAGTATTGTTGTCTAGAAATTTGAGAAAATCATTTTTTTTATTTCAGTTCATTGTGCTACAAAACCTTCTGTAACCATCTGTGAAAACCGTTTAATGATACTCATAAAATTAGCCAAGTTATAAAAATTATGAGGAGTACGCTCCGGAAGCGGTTGAGACAGAGCAACCTCAACCCTGCCTTGACACACTGGGTCATTCTGACGCCGACGAATCTTAAATGAAATGCTTATTCTCTCAAAATTGAAAGTTTTGAATAATTCTTTACAACAAGGCCATTTTATACTTTGCGAATTTCAATTATGTAGACATCTTGAGGAATGTTTAGAGTGTATCCCTGATTTTAAAAATAAAATCCGACAGAAGGGCTGTTAATGGCAGGTGGATGGAGTACCATCCGGGTCATATTGACCCAGTGTGTCTCTGTGAATCTGGTATCGATCATCACACACTCGTACAGATTGAGCATATGGTTGGTTTTTTTTTCAAATTCACACAACATTCACAACACTGGTCAACAATTGGGGGCATTTTCCGCGCACCTCTGTTAACGTACAAAACTACATGATAAAAAATTTGATACAATTGTACATCATCTTGAAGGATCAATAAGCAGACGTATTTTTTTTTTAGTTGTTCCATCCTAAAATTCACCTCCAAGAAAGCGCTTTAATCATTACCTTAAATTTACTTAAAGGTAAATTCATGAACTCTAAGTTCGAATAGACGATTTTCAAACCCCCTGAATCCATTGGACTTTCAATACAAGCAGCATTCTAAAGTGGATGGATCAGTGTCCATCAGAGGCGATTGGAAAATATTGATGATGAATTACCCGTACCCGTGTACGATGATTTAAAAGTTTTATCCCCGTTTCATTTTTCGTCATATACGACGTTTCGATCAACCCCTATGGGTAGAGTCGTGTTAGCACCTTCATTTCGTTTTGAAAACTCGTTAAGTTAGAGTCAAAGAACGGGTGTACGTGCTAGCAGGAAAACAAATGTCGATCACGGAGATACGAAAACGTGAGGAAAGATTGGATCTAATAGGCAAGGAAATCTACGAACAGCTGTGGCCGCGTTTATTACGCAAGGCAGAGTAGACTGACATAAAGAGTTGGGTGGCGGAAAACGGAAAAATTCGCCGCCGCTGCTTCGTAAAATGTTATCAAAGTAAATATTTTGCAATTTACCAATACACCTTGGTCGCGTTGGTGAGGCTCTGTTACGTTCGGTGTTACGCAATTGTATTCTTAAGTGGTACGTACCAAAAGATATAGTTTTATTGTAGAATGGCATAAATTGAGATAACCACAAGAACCGCGTTGTCATTTTCGGCGTTGGGATACTTTGCCTTTGGATGTTGTCCCCGATTCGTACCGACGGAGTTGGCCTCAATGGTGCCGATTGTATTCGAGCGTAATGGTACGGTTATTTGAGGTGGAACTAATTGGCGCAAGTACAATAACATTGTACAGAAAGATGTTAGAAAATGTATGTGTAATGCAAGATAGAAATGAACTAGTTTAGCAATTCTAAAAAAGAATGCTCTGTAAACTAAATATCGATAGAGTTGTTCCGCAATCGTAGCGGTATGATTTGAGAGATCTGCATAAGGTTGGGATTTTGAAAATGCGAATTTCCACTGTATAGTTTTATGGCCTAGGGTTTTCACTTTAATGTGCAAAGAAAATTTTGTGAAAATTCCAACAATTGGCCGAATTATGACGATTTTTGTAAAGGGTCAGATTGTCCACTGCCCTACGGCAAACTTTGTGTCATGCGGTTTTCTCGAAACTCTTTTATGAAACGGTGTAAGTCGCATCTCAAAATCTATTCGTCCGATTCATTCCAAACTCGGACAGAGCTTATTACATTTTCGATCGCATGACAAAATAACTTTTTTTAAAATATGTTTGTCTATTTGTTGATAATAAATGGTTGCAGTTGTTTTTGGTCCAAAATCGAACCTTTTTTATTCTCCAGGAGCCAAGTCTGGTGAATACGTCGGGTGTGGGAAAACTTTCCAACCCAACGAATCTGAAGCGTCTCCATTATTTTTGATGTGTGTTGTCTGGCATTGTCAGGCAGCAACATGACCGGCCTAGATCCCTTGCCTGTGTAAGGTCGTTTTGAATCTCGCCGAGTTTGCTTAAACGACTGGAAAGTCTTGTTGGGTAACTCCTAATGTAATAGCAAGCTCTGATTGCGTTAGGCAAGGATCTTCGTCCAGCAACTCCTCCAAATCCTCGTCATCAAATTTTGTCGGTCGTCCTACTTTCTCGCCATCTTCGAGGTCGAAATTTCCACTTCAGAACCTTTGAAACCACTTCTTCGCGGTACTGATGAATACGGCATCTTCCCCCAATGCCTCACAAATCACCGACTTAGCCTCGGAAGCACTTTTTTCCATTCAAACGCAAACACCGTGCGGTGCCATGCGCGTTGTTGCAACTCATTTTGCTTACTCTGCTTACGATGTATATTTCGAGGTTATGTTAAGCTGTTGGTCCGGAAAATTAGTCTACAAGCTTTGTTGACGCCAGACCTGGCGGTAAAATGAATTCGTACGAATATTCAATACACCTGTTCCAACTCTTTGGACGAGAATTAATTTGTAAGTCCACCAAGTATTCAATAGACCTAAATACTCTGTTACCTTTTTTTCTCTATTACAATTACGATTTACAGCAAGCCTGGTACGACTGTGGAACATTCCCGAATCGTACCTTCGGATTATATTTCTTCAATGGGGTGCATAATACGCGTGTCAGCGACTTCTTTATTTTGTGTTCCCACCGTACAACAAAAATGAACCGTCAAACTAATAATTTCTTTCCCAATTAAAGGTATTTGCCAACAGTACGAAAAGTCCTCAGGTAGAAGGAAGGATTTCGGCAAGTTTACTCAGAAGGGTGTGCGAGTACTGCGCACGTCGACACGGAAACCCGCCGGGTAGTACCCGAAGAAAAACCTGCGCATGTTATATGCCGTACCATATATATGCACCCTAGAGCTACCGGGTGAACTTCCACCTGCCAGGTAGCTCGACAACAGGATGCTTGCATACTCTATGGGTATACACGTACTAGCAGGCACTCCTATAGCATCAGCGGGAGAAGTGGAAAACGTACATACGTGTTTGAAGCGACCTCCGCGGCCACCTTTGCACTCGTAGGTGTACGCGTGTGTGTCTAGTACATACACATGTGGCAGGGCTGCCGGCCTACCTGCCGCCTCTCTGGATGATCAATAACTCGAACTCTACGCTCGAGTCCTCTCAAGAGGGAACTACGTTGCTATCGGTCCTGCCGCTTCGCTCAAGTTGGATATTTCCTTCCCCCTCCCCCCCCCCCCCCCTCTCACTCTACCTTTTCCCCGCAGTCTGGCGCCTAACGTGCGTTTCACATTTAGTTGTAGCCTGTTCTCCTTCTGGCGTCGCGTCATCGGCGAAAAAGCTTCGCCAATGTCTGGCAGCGGCAACATCAAGGTACAGAAGTAAAAGGGATTCGGCGACGTGAACGCACCAGCTCTTCCAATTCGCGGGTGAGCCTCGTTCCGCCGAGTTTTATATACGAGCAAGCTTGCGAGACGCTTCCCTATGTATTTTTTTTTGCGATGAACACGCGAACAAACGAACCAGACAGCCCGAACAGCACTTGAAAGCTTTCGCACATACAGGTCTCCTTCCGTCGTGTGTGCGATCGCATCTCGCGTTGCCCCCCCCCCTCCGTCTCTCCCCCCAACCCACCCTGCCCTTTTTCTGTCTCACTACCTTCGTACTCCGCGATACGATCTTTCCGGCAGGACTCCTCAAAGCCTCTCGAGGAAACACCAGCTCCGCGTGTACTCGCGTCGAAGAAAAATTGGAGAAAAATCGTCCGAGCCTCCGAAGATACGCGTGTCTCGTGGAGTGAGAAAATGCTCGAAAGGCAACTCTCACGAGACGTACGTGCTATTGAAGAACGAAAAAATATTCGCGAAAGGGAGAGAGAGAGAGTGAGAGAGAGGGAGAGGGAGGGAGAGAGAGAGAGAGAGCTTTTTCCATTTGCTTTTCGCATCAACGCCTCAGTTTTTATGCTCTCCATGAGGTATGGCAAGAATGCCGGAACAGCCGAGACTTCTTCATATTACCTTTCTATCGCATTTTCTATCCCATTCATTTTTTTTCGCGGATGAGAGTTCGATTCGTGGCGAAAAGTGGCGAATAAATGAACTATCAATTTGTTATGAATTTTTTCGCCAGCCAGCATCCTCGACGAACTTTGTTCGCCATCAAAGTGGAACTGCACTGAAACCTTGACGAGATTCGAGACGAGAATTGACGAACATGTATGAGATGGTTAATTGCAGTTGAGGCCACGTACAGTTGAGGCGAAAACTACACTCTGCGAACTTTCGATCAAGACGAAAAGTTTCAGATCGTGACCGTTAAAGTGCGCGAGAGAATGTTCGGGGTAGCATCCGCGAGGTAAAAAAAAAACAAATTGCGTTTGCTTGTATTTTTGCTCCTTCCTCCTTTTTTTACTCACTAAGTGAGAACATGCTCGTCCTTTGCGATCCTCTTGCTTAAATAAACTCGCGCATTGGTTTTCGGCAAATGGCAACTTTTTTAAACGGGACTCGACGAGGTCGAATTTTACCTTTAATTTTTTCCTGATTTTTCTTAACAACGTTATTCAGCTTTTCGTGAAGCAGTCCACTTTTGAAAAATGCACTGTAAATCAAGAACTGTGAGATGAAAATTAAAATATCTAGTTTCAAAAGAACAGCGTTTTAAAAAGATAACTTTTTTCTCCCTTCTTCTGATCGAAAAACCGCAAAGAGTGTTTCCAAACGTCTCATCAGTAGTATGCGTACGCCGAAGGTTTTCTTACGTGCTTTCTACACGTCGTAGATAAAAGTTTTTCCAAAAACCTGCCGATCGAACATCTTTCATGCCGATTTTCATTATAAAACTACACAATGCCAAAAACACACATACTGAGGTGGAAAAAAAATACCGGACACAGTTTCGTTCCGCAAGTAACGCGTCAGCCTATCACATGGCGTGACGTACGAGTGAAAATAAAACTGGGCTATCGAGGATTCCCCGTCGCTGCGGTGTCTCCGTCTTTTCGCGTCACGATAAGCAAATTCATTCGTCCTCGTTTCAAAGTACCGGCATGGCTTAAAAATCGTTTGGCGAATACCAACCGCCTACACGGTGCGGCAGTTTAGGCGCGGGTAGCACTTTTTCTTCTTCGCTCGCCAGAATACATAGGCAGAGATATGAGGGCATGTTTGATTAGTGCCGCGTTGTCGGTCTTGGGGCCTTGTAAAATTTTCGCGATTACAAGAAGCGGAGAAAGGGCCCCGGCCCTCGTCCTATTTCGCTTTGCTGAGTGAGAGTTTCGCGAACAGTTGAGCATGGCGAGAATGCGCGAGCTCGTAAATTTCGAACTCCTCCTAACACGAGGAGAGAAACTACGGGCGTAGTTTTTACGAGCATTCGACGGATATGAAGGAGGCCACCCTAATGTGGGTTTCCTGCCTCAGAGCCGAATTATGCGAATCGGCGAGATAACATCCGAAAAGCGGGTGTCGTCGTCGGTGTCGACGTGGCTTCGAGTTGCCGAAATTTACTTGAGGCATACCTCAAGGCGTATGGAGGTTGCAATTTGAACCTCCATTTCTTGAGTTCGGTTTCCTTAAGGTAGTACCTCCACAGAAGAGTTGAATTGAGAAATGGTTGAAATTTGATATATATGTTATTTAATACATTATCCAAACATCTGTGCAATTTGAATAAGTTTGACCACACCAAACCTGAGATATTTACACTTAAAGTTGGCTTGGTTTACACGTAACAAATGCGTTACGATGGGCAAACAGAGCATCATTAATTCTACCGTCAAAACTAAAATTAAGACATTGATAAAAAACGAGGATAAGCTAGAGTAAGATATCACGAATAATGTGAAAAAAAATGAGAATGATTCACCATCTAGTTTCCAAGATATAATCACGAGAACCCACACAATTTTGGTCGTATAGCATATATCCTGCTCGGCCTGCAAGCGAACAAGTGAATTGGGGAAAAGTCTGGACAGTCCCGGCAAAAAGTTTACTGGCAATGGTAGATCAAAAACACAATATAAAATATATTTTACGGCAATAAATGATATCCATCGTATTATCTACTAGTACCGAGTCAAGATTGCGTAGTTTTTAATTTTATTTATTACTAATTAAACCAATTATCAATCTTTTAAACATGAACATGGTATGTAAACTTTTGGTTGCGATTTTCGCAGAGGAACTACCCTAAGAGCGCTTACAAGACAAGAGACGAACCAACGATCCGTTTTATTCGAAGTCACGTTTTTCGAGATCGGATTATCGTGAAAAATTTATTGACTGGATGACTGCGAGGGCCGAGACCCGATTTAACTTCCGGCTTGGTTGGGGCCGGAAAAATGAACGGATTCAAAATCATCTTGTACCCGCATCATATTTTTCATGAAATTTGAAATATTTCAATGATTAAAGTTACAATAATTAAAGTTTCAAGAATCGACCACTCAATAATTGAAGTATCATTAAGAGGTTACGTGGGTTTGGAAATTTCAAAAAAATCCATTTTTTCATATTCTATTATCTAATAGTACAATATGTCTAGACCATTCTCCCAAAGTTTTGAGTCGATTGGAGTAAAAGTCTAGGAGAGAGAGAGCCTTGGGGCTCGCCCCCGTTGGGAAAGACCGGCCGGGCTTCCCCCCCCCCCCCCCCCCCCGTTGGGAAAGAGAACCTTGGGGCGCCCCCGTTGGGAAAGACCGGCCGGGAGCGAAAACTTTAATTGCATCTTTCTCAGGATACTATTTTTCAACTTGGTAGACACTGTTGCTCAAAAACTAATGCACCGATCTTATTGAAATTTTGCACACTTATTAAAAATAGCATTGACTAGTGATTGAAAGAAGGCTTTTTTTGTTTTCGATTACAACTAATTTTACAAGGCTATACGTAGTGTACATTGTACCAAAAATTGAACTATTTTGCATACAACTCTGCCAAAAAACCAAATCTTAATTTTTTTTAAATCCTTTCTTTATTCACGAGCTATTCTTATCTACTAACAGAAAAAAATTGGTTTTTGAGTTTTAGATAAAGCCATCATGAGTTATCCTGACTACCACAAGGACACTTTTTTCGAGGGGTCTTGGAAAATCAGGTCCCACCGGCTGAATTTTCCAAATTTTTGTATGAAATTTGTTTTTAATATTGGTAAAATGTTGTTCTTTTATGTGCTTAAAATTTTGAACAAAATAATTTATACATTATATTTTTTTAAATAAAGAAAATATGGTTTTGCGGCTCCTAAACCGACATAACCCCTTAATCGACGTTTTATTAATTTAAGTTTCAAAAATTGAAGTACCAGAAATTAAAGTTTCAATAATCAAAGTTCTGGTTAATAAAGTTTCAATTATGGAAGTTTAAATAATTAAAGTTTCAATAGTAAAAAGAAATTGTCGTGGGGATCCAATTGGATTCACATACTTTCTTATTGAAATCCAATGGGCCATGACATTGGATCCCTATACTAAAACGCCACGCTCGTCTATTGAATTCTCATCGGGACCCCCATTGTAATGTACGAATCCAATTTGAGTCCTAAGGGATTATCACATTATTAAACAGCATCAGATACGGTTCTTGATGGATCCCATTGCATTCTGTACGTTGAATTGTAACAAATAGCAACAAAATAGATAGATATATAAAATGAGTGGATCTTAAAAAAGAATAAATCGTACACTGCAAAAACGAATCCGTTGTTTTTACACACTTCAGGTGTGTAAATGGCTGTAGACACTTTTTACACGTTTTAACGTGTGTGCGAAAAATAACGGTATAAAAATAACACGGATAGATGAGTTCACGCTACACACTTATATGTGTTATTTTCTTACACGCGTTAAAACGTGCACAAAGTGTCTACAGCCATTTATACACTCAAAGTGTGTAAAAACAGTACACTTATTTTTGCAGTACTGTATATACATGCGTCGGAATAATAAATTGAAGAAAAAAGCTTTGTATCGTCAACATGTATGCATTTATTGAACTGAACTCAACGGTACTTATATATTACTCTGTAGTACGTATGAAAGGGGTCACTGTTTTATTTGTCTTCGCATATAGGCTAGGTTCTCATACAGCTTCACGATGACGGCCGCTTTTTGCTTGTCCGTGTGGCCTCAAAACAAAAATACGTCGCCAAAGATTCAATGCAGCTATCAAGATTTTGGAAAATAGATGCCAATTTCCGGTTCTTCCACGTGACAAACTCAAAAATGATCTATAAATGAAACAAAAAGTTAAGCCCAAATGTGGTTTTCAATTAACCGGATAATCAATCGATGTCAAATCAACTAATGAGTTTCACGTGATGCCGCAACCAAGATGATTTTTAAAACATATGATCAATAACTCGCAATTCAGGAGGTACGATCACTTCTACGGGGTCAAAAAAGAGTCTAAATTTGTTTTACCCACAGTTGCTCTGATTGATGTTTACTTATGTTGATTATTCGTATTATGGATTATAGTGTGTCAACTGTTGTGGTAAATGATAAATTTAATGTACGTGAACAAATAAAAACTGAAAAATTAGATTGTCAACGACTCGGTGGTAATCTTCGTAATAATAATATTAACATATCCACCATAAAAACGGACTAAATAAACAACAAAGATCAGTCGGAAGCCTATTAAATGGGCTTGAATTACCTCAGCGGAATTAACACGATAGGCAGAATATAATTAGACATATTATTGATACGTGATAAATGATAAAACTCCAGAAATTGTTGTTTTCATATTTTGTGGCGGCTTCTTGGATACGTGAGCAGAAAAACCACGATCACCGCACTTCCGGTTGACCGTCTCCATAAGATGACGTGCTTCAGTAACTCAAAGTGCTCGACTTTGCAGTTTTATTGCGCAAAAACTGAACGGTCGAAATAGCTGAAATTTTGACAATAGGCGCATAAAGTATTCGTCAAAACTATATAAAAATTTCAAATCCGAAAGTTGGATTCGCAGTAATGATCGTACCTCCTTAAGCTACTATGGACAAAGAAGCAAGTAACAAAAGACAATTAATGAACGAACAGTAGTGGTGCCGCGCTTGATGTGCAACTTCAGCGATTTTCTATCCCAAACAGCGTTGGCCTGGGCCGATACTTGAATAGGTGACCGCTTAGTCGTGCACTGGCGTGTCGACCGCCTACCGAGTGGCAGGCAGTTTTGTGGAGTTCTCGACAACAATGAAACTGACTACTCATTACCAGTAAGAGCCGCCAGTATCGGTACGGGTTTTCGAAAGTTGTTCTGTGCCCTCGTGCAAGTGCGATACAGTACTGCAGTAGGAAAGAATGGCCGTGGGCAACACTATGAGGAGGTATCGTCGGAACTGGAAACAGTGAAGCCAAAACTCACAAGTGGATACGAAGGAATAACGTGAAAAATAGTTAAAAATCAATAACGCAATGTTCACGTTATATCTGCAATCGATTATTTGCCTATGATATTTCTGCCGCAACGTTAACCATTTGTATACTTGTCTACTCAGTATCTACATGAGAACCGGCTTTTTCTCGTTTACCAATCGTTCCCCACTCCAACGTCTGATCACCGCAGGGATACGCGCTATTACAGAGATACGAACTTATTGAAGAAAGGAAATAAAGGAAAGAAAAGGAACGGTAAGGAAATATTTTTTGCAATACCCTCTCTATGTGCAAGTTACTTTTTTCCACCCCGAGGATCTTAAGACGAAATGGAAGCAGCTCAGCATCGGTAATCCAGCTGTATACTTTCCTCCAGGGACGATTAAGGTTTGGGGAAAAAGTTTAGCTCCGTTCTCCATTCGAAGGATCTGTATCAAGTGAAATTTGAAAAATGCGATTTTGTATTGCATTGTTTTGTAGCTTAGGGTTTCAACTTTCAGTTGCAACAAAAATTTTGTCAAAAATTCCAAAAATTCATCGAGTCAGACCATATCTGCGAAGGGCCGAATTGTCAAATGCGCTACGGCTAACCGCTGCCGTTTACCATTTTTTTCTTTTTTCTTGAAAATATGTTTTCTCAAAATCTATTCGTCCAATTCACTTCAAATTTGGACAGAGCATAGCTTATAACATTTTCCATCCTATGACCGAGCGATTTTTCAATATGTTTATCCCGTTGTTCACAACAAATGAGTAAATTTGATTTGTTGGTCGAAAATCCAACTTTTTTCGGCCGCTTGCCTTTTTCGTAATTTTCATAATTTCAAAGAAGTATCTGGTCATACGAGAGTATCGTTAACATACGGAAAGTACATTTTCGTATTCCTCATACCAGTCAAGCCTACCCGTGCAGAAATGTGACCGGGCATTCCTTAGTTTTTGTCGGGCTCTGACCAGACATGGCTCTCCCATGGAACAAACCGGGAAGATCGCAACATCATTTTTACGGCTCATCTTCTATATGTTTGGAAATTACAATCTTCTGGTCGGGATATGTACATTGCAAGCGACTACATTTTCACGTAATGTCTACCCGGCCAGAAGATTGACATGTTCTGAAAAGTGGAGCCTGTCGTTAAGAAGTAAAGAACAGCTATACTTTGCTGTTCACCTCATCAACGATATTTATAATTGATTGGGATGAAACTTATACATCTGTTGTAATTCTATTCATCATTAAAAGCGTTCATTTCATCAATGGTAAGGGACAAGGATAACAATGCTCATCATAAATACCGGGATTACGATAACTAATGATTTGAGCATTAAGAATAGCCAAATTATATTATGAGGCAAAAACGTAAAGCTGGTCATTCGTGGTTTTTGAACGCCTTGTCGCAATGTCGGGAAATATCAATGTTCTGGGCGGGAAGAAGACGTTACCTGAATGTATTTCGCGAACAACCCGCCAGGTGGCTACAAGCGAATTTCTTCGCGAAAGCAAGGGACCATTGTACGAGGATAAAAGTTCGTTCTGTGAATTGTACCACGTACAGAAGTGCTATGCTTACAGCGTGCACTTACGCTTATGATTTTGCGATACTTGTGAAATAGCCCATTGGACGTCAGGCTTGTTTCGCTCGGATAGTGTTCTGTGTACGTTATCATGTCTCTTTGCTCATCAGCAAATGCTAGCAAGCGTGTCTATATACTCATATACCTTGGTTATCTACCTTAGCAGGTAGATAACCAACAAAAAATATGTTGCCGAAATACTAAATTGACCACACTCCCGATTTTACCTCCTCAAGGATTCCACAAACGCTGAAACGTCATTTTTATCTTCCTCGTCTGTTCCTGGTTATTTCCCGACCTATTCCCTACAACTGTCCTGACCATTTACCGCTTGTTCTCCAGCCTGTTCCTGATCAATTCCCTAGAAAGGGAATGGTGGATCGGGATCTAACCTCAGACCCGTAACGTACACTGCGAACCCATTCCAGGGTCGAAGGGCTGACCAGAGCCTGATATTATCTAGGGAAGGCAGATCAAGGGCCTTTCCCGTCTCAAATTTCTACACGGGTAGTTGCCAGAACCTACATCGATTGGGCATCCAGCAATGGCGGCGCTTTTTTAAATAACAATAACTCCATTGTTCATAAATATTGTTGAATAAAAAAAGAAATCAAGCTTGGCAAGACTATGTATCAACTGCGTGCAAAATCCCGATCTCGTGCCAATCCCCTCATTGCAAAAAAAATATTGACAATCGACCTACTTTTTGGACCCCAAGTTCAAGAAGACCCGCTGGCGGAGCGCGCAACTTTTTTCCGGAATGTGACGAATATAAATATGAAACGGATTTTCCAGCCATCTCTGACGTACTCCTCTGACACGTGGTACATATTTCCCTTTGCCTTGAGCTGATGTGAACACATTTTCTCTGTCGATACGCCGTAAGCACCACTGTCTCTCTCGCACCCATATCTCTTTTCCATCGCCATAAGAGTAGACGCCCGGTCATATCTGGACGCGTCCTTTTTTTTCTATCCGTGAGAGATAGCGAGGTACAGCAACCGCCGCGGGTCCAAAAATGAAAAAGCAAGAGATTCCTCGTGATTTCCGTGTGTTCCTTGGAAGCCGCAACGATGATGCAGAATGCAAGACGAGCATCCCCGCACACACGTCGTACACAGGCATACACGAATGCCAGCTTTGTTAGTGGAATTCAGCGTTTTGAGCAGCAGCGAAACGATATTTTTCTTATCGTCAGAAAGCGAGAGATGCTTCTTATCGGGGAAACGATATATTCAGCAACGACAGGCGCGATATCTAGTTTTTTTTATTTTGTATACAACCGTCCCACAGTCGTCCCACATGCAGCGCCCGCTGTGTAGAAAGTGTGAAAGAAGCGGAGCAAAAGAATCAGAATAATTTCATCGCTCTCTCGATATCGAATGTAGCTGCTGCTGCTGCTCCCTCCTTGCGTTGTATCTATGGAACGTTCTTTTTTTCCCCCACATCTGCATACGTAAATCACGTACGTTCGCGACCATATGTACGCGTACCTCTTTCGCTAAAAATTCTCGAATCGCATTCAACAAGTACACATTGGCTGGAAAAAAAGAAAAAGAAAAAACATAGATATGGCCTGTTTTCGGCGCCATGGATAGCCAAAAAGGCTTCGTATTTACACTTATATTTTCGTATTTACACACACACGCGCGCGCGCGGGCGCATATACGCCTGTCTACCGCCATCAAGGGTAATTGCGGCCACGTTTACGTTACCGGTAAATCTCGAGTGGGAATTTGGTTTTTGGCATACTCTATGGTACCGCGCGCACAATGAGAGCGAAAACCACTAACGATCAGACCGTGTTTCGGCTTCGCCGTCGAAACGCGAGCCCGGAGAAAGATACAGGACTCTTCGTACTCGTATTGCTATCTCTCATTCGGCCCAAGCTATCGATCGTCCGTCAACTCGGGAGTGTAATTTCACCCTGAATTCAGGAAGCTTCAGTTTTCCACCCCTGCTCTTATTCTTCCCGTTTCTCGCGGTTACCGTCCCTTCTATATATATATATATTCTACTGGGTTCCACATCTCGGGAATAAGAACGAAAGGGAGAGCTGCGAGAAATAAACGGCAAAGGAGCCAGAGAGCAAGAGAGAGAGGGAGCGAGATGTAGAGGGTCGAGGGGTTCTCTTCTGTTTAAATAAAAAAACCAACAGCACGTTATTCCAAGCAAACGTGACAAATTCAGCGGGTGATATACTGGGCAACTGAGTGCCAATTATTCGGCAACGTTGCTGTAGTGTGCTTCTTTTATCAACGGAGTTCTTCCTTTCGGACACTTGCCGCACGACAAGGACAATCAATTTCGCGCCAGTAGCGATTACACAGAGACTACAAATGCTCATACTTTGTTTCGGGTGAAAAAGTAAGTACATTATTTTCTGGATACTCTATTATATTAGTTTCTATTATATTAGTCATTATATTAGTTTCGAGGATGCAAATTTCAATATCAACACTACAAATATGCCTGAGTACTGCGAGATTGAATTAACACTCATTGCTTCTTTCTCACTCACCGCACCGTTATTATTATTCAGGCCTCGGGATTTTAAATAGAGCACTGAATATTTTCGGCAATGGACACACACACACACACACACGCACGCGCGCGCGCGCGTGTGTGTGTGTGTGTGTGTGTGTGTGTGCCGGTCGGATAATTTTCTCCCGAATCGAATGGGCGATATACTGTGATAAAAAAAAGCAAAAAAGCGTACAACCACGGGCACTGTGAAGGAGCAATGTCTTTCCGCAGTAGATTTCATTTTATGCTTGTAATACCGAGGTAACCCCGGCTCGCGATTCGGGGTCGATAGTCTGGGTCGTCTGTTCCACAAGCCGGGGTGGAGGCATATAGGATATTCCATCTACACTGGATAGGAATTTGTTGGAAAAAACATTTCTCTATCACGAATATATATACAAGCACACTTTCTATATGTGTTTTTATATTTGTTTGTATATAATATATATAAATCATGGTGTCCTGTTACGAATGGACAATCTTACAACTGTCGATAGGTCAGATCCATGTCCTGTGCTATAATGCATATCATGCTGAAATTTCAGTTTGGTAAAAGTCCCACGGTTTTCGAGATAAAAAAATCATCTGCTCTCCGTTTTTCGCATGCCATTGCTAGAAATTATAACTTTTTCGACCCGGTTTTTATTAAAATACTCTTGGTTATTTGTTTTATCGAGAAAAGTCTTATTTTTAACCTCGAATGTTAAGGAAACTTTATGAAAGAAGGTCTCATGCAAAATTTTCATATAAACCGATTTCAATATCTAACTTTGATAGCCTGCAGTGTAAAATAAAATGTACAATGCATATCGTGCCAATTAGTTAAAAAAGTTGCTAACTTATTGTCGATTCATATCAGTTGTAGAAATGGCATGCGAAAAACCAAAAGCAGATGATTTTTTTTATAACATAAAGCCCATAATCTTGAAAACCGTGGGACTTTTACTGAACCGAAATTTCAGCATACAGTAGGACACGATCTGGCCTATCCACAGTTGCAGGATTATCCATTCGTAAGAGAACACCTTATGAATATATATATATATATATATATATAAGCAAAAAGAAACGACTATAGAATATAAGAAAATGCTTATATATATAGTATATATATAAGCTTATATATTAAAAAGAATATAGAATATAAGCATTTGCTTATATTCTATATTCGTTTCTTTTTGCTTATATATATATATATATATATATATAGTCGAGCAAATAGAAAACCATGCCGATCAAACGACCAGCCTCAAAATGGAAATTTCCGAAAGCTCATGCACCAAATTTCATTTTTATGTCCAAACGTCTATAAATGAACAGCTCAAAAATATTACCCGGTTTGTGAAGCTACTCACTTTCGCGTTGAATAATACATTAATCGTTTGCCAGAAAGGAAAGGGATCATGTTAAATCGCAGCGTGAAGAACACTACGAGTTATACTTTCCTTCCTCCCGTCATTTTCTCCTCGTTTAAGGCAAAGGGAAACAAAAAAACTCGAAGAAAAATCTCAATGTGTCTGAAACATCGCAGCGAGAAATGTTGCCGCAGTAAAAAAAAAGAAAACCATTCGCTGCGACTTTAGATTGCTAAGGGCCATCGCGTTGATATTGACGTGATAAATCGGTGTATATATTTTCGAGATAAATCGGTGTATATATTTTCGAGATAAATCAGTGTATATTTTCGAGATAAATCGGTGTATATATTTTCAAAAAACATACTTAAGTCCCCATATATACACGACGATGGAGAATAAGCATTCAGCCGGGAATTTACTCAAAAAGTATTACGAGGAAAGCGCAAAGTTTGCCCAACTTAAAGGAGGACACCAGTGTGACGGGCCGAAAAAGGTAGCCATTTCCGTTTTTTTTGTCTACTAGATTGTTTATTTGGGATTTGAAAAAGGTGATTCCTTTCAATCCCTGTATTTATTTTATTATTTCGTTATCAAACCCTTTTTTAATTAAAGGCAAAAGAAAAGTAATTTCGGCGAAACTTTTACTTATATTCGGGGACTAAAAAAATACTAAAAAAAAAGTTTACGTACAACGATACCTACTGCACCTACGGAAATTTTGCTTTTCTTTAAATTGAAAATCGGTAAATTCTAGCTGGTTTGGCATTCCGGCCAGGTCGAGGGAAAATTCAGAAAACCGCGATTGAGTGTTTTAGTATACGTGAATCGTCAATTTTGAGTTTTTAGATGTAACATTTTTTACATATTCCGAAATATGTATAGTTTGAAAATATGCAAAAAAAAACGATTTTTCCCCGTCAGAGGTGTCCCGTCTGAATAGTAACGTTTTCGTACTGAAGGAAAACGTTTTTGAAAAAACTGGTGAGGTCTTCTTCGCTCGCAATAGCGTATACTGCAATACGAGAGGGAAAAAAAATGAACGTTGGAACGGCCTCGTCCCTTTCGACTTAGCCGGAGGAAAGCTCAATATATAGAGTGTTACGAGCAGTGCAACTTCTATGTCGAGAGGAGGCGCGAAAGAAAGCACCGAACCCCGCCGTCCTGTGAAAACGTATGATTATCTTTTTCTCGTGAGGGGTAAAAATGGGCAGGGTAAAAAAACAGGGCGTTCACCTCTCGCTAAATCTATATAAATATATAGGACCGTCCTGATAGGACCCAATTGTCCCCATTCTAAACATTACGTAAACCGCAATGTCTTCAAACTTACTTTTCGATCGATGCAAGCATACTCGTAAAAAGGCTATTACAAGAACCGTTCTGTAAAGAAACTCAACAATTCAGAGGCGAAAATGTAAGAATCATCCTTAAAACAGTCAAATGTGCTGATAGCCTGATTTATAATATCCCCGTCCACTCCATATATGTATATATATATATATATAGGATGATGCGAAAAGTAACGTGCAAAACGGAAATTAGATGCCTCGTATCAATACCTGTCCGAATCATCCCCATGAACGTTCTAGGATCTTTGTTAGTTCTCGAGAGAAATGCATTTTTCAATTTTTCCCGAATTGTCCTGTACCATAAGTGCATTTTTTTTCTGTGATGTGTAGGTACATTTGTACGTTCCTTTTACGATAGAAGTATTGGAATCGTATAAGTATTTTTCTTATCGTATAAGAATCGTATAAGTATTTTATAATATAAGAATCGTATAAGTATTTTTCTTTTTTTATCATCTGAACTTTAGTAACTGATCCTCTCAAACGTATGCTTTTAAATGTTTTCTCAAAATCTAAGGCATTTACGAGGGGACAGCAGCACTGTAACGGGTTTTAAAAAATTGATTTTTTTTTCATTTTCTCAAAGTATACATACTGAAGAATATGTGACTTACATACTTACGAATTGTATACTTACAAATACATACTAAAGAATTTTTAATTACAAAAAAACCAATATTTTTGCAATTGCAATTGCTACCGTTGTGCATAGGGTGTGTCAAAATGACCTGACATTGAACTTTGTTAATGAAACGTAGTATTTATTTTAAAAGTACGAATATTTTTATATCGAGATAAGGTATAAACATGGAGGTTCCGTGTGGAACATGATATTCGATAAATGGCCGCCTCGTCCCTGTTTGCAAGCGGTCACTCTTTTAACGAAACTTTCCATAACATTTTGGCACAATTGCGGACTAATTTCGTTAATGGCGCGTCCAATTGTTTCCTTGAGCTCCGGAATGGTCTGTGGATCATTGGCATACACTTTTCCTTTCAGAAAACTCCAAAGAAAGCAGTCCAATGGCGTCAAATCGCACGACCTTGGTGGCCAATTCAGATCGCCGCGGTGCGAGATAACACGGCCATGAATAGGATGCCATTTATAGGATATTGTGTTCCACAAATAACCTCCATGTTTGACCCTTATATTAAAAAAAATATATTCGAACTTTTCAAATAAATAACACGTTTTATTAACAAATTGAAATGTCAGGTAATTTTGAGACACCCTCTATATAAGTAATAATGCAAGTGAAATTTGTATACGCAAATAAGAAAAAAATCGTCAAAATTACACCTTTTTAACACTCGTCATTTTGTCAAAGATGTTTTTTTTTTCGAAAAAAACGAAAACGTTCAATGTGAATTACATTCATAACGATTATAAAACGTTTTTATTTTTATTTTTTAGCCCAACCATTGTCGAGTTATCGATCCAGCCGATGGACCAAATTTTTTATACAGAGGCTCCATTGTATTCCAATAACGTTGTTAATTTTAACTTTTTTTTAAAATAAAAGATGATACGAAAAAAACGTTCAATGTATGCTCAATAACATACCTTTTTTCCAAGTTCTAAATAAATGAATTAGTAGACAAAAAAATCGGCAAAGACGTCCTTTTTCGGCCAGTCACAGCGGTGTCCTCCCTTAACGTGCTTTTTTATCCACTGCTATTTTCTATGGGATGTACCTACGATGTTTTCCCCTCGCACGTCCAACTTGCGAAAATACTCTCGAATATACATGTCGGTTGATTGGTCACCAGCAATCCGACAGTCATGCCTATATATGTGTAGGTTTGCCACGATCGAGACCAGTCAACCGAATGAAAACCCAATTTGTACTTTGCTAAAGGTTCTATTCTCACTTTCTCACTTTAATTACACACAGAGTCGAGAACAATTGTGGCCAGGTGTATGTATGTATACGTGTATACCAGAAGTCGAACTATCGGAAAAGTGTCAAGATAAAGACAAAGTTTCGCGAAAATTCGTATCGGTGCGTGTATCGCAAAGCGCCATTATTACAATACGAGCCAGAACAGTAGTTTTCGCAAATGTGCGGTGGCAGTGAATATTATCGGGAGTGTGTTGAAAATAGGCCGCTCATAAACATTAAAAATCGGTACCGAGATCCGGCGATGAATTTTAATGAGAAAACTCGCAGAAGAGCAATGACGTTGAAGTTTGCATCGTTGGAAGGCAACGAAAAATAATTTTTTTGAATTTCCCAAATTTCCGTCAGTAGACCTAAGCTAAGCGATGAAAATCACGTAAATATTTTTTAGGACCCTTATTTAGCGATCTACAACGTAAATCTACAAAAAATGATTTTCGATAATGATAATACTAAGCAAATAAAGAATTTCCGTTACGTCCCAACGGCGCAAGCTTCAACTTTATGGAGAGTACTCTAAAACCCACGAAAAATTGGAGTCAATTATGATTTCTTTAAGGGGTTATCCCCCCTTGGGATTTTGAAAAAATCGATTTATTTTAATGCATTTTTTTGAAGTATAAGTATCTGAGAATATGTCCTGAAAATTTCAAGTCGATCCGAACAAAATTGACTGAGATATGAGCGTTGAAAGAGAAGAATCCGTGAATTGAAGAACTGAAATTGAAACTTTAAACGCGTTTTTCTCAAAATGGCATTTCTGAAGTCGGTGACCAAGATTACTCGAACACTAATGAACCGATCTTCTTGAAATTTTGCAGGCTTATTTAATACATAAAAATGTAGTCTTTAATCGTTCGATTTTTTTTTTCGAAAAAAATGGCCGTTTTATAGCCAAAAAACGGCCGTTTTTTTCGTTAAAATCGAACCATTAACTTTGACTGTCCGCCATTTTGTGAAAAATGAATATTTTTTAAAATCCTTCGATTAAAGACTAGTTTATACTTATATTTGACTGAATCCATCCGCATTTTTTTTTCAGATGATCCACTTCGCCGCAATGTTGGTCACCGCAAACCGTGTATATAAAAACATTATTTCATTGACGGCCATTTGCCACTAAACAATGTAATATTTTTCAATAAAAAAATTACTCAAAGTTCTTCAAGACCTTGTCCTAACCAATTAGTTAAGTAATCTGTCGCAAAGTAATTAAGTTATTAATTACAGTAGTAAGTGTAATTGCCAGTTGTTAATTTAATTACTTTTTGCCCATCTCCACCTACCCCTCCGCGCTCTCGTTTCTACCTGCGGCCCGCGCTCCAAATTCGAGCGGTGAGGCACAGCGTCGACCGGCTGTAATGTTTAAAGTTTCTCGAATTTCGATTCGAAAATTTGGGAAAATATTTAACATATATAATTCTATAGTTTGAAGAAACAACAAAAAAATAGATTTTTTGATCGTTGTAAATGTATGTTCTGCCCCAACTTTGAACGCGTTTTTCTCGAAACCACCTTTTTCAAGTTGGCTGAAGTGCTCCTACACGCCCGAGATGAGCAATCGTCTTGAAATTTAGCAGCCACGTATAGAAAAAAACCGTCTCCATTAGTTGAACTAGAATTTTCCAAAAATATTCCAACGCTTTTATTTTATGAACAAAACTGCAGATTTTTTGGCAAAAAACTAAACTTCCTCTGAGATCACACACTGTATTTTTATTTTTCAAATTTTCTTCTTGATGCTCGTTCAACTTACGCACAATATTGTACAATGTAAAAATATGTTTGATTTTTTCGCTCCAGATCACCTGGTCAAACTTTAAAAAATATTATCACGTTTAATAAAGACCGCTCAGCAAACATGCCAAATTTCAACATTCTATATTTAATATTTTTCGCATAAAAATCATCATGTTTAATAAAAACCGCTTAGTAAAGATGCCAAATTTCAACATTCTATATTTAATATTTTTCGCATAAAAAATCATCATGTTCAATAAAAACCACTTAGTAAACATGCCAAATTTCAACATTCCAAATTCAATATTATTCGCATGGAAAATTGGTAAAAAATCATTTATCATTTTCGTTGCATTCCAACGAAACAAACTCCAATGTCATCCGGTAATCCCAAATAAACATTTTTTTTGTCAATATTCGGAAGTGTCACTCCTGTCAGAATCGAGCTGATTTTTTTGTGTGGTTTCTTACAGTTAAAAAACATCATATTTAATATTCTTACGGCAGCGCATCAACAAAAACTGTTGTTTTTGTTGATGCCCGCTGTTTGTTGAAACAGCATCAACAAACTACAGTTTGTTATAGTTAAAAAGCTGTCGATCTCAACGATTTTCCCAGGGCCGCCCAGTTGGTCGGAAGAATTGAATAACAGCCAGTGTTCTAACGCCTCTCGAATGTAGCTGCTCCAGTAACATACTGTTTTCGAATTCATTTTCAATTCTTCCATCAGAAATATTTGATGCGGCGGATTCAAAACTATATACAGAAACACAAACAAGCAACACTTGTCAGGAGATAAATGTGAATTGTTTAGCCAAGTGTCTGTTTTTATCGATTGTGTGAAATTACACTTTTCCCTTATTATTTCTTGTTCGTTTTCACTTTTTTAACCCGTTAGCATCGCCACTGCAAGGTTTTTTCATTTAACGCAGCACTCTCTCCACACTGCGAACATTTTATTTCGCATGAAAGTATCCCGTGTTTCTGCAAAAATTCCATACTATCGGTACAATTTTTAAATAAAGTGGATCCGCGTCTGCAAGATTTATTGTACAACCAGTACACTCCATTGTGAAATATAAACTGAATATTTTCGAAAATTTTCTTACCTAGGTCTCGATGTATATTAGTGTGTTTACGTTTGTGTTACCCAGTATATTGGCGACCTATTCGCACATTGTATTTGCACGTTCACATTTTACCCACATCTAATAAGAATCGCTTGAGAGCTCGTTCGAAAGTTGAAGATGGAATTGAATCAATTAAAGTGAAATGTGGAATTGAATCAATTAAAGTGAATTGTGATAAAGTGTGATAAAATGATAAAAATGATAAAAAATAAACTGTGATAAAGTGTGATGAATTGTGATAAAATGTGATAAAGTGTGATGAATTGTGATAAAATGTGATAAAGTGAAATTAAAGTGAAATGTGGAATTGAATCACTTAAAGTAAAAAAAAATGTTAATTCATTATAAACATTATGCACCATTGAGATATAACTTAATATAAGGTTTTATAATCATAAAGAATTGATAAAAAAATTTACAGCCTCTTTTTAGCGGGTGTGACACTTCCGAATATTTACCTTTCTTTTCCATCGTTTTTACAACTCCCACGGCCTATCTTTCTCATTGCTATTGAAAGAAGACAGGCGCAATATAAAAAAGAAAATCGTATTTCCTCTTCGCCAGTGAGTCCTGTAGCGTGCCGTCTCCATCATTGTTTCATCCACAGAGAAAAATACGGCCTCAAATTCTAACACTGGTTGCCAGAATTCTAATACTCAGTGCTAGAAAAGTATAGCAGTTTACTGCCAGTTCGGAATTCTAAGACTTGTTGTTATAGAAATGTAAAAAAGATTCTCACACCGTATAGTAAAAATCATGCATGCATATTACATTTGAAACTATTCTGTATTTTCATATGGATTTTACTATGCGTATAGCATGAATCTTCGTGTATGTATAGATTTCACTATACGCATAGCATAAATCTTCGGCGTATAGCGAAAAATATTACGAAGTTATTAGTAAAATGTGACTCTTTATACCTTACTTTTTGTAGAATACTGGAAACTAATTGTTCCAATCACGTGGGCAAAATATTTTTCGAATACTACAAAAAAATCACAATATGCCGAGTAAAATGTATTATTTGCATCAGTTTACGTGCCATATCGTAGGTTAAAATTTAAATTTCTTCATTATTACTATACCATAATTACAATTTTTAACTTCCATTCAATACTTTTTGATATTTAATGATATTTTTTTTAGAAGCACAGTATTAATTCTAAACTTCGAGGCCCCTATTTTCTCCGTGTCAAAAATGCACGCGCCCACGTTGCGCAGGTGAATTCCGCGCTTGGCTAACTCCACCGTGCGTGTAACAACGGCCATAAGGGAGGGTAGAGCCGATCGGGTGCAAATTCATCGATTAATATACAGCACCGGACAAAATGAACTGCGCAGAGGACCGTGCGAAATAAATGGCAAAGCGAGTAGTTCACTTTGTCCAGTGCACGTATACACACGCGCCACTGTGTGGATATAAGGAGATCGGTATCCGGCGGTGCATGTTCTCAGGTGCTCCCTGCGTGGCATTTTGCGCGCTCGCGCTTCGGTCGTGACTCGGAAATACATGCGCGTGCGGCGACACAGCGCGCAGACCATTTAAGGGGGAGATACCTTTAGCCGAGAAAAAAATCCGCTGATTTTCATGGTTTTTTTTAAAGCAAGATTTCTTCACCATTTTTGAGACTTAGGGTAAGTTTTATTATTACTTTTAGCTCTTACCTGGTATTTTTTTTATTTTTTATTAATTTTCGAAACTGGCGGAGGTATGGCACGGTTTTCTAAACGGATTCTGATAAAATTTGGTATAAATCTTTCTAACCTTATTGTCTAAAACATGACCCTAAATGTTTTTGGAGATAAAAATATATTTTTATTGCAAAATGTAGCCATTTTTTTCGGAAAATTCAATATTTTTGTTTCAAAGCGTATCGTTTCATCGATTTCCAGTGTTTCTCACTTTTTCGTGATTCGTATTCTGCGTATGAGAGTTGATGAAAGAAAAATCGCAGTTGGTTTTTTTCAGATTGAGGACTAACTCCAGTGTAGAATTTTCAAATTGTTTTTTATTGCCTTACGGGACGCTTTGAACCATCTAGAACAAGGGGTAAAAAACTGGTACCTGTGAAAAAAAGTCGTGCGAGGCGTCGGCCGTTTTTCTCGGAACACAATTTTTCAAAACGCCACGCGGCATGACAATTTTCATTCTATTCACTCCAAATTTTGTGCGCATCTTTAAAATAACATTCCAAAGAGAGATATGTACGGGATTTTCCATTTGTTAATTATAACATTATTAATTGACCCTTTTTCTTATTCATTTTCGCTTTTTCCCTTTTCCCTTAAGGGGATTTATTGTCTCTTTTTCAGTCGAAAATTGAGTTTTTAGGTTGAACGCTTACAAATTACACAAAAATTAGTATTTTCAAAATCCCCTATGTTTTTCTCTAGCCATACTCGTGTAAAAAAATATAAACTTTTTCTCCATTCAAATTTTCGTCAGTTATACTGTGGTATCCCAGAGCGTCTCAAATTCAACATGCCTCGCGAAAATGGCTCCAGCGTCACCATTTTGTCTAATTTTTTTGTGTCATTTCTTTTTGTTCACTTAAAGATATGACTAAAACATCCTTGAAGATTTTTATTAATTGTTATAGATTAATAGATTTAATTTATTAGATTGTTATGGATTTTTTTTATTAATGATAAATAAATAGTCTGGCATCGATTGGGGATGTGAACGGCAGAAATGGTGGGGAATGTAATAAGGAGAAGTACCCCGTACATGGAAGCTACAATAAGGGAAAGCGTTCGCTGTAGCATAGACAATAAAAAATAATAATAATAAATGAATAGAAATGCCATGTAACAGCCAAGATGAGTAATGAAACATACCTCAAGTCTCTAAAGTGGTGAAAAAATCTTTCCTTTCAAAGCGTTAGGCCACAGTAACGGGTATAAAATCATGTGCGAATTTAACAATCTTTTTCGTATGAAAAAGTGATTCACTCATGAAATTAATCACACATCTATCAGGCATGAATATCAAGCTGCTAGAATTTTTTTTTTTTCGATGTACAAAATGGCCGACTGCTAATATTTTCTTTTGTTATTTTTTTCCAATTGGCGTGACGAACAACTTCAACAATTTTCACTGGATTTACTTGAAATTTAAAAGTTCTGTCCCTAATTTTAGTTCGCAGCGAAGTACGTACGGAATTTCTGGTTAATCGAAAACTTTTTATTTTATGAGCAGTTTTATACCCAATTTTTCATTGAAAACTCATTTCGTAAGTTTAAATACCTACAACATTTGAATAAAACAATATTTTTTAAATTCCGTACGTACTTCTCTAGGTATTCTAATGTAGATTGACGAGAACTTTCGTGTTTTGTTCTAGGTAAAAAATTGTGGATGCTAAATGTCACGCTGCGGAGCGCCTAAAAAAAAGATAACAAAAGAAAATATTAGTAGTCGGCCATTTTGTACATCGAAAAAAACAATATATTTTCTAGCAGCTTGATATTCATACTAAATAGATGTGTAATTAATTTTATGAGCGAATCACTTTTTCATATGAAAGAAAAATTGTCAAATTCGCACATGTTTTTATACCCGTTACTGTGGCCTAACGCCTTAAATAGAAATCATGAAAAACACTGATTTTTTCCTCGCCCAAAGGAGGAAATTACTTCCTCCCCCCTTAAATTGAAAACCGTCTTGATCGTCGCATTCTTGATATCGGTACGTAAGCCGGAGAACGCGACGCGTCGATCGCGCGAAAGAAAGAAAGCGCGATGAGAGACGAATAAGCGGTATCGGTATGCCAGGCGCGCGCGCATCGGCCGCCTTTCCACCGGCGTCAGGGCGTACGAACCGCGGCGTCAGACGGCGCCCGCGACGCCGCGAGACGACTTGCGCCCTTTCGCCGTACACGCGAGAGAGCAACGAGCGCAACGAGAAGAAAAAAGGAAAAACGAAGGGGGGGAAAAAATTGCGGCGTGTCGAACATCGGGCAAAATCACGATCGAACCAAGGGCAAATGGGAGAATCCGCGTGGCAGACGTACGTGCGGGCAAGTGCCACACACGAACGCGGAGATTCTCGCGATTCGCCTCTCTTTGGTCGTAATAGGTTACCTATATAGGAGGGTCTTGATCACCCGTATGAACCGCGTGCGTACGCCATGTTTGGTCATAAACGAAGAGCGTCGCGACATTACTGACGCACGCCTACGGCCGAGTGTAAAAAAAGCGTGGATATGCGAGGAGAAGGAAAGATTCGCTGAAATTTCCGGCGACGCGACGGAAATAAAGAACGAAAAGAGAAAACTCGCGTTGAAAGATTCCCGGATATCCCTCGTACTTCCCGCTTATAATGATGGCGTCGAGTCTGTGCAAAACTGTGACAATTCTTCCGGGTAAATATTCAGAAGTGGGACACCTCCTAGAATCAGGCTAATTTTCTTCAAGGGTTCAAACAAACCCAAACAAACCCAAACAACCCTAAACAACTTCATGCAACTCCAAACAACCTCAAACAACCCTACACAACCTCAAACAAGCCCAAACAAACCCAAACAAAAATTAGCCTGATTCTATCTGGAGCCCCACTTCCGAATATTTACCTTCTTCCGTAGATCGGTTACACCAAGCGGTCGATTTGACTCTTTGGAGCACGGTCTTATATTGCGATCTGTCATATGGGCGAAGCCTAAATAACATGGCGGCTATAAGAGGATCGTGAATAGTATATAGTCGTGTGGTTTAGTACAAATTATTCTGATATTATCATAAGTATTAGTGCAATTTGTGACTGGGTTGGCAAGCATCCGAAACAAGGCAATTTTGTGAAAGGCGAATTTTAAGTGGTATTTTGGTAATGATAATTGAAGTGATGTTTTGGTAAATGGTACATTTTGGTTAATGATAATTGAAGTGGTATTTTGAAGTAAATGGTAATTAAAGTGGTATTTTCAAGGCAGGGTGTACATTTCGAAATGTGGTAAAATTAACAGCGTTTGTGATACCGGTGCTGTCACACACTGCAGTGAGCACAATTTCATGACTGAATTCACTTTTTTTTCAAGGCTCTCATCCAACTCTCTAATTCTTCGGTTTTTGTACATTTTCGAAATAATTTTTCACGTACAGGAAGCATTTCCCTGCAATGGGAAACTTGTGAAAACGAACTTCCCATTTCTTATCCGAAGTGTTTTTCGCAATCTTTCACAGCACATTTAATGTTTTCTCGGTACTTTTTACACGTGGAATACTTCGCGCATTCCATTCTCACCGATTTTATGTTTTTAATCGAAATTAAATTTCGAAATTATTAAAAATCGAAATGAAATCTCGATTAAACACATAAAAACATAAATTTTATCGCACAGCTACGTATAATTACTATTGAAGACTTTGCCCCGAATGTACTTTTATTTTCCGCCACCAGATGCCACATCGCCGTTTGATAGGTCCCAATACAGGTTATGAAACGAGGGTCGTAATTGATAGCCGGCGAGTGAGCCGTCTATTGTCCAAGTTTTTCTTTCTTATCGCCGCCACCGGGTGTCGCTGTGATCGGCGGGGCATGACGAGACTAACCTAAATCGATCGCAGCATGACGTATATTAGCTTCTGCAGCTGTACTCAACGAAGTGCCGTTTTCATCATTATTATAAAATCACCAATTCCACTCAATCAATGAGAATAAAATCGATAACGTAAACAACATTTTTATTCATAAGTCAATTATATAAATCCAATCACAAAAACCCATTACAATAATCGAATAAAGTATTGGGAGAAGTATTCAATTATAAGTTGGCCGTAGCAAAATTTTTATTTAAAATGCTATATTGATAACGAGAAAGAAAGAAAAAAGTATGTTGTGATTCGATCCACATTCAAAATTATGATCTTTTTCGTGCAAGTACGTATTTTTCAACGCATCTCCCACTTTGAACACATAATTTTGGTTTTTCTCAAAAAAAAAAATTGAACCATAAAATAAGGATCATTGACTATAAAAAATGTCTACAAAAAGATGCATATTTACGGAAATACAACTATCTGAAAAACGTCTGGGGTCGGACCGACCCCATATGCAGTTAGAGATTCATGACGGAAGTGTACAATCGAAGGATTAAGCAGCGCTGTGCATGGCCGATACTCGGAGCGGTGACGGCTTAGCCGTGCACCGGCTGGCGCATCAACCGGTCAGCGGAAAGCCAATACTTCTGAGGCCTCGGTGCAGATACTTGAGTAAAAACGTCTGTACACGAGAGTATCAGAAGAATGTGGGGCAGTCTATACCGGTACGGGTTTTTCACAGCTTCCCCGTACCCGCGGCAAATACGATATAGTGTAGCTTAAGGGGGGAGATACCTTTTAACGAGGAAAACATGTGCGAATTTCCATTTTTTTCAAAAGGAAAGTTTTCTTGCCCCTTTTTTAGACTTAGGGTATGGTTTATTACTACTTTTGGCTATTCCATGGTATTTTTTTTTAAATGTATCTTTAAAAATAGCAGAAGTATGGCACGGTCTTCTAAACTGCATTTTCGAAACTGCGTGACGTATAGCTAAAAAAACTGATCGCCCGATTCTAACGAAATTTGGTATTAATCTTTCAAACCTTATTAAAAACAAAAAGTAGTTTTTTATTGCAAAGTGTAGTCATTTGTTTTCCAAAAAATGCAATCTTTACGTTTCAAAGCGTACCATTTCCTCGATTTTCAACATTTCTTACAGTTTCTTGGTTCACGCCCTACGTATGAGTATCCATGAAATAAAAATCTTCCTTGGTTTTTTTCAGATTTATACAGAATAATAAATTTAAAAAATACCACGTAACAGCCAAAAGTAGGAATAAAACATATCCTTAGTCTCAAAAATGGGGAAGAAATCTTTCCTATTTTAAAAAAATCATGAAAATCAGCATTTTTTCCTCGCCTAAAGATATCTCCCTCCTCGAGACAGCTGTGGAGGCAGCGGACATTAGGTAAGATTAGCGAAGCGCGGGTAGAGAGTGATGGGAAAGGGTTGAACTGGAAAGGGTTATACATAAAAACCCGAAAGCCTATAGGTCTGGAACTCGGGAAATAAAATATACGAAAGTTCCAAACAGCAGGGAACTATCAACCAGATGCGGTAAAAAAGAACAAAATTGTTGATAGTTACTGTTCCGCAATACAATAATGAAAAATATCGAATATTAAGCAAGGTTAACAAAAAAAAATCCGGTTTCATACTTCTACACCTGGTAACCTCATCCCGACATGAGGTTAGCATGGAAAGTGTTTTTGGTGCAAAATAGTGAACGCGCTCGATAAAATCATGGCGTTTTACGCGGCCGATATATTCGACGCGATTGGGCGCGACTCTGGCCGCGAGCCACGCAGAATTACTCGAATAAATAGGAAGGGGGGGGGGAGGTCATTTTTGCGGCGACTTACGATATGTTTCCACTTGAGATATCGCGTAAGAACAGCCGGGAATTGTTGAACTACTGTGTGTTTCGATATGACGCGGTGGGGACAGCTGAAATGAGCGGCGATAAGACGTGTACTGGGGCGAGGCGCGCGTAAGAATAAAACACACGGAGGCAAATCAATCAAAGGGGATGTGACGTTCTGCTGGGGAAAATAACATCAAACTTGAATACTGACAGAAATTGTCGGAGGGATCGAATTGGATTCCCATACTATGTCACTACTTCCTGATGGGGATCCAATGGGTCATCACATTGGAATCCTATACAAAACGTCAATCCAATGTTCGAACGTGACGTTTCCAATTTGAATTCTGAAGAATTCCTGCATTGTCGAACAGAATACGATACGATTGTTGATGGAACACATTGCATTCTGTACGTTAAATTGTCTAAATAAAATATAAAGATATACAAAATGAGCGGATCTTCAAAAAGTATAAATATTTTGAATAAGTATATAGGTGATTCCCCCGAAATGATCATTTTCGTGTAATCTGACTTTTTCAATAGGTTCGATTACTTTTTAATCGAACGATTAAATAGTTACGATTAAATAGAACGATTAAATAAACGATTAAATAGTTACGATTAAATAGAACGATTTAATAGTTCGATTACTTTTTAATTCGTGTAATCTGACTTTTTCAATAGGTTCGATTACTTTGTAGTTTTTTTTTAATGCAACAGTTTGAAATATTTCGAAATCTTGCTAGGAAACAGATTTGACAGATACATCGTTGTTATCCTATTTTTCTGTATTTTGAATATGAAAATCATTCCTCTGGAGTGTAACTGGCCAGACTTCATATACCCTAGCAAGCTGAAGGGCAAGACAACAACTCTATTCTTTGATTCTCTATTCTCAGACATCTCTCTCCTTAAATATTTCTATTCTAGAGCATGTTTAATCAGAAACATCTCTATCCCAAAATATCTCATGTCTGAAACATTTCTCTGCCGAAACATCTCTATTCGTAAAGATCACAATGCTACAATAATTCCGTTCTTTAATATTACTGCTCTTAAATATCTCCATTCCATAATCTTTCGTATCCGGAATTGTCCTATTCTTAGATATCTGTATTCTTCAAAATCTCATGTGACATCCAAAACATCTGTAATCGGACAATTTCGTCTCATAATATCCATCTTCCGAAACATCTCTATTCCATTCGTAATATTGCATTTACTATACTGTCCATGAATGAAGCAAGTGCAACGCAGAGGCTCTTGGCCACTTTACAATTTTTAAATTGAAAAAATGAGTGTTTTCGTTTATAAATGTCGATGTCCTGCAAAATGATCATTTCGGGAGGATCGCCCACATCTTATGGAGGTACGATCACGTCCACGGGGTCAAAAAAGAGTCTAAATTTATTTTACCCACAACTGCTCTGATTGATGTTTACTTATGTTGATTATTCGTATTATCGACTATAGTATGCCAAATGTTGTGGTAAATGATGAATTTATTGCACGTGACAAATAAAAATTTAAAAATTAGATTGTCAACGACTCGGTAGTAATCTTCGTAATAATAATATTACCACAACCACCATAAAAACGGACTAAACAGAAAAAAAATCAGCCAGAAACCTATTAAAATAGGCTTGAATTACCTCAGCGGAATTAACACGGCAGGCAGAATATAATTATACATATTATTGATACGTGATAAATTATAAAACTCCATAAATTTTTGTTTGCATATTTTGTGGCGTCTTCTATTCAAATTAATTTCAAAATGAAGCTGTGTTATGTTCGCCAAACGCATCAGCTGTTACTCGCGGCGTTGCTAAGTCTGTGGGTGCTATTTCGTCGTTCTGACCATCTTCAACCGGAAATTGAAACTTTTTTGTAATGTAGTGCTTTAACTACACGATGAAGATTTATTTTCTTATTTTTTTACAATATCTATTATATCTAATCTATCGAATTTCAGTTTTCCAACGGGTTTAGATGGATACGTGAGCAGAAAAATCACGATCACCGCATTTCCGGTTCATCGTCTCCACAAGACGACGTACTTCGGTAACTCAAAGTGATCGACTATGCAGTTTTATTGCGAAAAAACTAAACGGTCAAAATAGCTCAAATTCTCGCAATAGGCGCAAAAAGTATTCGTCAAAATCATATAAAAATTTCACATCCGAAAGTTGGATTCGTAGTGATGATCGTACCTCCTTAAAAATCGACTTGAATCACACCACTGAAAATCCACTCCAATTATCGTTTGTTGGATATTTCACTGTAGTCTGACATAGTATCACCACACACGTGCACGCTCGCGAAGCGTGCAGCTTATGTTTCAACACGTCGCATTTTTTGTCGCGACTTTTCACTTATTTTCGATTCGAACCCGGTAATTATTCTCAAACGGCGTTCATCCGCGAATGGCGCAGAATCCAATCGACTCCCAATGAGGACTCCCTATGTGCGGTGTCCCTGATAAATCCCTATATATATGTGGGTGCACTTGGTACCCCCTGACAAATTTGTGCACGGCAGCACGAAAGGATATTTTTTTTCGGAGATTCACCAAATTCCGGCTGACAATTTCAAGTAAAAAATCCTGAAACGACATCAATCGGGAAATCGCGTGGAATCTACTTGGGTTCCAATGTCGACACCTATCGTTCGGCGTCTCTATCATATACCTATAGGGGTGTGGTAGGATCTGAGGATTCCCCAACAAACTTTTGCACGGGAACACGTACGATCACCCTACACTAGACGCGAAAGAGCACAAGCCCGCCGAAACGAGTGACATTTTTCTCCAACCTTTTTCGCCTCCGATGCGGATCACGTATACGAGGATTCTGTTTTACACGACAGACGTACGGTGACCGTGACCAACGCCAATATCCCCCGTCGTGTCAGCACGCGGCATAGCTACGTCGCCCGCAACCTTTTTTACGTCTGTATCTGCATTAACTACGTATATAGCGTGTACCACTCATGTGTCGGCAGACAGCACATGGGAGATTAATTCCCCACCGCACAAGCCGTTTCCCAACCTCGTAAATTTTCCACGGCCTATCTTGAGACCTTCCTCGATTAAACCCCCCCCCCCCCCCATATTCGCGATTTCTCCTGCTTTTACACTTACTTCGCCATGACTTTCGGATATCCAGCTGGTTGGGGCAAAAGCAATTAAGGTAGTCGATCAGGAACGAGACGAAAACCGATGCTGAAGATATATGTGCAGAGAGAGGAAGAAAGGGGGGAGGGACTGAGGGAAAAAGTCCGAGTGAGTAATAGTGCTCTCGAAGTGCTCGGGCGCCGACATCTACAATTCCAGAGTTCGGGAAAGGCAGACTGAAGGAGCAGAGGAAAGGTCCGGTCTAGCGGGAGGACGATGATTAACGGAAAAGAAGGGCTGCGAGGATGAGAGAGCCGGGTCGCCGTGAATATTGCAGGGTATCTTTATTGAAAGGAGGAAACTGTGGCAAGGGTTGTACAGGGAAAAAAAGAAAACGATGGTGGAAAGGCAGAATGGAAAACCTCGAAGATTGCGAATTTAGGATCTAACCATTTCAGTGTCCAATCTGACACTGAGCTGAAATGATTCGTAGAACGATGGACCTTGAAATTCGTTTTTGAGCCGTGCATGCTTTTAGCTACAAGTTGGAGATCGTGGCAAAATGTTTTCACGGAATTCACGATTTGTCCGGTCACGAGTGGAAAAAAAGGTAAGAGACAGATTGTTGAAGAACTTTATGGGCGCTGAGTTGAAAAGCGTGGCAGAACAGATCCAAGATTTTGGGGACACTTGATACGTAAAACGGAAATGGGGATGGAGCGCGGGTTTGGCGTTGGAGCGAGCAGTATTGTATTCGATCATTAGGGAAAACAATGTTCAGATCTCGTTTTTAAGTCCCCGTAAAACTTGTTCACCTCCAAACTACGAAGAAGTATGATGAATCTACAATTTTGTCATTTAGACGAGGAAAATTTATTCTGTTTCATAATTAGTTGCACAATAATGTACTGCGATGGCATTTTATTCGTTGCAGTCCGATACTTCCCAAGTGTCTTTAGGCACATATAGACCAAAACAACTCAATGGTTTGAAAATGATCGGTTTATTTAAGTATCACCTAGGACTACCTGACTATAACTCAGGAAATAAAAGAAAAGTAATCCAATCAATGTAATTATTTTCTATAATAGCTGATTGGAAAAAACTTGTTCTGAAAACCAGACCGGCGCTCCGTTCACTTTTCTTAAGGTACAGGGTTTTTCAATAAGGGCGGGTAGATGTTGAAATGGACTAAAACAAGCTGTGTGTGAGATATTAACGAAATTCTTTTTTGATTTGAAAGGCCTATGTATGCCATTATGTATGGAATATAACATCGTTCAAATGTCCGCCGCGGCTTCACACGGTGGCACGGATCCGAGTGCTCCAATTTTCAATGACTCTGCCGCATAGATCCGGCTGAATTTGAGCGATGGCTTGGGTTATGTTGACTTTAAGAGCATCGGTCGATTGCGGCTTATTGGCATAGACCTGCGACTTCAAGAAACCCCACAAGAAACAGTCTAGCGGGGTCAAATCGCACGACCTTGGTGGCCAATTCACGTCACCTCTGCGAGAGATATCCATACCCTCAAATCGTTCATGCAGAATGTGCATGGTGGCGTCCGCTGTGTGGCACGTAGCGCCCTCCTGCTGGAACGACATGTCGTCTACGTCCATATCGTTCAATTTGGGCCAAAAGAAATCGGTTATCATCGTTCTATAGCGTTCGCTGTTGATGGTGACGGCCTCACCAGCGTCGTTTTCAAAAAAGTACGGACCAATGACGCCGCCGGCCCAAAATCCGCACCAAACAGTAACTTTTTGTGGATGCGTTGCCACCTGGTGAACCTCGTGTGGGTTGGCGTCGTCCTATATACGGCAATTTTGCTTGCTAACATAGCCATTCATGCAAAAATGTACTTCGTCGCTAACGATGATTTTTTGGCCAAAATGGGGGTCCTCTTCCAAACGCTCCGAAGCCCAGTCAGCGAACAAACGGCGTTGTCTATGGTCATTAACTTTGAGCTCCTGGGTCAGTTGGATCTTGTACAGGTGTAGGGCGTACAAGTCCCGACGCAAAATTCGCCAAGTTAAAGTCTACGAAAGGCCGAGTTCTTGTGCACGTCGAGGAATTTACTGCCTCGGGTTCTCCTGCACACTTTCACGGACCGCGGCGATATTTTCGGCCGATCTGGCGTTTCATTGACGTACGGGTGTTGGCTGATTGTATACCGAACCGGTCGTCTCGAATTTGGCCACCAAACGTTCGAAAGTCGACTGTGAAGGGCCACCGCGTCTGCTGTATAATGGGCGCAACGCGCGCAACGTCTGCACTAACGAACATCCATTTTGATAATAAAGTTTTATCATTTGGGCGTGCTGTTCAATGGCGTAACTTGCCATGGTGATTTGGCATCAGTGACTGAATAACTAACAACAGATTAGACAGACGCCACCAAAACAACATGGCCGCCACAGGCCGCCAATATCTACCCGCGCCAATTGAAAAACCCTATATTACTTTCACGAACCCGAATATTTAGCAATTAATTGATTTTCGTCTATAATCAAGTAAAAATACATGCCCGTATACTGGCAACACTTCAAGCCAAGTTACTGAACTTTTGACGTAAACTTACGACTCTGCAAATCGTCTCATTCATGCGGCACTTTGTAGAGATGAGGGGCTGGCCATATTTCTATCCAATAAATCATACACTAACTAAGTCTAGATCCCTGATAACAATTGCTGAACGCATGTAAAGAGATTCTAAAAATTCCGAAAGAAAAAAAATGTTTAATGAATGTACCTCAAGTAGCTTCCTCCCGCATCTTCACCCGCGTTCATAAACGCAAAGCATACAATTTCCACACCAACCTTCACACGCCATTTCTCGCTCTTAGCCGTTGATTTTCGAAAAAACCTTTCTTAGTGCACGTCCACACCTTCTAAGAATCATATCTTCCAAATAGCGTATTTCTATCTTCGTCTGTTTAGGCTGTTCGTTGTCTATATATCAGTCAGTCATTCAATTCATTCAGTCAGCCAGTCACGGAACCGTTTTATCTGTATAGATTGGCAGATCACACAGAACACCCCCCCGCAAGTACATTATGATTGTCCTGTCAATAAATTATAGTTACTTCCACCATAGCATTATCTTTTACCGTGGGAATTGAAAGAACCGAGAACTTTTCTCTCGGGATGTATTCCATAACGACTGGTTTGACGAAACCTGCCCAAAAATTGAACACCCATTTATGCAGTTTTCTCCGAGACGCAGCGAGTCGGGGAGATGCAGTACGGAAATAAGAGAAAGAACGAACACATTGCGAGGAAGCAATCAGAGGCAGGTATAAGGACGGGGAGGGCACTGCGCGAGTCTCCGGAATAAGATACGCGATGCGATGCTGTCTGCGAGAGGAGCATCATCGTCTCCGGTGTATATACGGCATGTCCAGGATGCATCCGGCGCACCTGCTCCAACTTTTAAACGAAGAAGATTGGTTGGTGTGACGGTTAGCAACGAGTACCAATGTATGCGTATGGATCGTTCCGTGCCAAAAGTACGCAACTGCGATAAACACAATTTCGAATAACTACTGACGTTTATTTGAAATCATTGAGGAAGACTACCAGTATAGAGTTCGGATAACGTTGAATTTCTACAATTTTTGATGGTTACCCAGTTGGTGGAATGAAAATTCCGTTGAGTAGCCTTTATTCTACATATCTTTATATATTTTTACAATTTTTTCCACGAGATTTTGTAAAAAAGTAAAAAAATGGCAGCGCTGAAGATGGATGAAGCGAGTCACCTCCGATGGTGCCCTGCAGCCGGCAACATCACACCGCCAGTCCTTCACCGAATGACTCGAAATATTTTTTGGAATCTTACATTTTACATCGAGCGGATTTTTGATATATTGGAAACTTTTTCCGAAAAAAATCATTTTCGACGATTTTTCCACCGAGCAAAATTCTTTTTTTCTAAACATGCACGATTTTATCGAAATCGGATATTCTCCCATTAGTCTACGTACTTCGAAGGAAAATCTTCTTCAGAATTCAAATTATTTTGAATTTTCATTCCACGTCGAGAATTGGAGCACTGTCGCGGCGGTTGCAGGACACTGTCAAACAGAGGTGGCTCGCTTCCCCTAGCTTTTGCGCCGCCATTTTGTTACGAAATCTAGCGAAAAGAAATTTGTGAAGATACTTGAAGATATGTAGAATCAAGACCACTAAACGGAATTTTCATTGTATCAACTGGGTAGCCATAAAAATTTGTCGACATTCACCTCCTTTGTGCAGGGTCTAGCCGCTCTTAAAGGCCTTGGAGTTTGCATCGTTGGAATACAACGGGAATTATTTTTTTATATTTTCAATTCCTTATTTCACTATTATAAAAAATTCTTTTTTGCAAATTTATATTGTAAATTTCTAAAAAAAAAAGCATCTCAAAAAATGGTTGAGGGATTCTCGTACGCGAGATCTACCAAAAAAATTGAAGAAGTACAATAGAACATCGTATTCACTGCATTTCAACGATGCAAATTCTAATCTCATAAACATTCTCCCGATGGCGAATGGATCGGGTTTTTCATCAGGGGGTATTCAGAGCGTTGCGAATATAAAGTGAGAAAACACGATATTGGATATATATTTAGGGTACCTAATTTTGTCCTCCTCTAGAAGGTAGCGAAAATGATATCACTAACACTCTCGAGGAAGCTTTGTGAACACAGTGAACATCAGAGCAATGTGGTTCCTTTTTTTCGGCGTCGTTTAATGTCGTTCCTCACGATTATGAGGCTTACGAAAAATGTGAAAAATATTTGTATCGCAGTGCCTCCTTTGCTATCATAAGACATGAACAAAGAATAAGATAATGTCCATGAAGATGAGTGTTCAATGGAAAGAAAATAAAAATAAATATGCATGGCTAAAATGTAGCAGAAAACAAAAAAGTTTTCTCTCCGCAAATTTGTTTCACAATAGACTGTGGTGTCTGAACTGTTTGGTGAATTCAGTGGGTCGTGATTCAAGCCTAACAATTCGTTCACTGTCAGTGGAAAAAAAACAAGAAACTTTGCAAAGGAAAGGAAAATATTGAATATCCTGGCTTCGTATGCCAATTTTTTTTCGCAGCCTCCCTAACGCACATGAAAAAATGACTTTGAGGGAACTCTCCGTTGACGGTTTCGCAATTGATAGATAACGTTGAAATTTGCATCATTGGAATGCAACGAAAATCAATTAGTCTCAATTACTCACTTATTTGGCCGACTCCGGTTATGGAAATTACTCAAACGTTTCTACATATTCTTGCTAGAAATTTACAACCTCAATTTCCAAAAAAGGCTTCGAGTAATGATAAAAATAAAGATATAAAAAAGGAAAAAAAATATCGTTGCATTCCAACGTGCAAACTTCAACGTCATATGGATAGAAAATTCGCAATCGCAACACCGAATACCCATTTCCAAAGAACTGAATAATTTATCGACACTATGATGGCCTCGAGGATATTTCAAAATCTATCGCACTTGCAATTATTATTTTTTGTTATTATATTTAAAATTCTGTATTATATTTGTTTAAATTCCAAGAATTGTCATCGACGATCATTGACGTGCTTCGATTACCGATTTGAAATTTACGGATAAAATATGTCAATTTGCAGTGTGTGAATCGTAGAATATTTGTTGGTTCAACCAAACGGGCAGAAAATTTTTTCTCAACGAGTTATTATCGACGATGTCCAATACACAGGATTTTTATTATTATTATATTTCATTATTTCGTGCACAGTCTCGAGGCGTACAGTTCCGAAATTTTTCAAGATCCCAGTCGTTGCCGTGTGGCAGCGTCTCGTCCAAAAGTGCTGTACGAAACACGTCGAAGAAAAAACTGCACGACTGAATCCGACTTTTTTGTGGGACTGTATCGCAAAGTGGCCTAAAGAGAACGCATGAGAAGCATGCAAACGACGGAGCGCAGTTCTGCGACTTCTGCATATATAAATCAGAAGGAAGACAAATAAGAGGACGGCGGAACGTGCAAATTCGAACTTGGGCTTTGATTTTCTCTCTCGCATGCATTTTTCACCCACTGAAAAATCGTTTTCCACGAAGGAATAGCTTTTTCAATTTGGCCTTTCTTACGGTGGAAGTTTTGTTGCATTAGGTCATATATTGTTAAGAAGCAATAGGTAATGTATAATCTGTGCTCCGTTTAAACTTCTTCGTTCAATAAGTCTCAATTACTTCATCCGTTCTTTGGAAATTCACCAAAGAAGATCCTTCAATGTTACTTACAGGACACGTGTTCACCTTCTATTCCGTTGAAACTCATATATTCAATAAAGCATTAGAAACTAGTAGTATTTTTTTACTATCAATTTTATATTAATTTCATATATGTGATAAATCATTGAAAATTATTAAAAAAGCATTTTTTATCGACGCAAAAAGGATATTAAGGGGGTGAATCACCCCTACGAGAAAGGCATTTCGACAGGTGATTTTGCACTTTCGCCGGCAAGCAGTCCACCGGTCAGAGTGAAACGAGAACCAACATTTTTCTAATATAAAGCAATGAAAAATCCACTATAGAAGTATTGAAAAAGAAAATTAAATTAAGGGTCGACACGCCTTTCTTCGAGGGGTACCCCGCCCGTTCCCCAAACGCATTTTCCCGCCGATATAAGAAAATACATGTCGAATAATTTTCGATGCTTTAACACATATATGAGATTCAACCAAATCGAAGGCGCCACTCAAATGATGTTCCTCGTGAGAGGTACAAAAATGTCGTGATAAGATGATTTCTCGGCCAGCAGATATATTGCAAGCAAATTTTGCAGGAAATTTCGACATTCTATGAATTTGCGCTATTTGTTCCATTCTCATCGGATAATATAGTTGTAATGTTCGATTACATTGACGTACTCGAATGAAAAACATACGTTTGATGGCATCTACCATAATGCACAGGTAGGCCGATTTCTATAAATTGAGAGATAAATTTCTATAAATGGAGAAGAGAGGGAGGGAGGGAGAGAGAGAGAGAGAGAGAGAGAGAGAGAGAGAGAGAGAGAGAGAGAGAGAGAGAGAGAGAGAGAGAGAGAGAGAGAAGTGGGAGATGTGTGAGAATGTGAAACGGTTAGAATAATGCCACAAGTCAATAGAAACTGCACCATCAAATCGCCTACTTAGTCTCTTTCGAATCTGATAATAAAGAGAAGGTACAGCCGAATGCACGCGAACCTACTCCGAAAAATCCGGCCTTTCAGGAGGAAAAACCAAACGAGCGTGATTTTTTTTATTCCGCAGAACATGCTATCTATTATAATAAATCACATTACAAGTGTTTATCCTGCTATAAGAATGTCTACGAATTACACTTATTTGAAAAGTAGAAAAATCGCATAATAGACATGCGGCCGAGAGAGAGAGAGAGAGAGAGAGAGAGAGAGAGAGAGAACGAGAGAGTGGTAAAGAAAGGGTCGTTTGCTAAGTAAATCAATCAAAATAACCTGGGGACGTATTCTAACACTTGGCCATATAGATTGACTGAACTTGAAAGCATTTGACGAACGTATCGGATACTCATTTCTGTCTCCACACCAATACTTAAAAAACAAATGACCATGTACATTGGCCCATTGGCCAGTAGCAAAATCTGAATGCCGTTTGAAACTGTACCAAAAAGTGGATCAACCGGGTTTATTGTTTTCGTTATCGCGAAGCTCCGTTGGGACTTATCAACGTAACTCATCGTTACCTCACCTTGACTCGATAACCGTCATCGCTATGTTCGATCACATCATGGAAAAAAAAGAATACTCTGTCCCACCTCGCCGACATTCCCGTTCTCCAGTTTATTCACGTTTCTTTCGAATTCGATAGCGCAGCAAGTAGGTAGCTTGTGCAGAGCACATCTATGCACATGTGATTGCGTGGGTGCATGCATCGATGTGCAGCATAAGATATTCATGAAAACGCATGACCGACGAGGATGTCACGCATGACAATCGCGAGGTCATTGCCGGATCGTTTCGTCACCCAGTGTACATCATTCAGCAAGCAACCCGAGAAAAAATAGGGTAAAGCAACATTGAGTGAAGAAAACATATACCAGGTCTACAAGTATGAAACCGGAATTTTTTTGTAAAAATTACACGTCCGTTGTTTGAAAATGATAAAAAATATTTTATTCAAAATAATCTCGATTGCTATTTATACATTTTTCCCACCTCTCCGGCATTTTATGAATGCCACGTCAAAAAGAACAGTTCTTCTTTTGAAGCGAACAGTTGTCGAGCCATTTTCGTACATTTTCATACGAATTGAAGCGTCGTTTAGCGAAAGCGTGTCCCATTAATGCGAATAGATGATAATCGGACGGAGCCAAGTCTGAAGAATAAGCCGCATGCGCTAGTATTTCCCAACCGAACGCCTCGATCGTTTCCCTGACCCGTTTCGCTGTGTGTGATGGAGCATTTTCATGGAGCAAAATGACTTTGTGTTGCCTTTTTCCATATTCCGGTCGTTTTTCACGCAATGCTCGATTTAAATCGATCATTTGCTGTTGGTAGCGATCAGTGTTAACGGTTTCACCAGGTTTTAGCAGCTCATAATAGATTACACCCTTCAGATCCCACCAAACATGGTTCGCCTGGATTCACCCATGATTTCCGACGCTTAGGGTTCTCAAAATACATCCATTTTTCATCATCTGTCACGATTCGATGGAGAAATTACTTTCTTTTGTACTGTTGAGCAGGATTTCACAAGTGGATTTTCGATTTTCTTGATGTCTTTCATTCAGTTCATGCCGAACCCATTTTCCCACTTTCTGAATCTTTCCCATGGCTTTCAAACGAATGGCGACGGCTTTCTGCGTCACATTCAATTGATTCGCAAGTTCTTGTTGACATTGTGTATCATTTTCATCCACTAAGGCTCGCAATTCGTTGTCTGCGAACTTTTTCGATGGTCTCCCACGCTCTTCGTTTCTCACGTCAAAATCACCACTTTTGCATTTTTTGAACCATTCGAAACACTGTGTTTTATCAAGAGCATGTTCACCGTAAACTCCGACAAGCATTCGATACGATTCTGCAGCGGTTTTCTTCAAATGATAACAGAAAACCAATGCTGTCCGCAAATCGTAGTTCGTAGGCACAAAACTCGACATGTTTAAGGTTATAGAAAAATATACCGGTGTAGGGAACTTGGGTTGTTGTGAGTTGAAAATCTTCGTCAGCTGTTAAAAGGAGATGATGGCGCTGCAAAAGCGGTCTTCGGTCCCTAAACTGATGGCTAACACCATCTGTAGGGAAATTCCGGTTTCATACTTCTACACCTGGTAGTCATCATCTACACTTCCTTAAATACTCTCCACAGCTGGATGCCATGTTCATTATCCTAACAAAGTCTGACTGGCTGAGTTCGTAAATTAATTGGATTACCTTTACAAAGCCGTCTTCGAAACTCCAATTGGAATGCAACTCGAATTGTGCCACTTCATCATGCATTGGACCTTGAGAATCCAAAATGATGAATTCAGGAATCCAGTTTAATGATCAACGCTATTAGAGGAATAACGTCTTCGAGAATCCTGATCACTCTCAAGGCTGAGAGTAGGTAGCGAATCCAATAATGGAATCTAACGGGAACCCCAGTTGTTGGCAATGAGAGACGAAATCTACGAAAACACCGATTATTCGTAGCATCTGTTAACATAATTAGCATCACTCTTCAATTAGTGGTGAAACTAAATAACGAGAAGCAAATTGAATCATCATTGTAATCGCTTCACGAGGTATACAACATCTTATCCCCCACTATAAATCATCGTTCCATATAATTTGGTCGTAAAAAAACTGCGCCATCACTATAGAAGCAAAAAATACTTGTATTTAATGTCATCAGATCGTAGTTTGCTGCAACGAAACTCGGGCTGTAGCCGATTCAACTGTAGCGATCAATTTTGAAGGACCCAAGCGAAGATTACGGGTACATGCCGTATAAAACGAGATAACAACCTATCGCGTAAGATACGACACTCGAATGTGTGAATTGCGTGTTATCTCCGAAATACAATAAGCTGTGAGATGCCCGTTGTGGAGCTCCGTTAATTAGCCGATTGACATGGCGTCACCTGTGAAAACTGATAATCTCACGACACATCCATAATTCGCAAATCGTCCGCAATCAACGCCTGTTTCGATAACGTGTAAGACTATTTGACATTGTCTTCTCTTGGAGCGAGAAGGGTGAACGGGGACTCGGATAAACAAGATTGTTAAAGAGTCCAAGCCAGCCTCTCAAAAATTCACGAACGTGAAGAAATCGCGTTCAGCATGCCAACATTGATTTGGCACTGGCATTAGCAATGCTACTGATTGCAAGAAGTATCGGTTTGAACGAAATGTCGGCATATGGCAAATCGCTATGCTGTTCAGCAAGTTGACAGACATCCGCTTGCAGAGAGCGTTTGAATCCGATCAACCGATGTTGGCAAATCGCAATTTCGACCAGCGAAAAAGCTTTGAAAAAGTAGGGTAAAGCAACATTGAGTGACGAAAACATATAATCGTGACACTCTTCCTCAAATACTCTCAATAGCTAAATGTTATGCTCATTATCCTATCAAAGTGTAAACTGTGATTGGCTGAGTTCGTAAATTCAGTAGATTTCCTTTACGACGCCGCTTTCGGAACTCCAACTGCGTTTCTTGATCATGCATTGGACCTTGGGAATCCAAAATGATGAATTGATGTGTCCATTTCAATGATCAATGCTATTAGAGGAATAATCTCTTCGGGAACCCTGAGAGCTGTCAAGGCTGCTGGTATAGAAGATGTTGAATGCTTTAACCTTTTACAAATAGTTTGCAGACCCTAGATTACCGGTTGCACATAGGCATTCGTCAATCCCTGAAAGTCGGATACTATACCGGCGGCGGATGTCTGTCATCTTTCAGCTGTCGGTATACATCATCAATTGTTGGGTGCACAATACAGATCGGATGAACAAGCTTGATTCGTTGTGTTTGCAGGAGCCTACAAATTCAGAACTATCACAATGGCCACTGTCCCCAGAATGTCTTCGGACATTAGCATGTTTCGATCTTCCACAAACTCGGCCAGCTGGATAAAGTTCAACGTCTAGCTCGCTGAAGTTCAACGGACATTGGGCTTCGTCGGTGCATTCGTCGTTGGATCTCAATGCTGTTGGAGATCAAAGTTCTTCCTGCACAGTGCGCGCTGGCAGAGAGCGAATAAGCGAGATTTTGTCGTGTACGCGAGAACGGTAGAAAGAGTATAATAAGCTCTCCATATAGTACACGACTACGTGGGTGGTATAAAGTCCTAGAATGCTACACCGTGCAATTGTGGGCGAATTTCCGGAACCTCGGAATATTCGTGAGTGATCGGACTAACGGGCATACATAGAAGGGTTTGCTTGAGTTTGTTTAGGTCTACACACAGAAGGATTAGGTTCTAGATGATCGATTTGGGAATCTACATTTTGAATACGGTATGTAATTTTGACTACCAGCTCATCTGGTAGTTTTGAGGAGGCTCCTTCAATTTTTTTTCCAGTACCTATCTAGATTATGAACTTTCCCGAGAAGCGGGCTACATTTGTTTCCTTCCCTAACCGCCGCCATCACAACCCTGCACATCGTAAGGCTGAAGCCTCCAGCAAATGGAAAAAAAAACTCGTCATCCCCCTTCGCATTGCAACTATTTCCAACATTCGTGATGTCAATGATTCGTTTGCGTTTTGTCGGGTTTGTTTTGGTGCCACCCTTCAGAATACGCATCGTTATGATAGTACCCGTTGATTTGGCACGAGGAGCAAACAAGTGTAAGTCTGTCTTTCCAAAAAGCTCGTGATCTGAATATTTGTCATTTTTTCCCCGACGAATCGTTGATTTTGGACACGAGAGGCTCCTGGCATTGCCCAACGTATGAATATGCTTATATTTATGTGAATTTGATGTTGGATATATAGCGGTTTCACAATGTTGAGTATCGGAGCAATAGGCTGCTGTGAGGACGATCCTCGAAGTCAGGCGGCTCCAAAATCACATTTTCCCAAATACGTACATAAATATATATGTGCAGAGTGCGACGCATAAGTATGCCAGGACCGTTTCGCATGCGCTAATCAACACAACCGTTATTATATATACACAAACGACGGTCCGGTGGAGAGTCAGCGTAGCGAGAGATATCTCTCTCTCTCTCTCTCTCTCTCTCTTTCTCCCTCTCTCTCTCCCTCTCTCTCTCATGGTGGACGACCGCGAGAGTTCTGGCCGGATTCCAGAAGCTCGTTTCCCGTGTAGGTCGGGCGCCGCCGCGGTTTTTATTGTCCATGGCCGATGCAACTGCGAGCTTCCCTCTCGTTTTATCCTGCGCTCGGCCGCACATAGCCGGAGACAAGCGCTGAATATTGGCGCCGTCGTACGCAATCTCAGCGCAACAGCGTTCTGCCAACTATACGACGATATTTGCCAACTGCTCTAATGTACACGACCGCGAGAACGTTATGGTGTTTCTCACCGTTCTGGGATTTCGATACACCAGATATTCGCAGGCTGCGACGATGATGGTCGACACTACCCGTCCACACATTTGTCCGAGTGCCCCCAGACTGTACCACTTCTCTAAAGGGATTCGATAGAGACGCTGCACGTACGGAGCCCACATTGAAATCCAAGTAGATGTCGCCTTACTTCTCGATTCATGTCGTTTGAGAATTTTTTATTTGATATTCTCAACCGGATTTGGTTGGATCTCCGAAAAAAAATATCCTTCCGTGATCCCGGGCACGGATTTTTTGGGCAGTCCCAAGATGCACCCACATTTCTATAGGGATTTTTAGGGACACCGCACTGGGAAGTTCTCATTGGGATTCGATTGATTCTGCACTGTTCCCCGATATGATTTTTGAGAATTCTTACCACTAATAATTACAGTGGATTTTCAGTGATAGGAAATCAACTTTTAAGATATACTTTTTTCAGTGATTTATACTTTTTTAAGATAAAATTTACACTTTTTCAAGATCCACTCATTTTGTATGTCCAAATATTTTGTTTCGAAAATTCAACGTACACACGGAGAGAATTTTTAAGTAATTTTTACTGTGAAATCACAGTAACTCGGTGACAAATGTGCAATTCTTCAGGTTTTTATGAAATAAATTATAAATTTTCATGGAAATGAATCAAAATTTACTTTTGCGTAACAGACATTTTAAATATTTTCCAGAATTTTTACTGAAATTAATAGTAAAATTTCATGAAACGTAAAGATTACGACAATAAGTTAGAAAAGTGCTAATATAAATGAAATTTTTCAGTGGAACATTGAGAAATTTGCGTGTTTTCCATATAAATTTAAAAAAGGAAGGCGAAATTTTCCGTGCGTCCACCGGAATTCTACGTTCTTTATAGTAAAATCAGTTAGGGCTAGGTCGCCTGACCGTACGCGTGAGCTCTGTGTGCGAGCGTGCGTAAACGTGAACGCGAGCTGTGAGAGTGTGCTTGTCTATGACGCAGTATGACGAGCACGAACGACGCCGACCCGCGTTGCTTAGCAACAGCGGTACCGCGCATGCGCATTATAGTACGAAGCATGGGCCAAGAAAGCCTCGTGGGCTCGTGCAGTCTAACGTGTTCTACGCAAGAAAACAAAGAAACGTGAAAAGAAACTTCGATAAAGGACGTCTACAATGGTACGGAAAGATGATATGCTAAAATAAGTAGCAATCAAGAACACAAATGTTCAGAAATACAGTATATAGAGTATTTATTTAATCATAGGAAATTAATTATTCGCTAGGGATTTCAGAAATTTCAAGTTTGTCCAGGTTATTTTTACTGTAGAAACTTGGAATTTTTGAGGCAGCCCATTGTTAAAATTCTACATGAGAATGTGTCAGAATTTTTACTGAAAGAAATGTAAAAAATTATGCTACTTGCTTAAATTTTTACATGAATGAAAGCAAAATATTAAAAGCTAGTGTCAATTTTTGACTATGTGCACATTTGTCACCGGTTTCAAATTTTTAATGCAATGTTTACGGAGATTTCACCGTAAAAAATACTTAAAAATTCTCTCCGTGCAGAATACGTTTGGATCCATTAACAATCATCCTGAATTCGGCTCGATAATGTCGGCATTCTTTAGGATTCGAGTTGGATTCGTACGATGGCGTTGAAGTTTGCATCGTTGGAACGCAATGAAAATTCTTTTCAATTTCCTATGTCCATCATTATCCAAAATCATACTTTGCAAATTTGTCGTAGATCGCTAAATAAGAATCCTAAAAAAGATTCGCGTCATTTTCTTAGCTGAAATCTGCCCAAGGAAATTTGGGTAATTGGAAAAAAATCAATTTCGTTGCATTCCAACGATGCAAAGTTCAATATCATTTCGTACGTTAGATTTCAATAGGGAATCCTGATTAGACTTCGATGCACGAGCGGACGTTCTGATGATATAAAGATCCAATGCGATGACCCATTGAATTTTTATATCAATTTTAGGAATATTGATTTTGAGGACAGGCAAAGCCCATCTCCATAGTGTCCTAATGTCCCCATACTCGACATCCCAGTAAAGCCAATGTCTTGAAAACCACCTGCATATAAAATGAGCTGAAGTTTGCATTATTGGAATTCATTGAAAAAAAAACGATATTTTTTAACTGCTTAATTTCTTTGACATTTCGACGGTACGAAAATCAACTGTTTATCAAAAATCCTTCTTAAGGAGGTACAATCCGAAACGGCAAACAAAAGTTTGTATAACAATAGAAATAGAAATAGAAAGCAAACTGAAAAGAATTTCCGCTGCATTCCAACAATGCAAGCTTATCATTGGGTAAACGTGAGCACGTAATAACGTGTCAATTCACAGGCCGTTCTGTTCCCAAAATCAATCATCCGTAAAAAAGGATCTAAAGATCGTCCTCGAAGGAGCCAGATACGTTGATAGCCAGTATTACATAGAGATAGCGCGTTCGAAATATCCTTTCCAATGAAAATATATATCGAAAAGGTTCAATGATTCGATGAAGTCAGGCTAATCGTCAGCGAAAGCTTGCAGAGTTGGAGTTGCTGAAGCTGAAGTTCATCGATGGAGCGACCAACGAGCCTGGCAATAGATTAGACTACAATGATTTGACAAGATTAACTTGCTGTTCAATCAAAGTCTTCCGGTACGACGGCAGTGAAAGAACAAACATTCCAATACAAAGCGGTTGCCAAATCAATCGTAATCAAAAGAGGCAGCGTAAAATTTGTGTCACGCGGATCAGTCTTTTCTCGATTGATGCTAGTCGAAATAATGTAGCTGGCGGATCTAGGTCGAAGATAAGATGAAGCGCGGTTAGGTCGTGTCTGAAGATAAAAAGTGTAGTTTGCCCGACCAAAGTCTGCAGTCACAAGCCCCTCCAATGAAACGTGCGCGCGTGCATTTGCCCCAATAAAGTGTATACCTATCGTCGCCGGACGGTTCCGGGAGGGTCCCGAATGTTCGGCTTTATCGGCAAACAAATGTAGGAAACAAAAACCATGGGGCACTAATCAAATTGTCCACCCACCCAATGCAAACAGGTTCGACTACTTCACCTAATAAATGTTCTCTCCCTCGATCGATTTTTTTAATGCCAGGGACAGGTCGACCAACGAGAAGCAACGAAAGAACGTCAATTTCAGGCCACACGCATTTGTGTATGCAAAAGAAAAGAAATGGACGAGAAATCATTCGATTCGAATAACTACCATTTAGAGCCAGGTATGAAGCTAGTACGTATAAGGAACATCACAAACGACATTCTCACAGAGACTGAATGCTGTCCCAAGTGAAGCACAGAACTGTTTTTTCAGGCGTCAACGACGAAGTGGAAAAACAAAATGACAAAGAATATAATGGAAAAACGTTACGATGGGGCGAGTCTCCGGTGCACTCTCAAGGAACATCACTTAGAGCGTCTTCGATTTTGTTGAAACTCGTATGTGTGATAAAGCATAGAAAACTATTAGGCAGGTATTTTTTTTATCGGCGGGAAAACGGTTTTAAGGGGAAAACCACCTCTCAAAGAAAGGCGTGTCGAGGGGTGATTTGGCAGTTTCATCCACAATCAGCCCACCGATATGAATGAAACAAAAACCAAAATTGTTCTAATTCAAAGATACGTCAAGTCCACTATGGAAGTATGGAAAACAATTAAGGGGTGATGCACTTTTCTTTGAGGCGTGGTTTCCCCCTTAACGGGGTTTTTCCGCCGATTGAAAAATACGTGTCGCATAGTTTTCAATGCTTTATCACATATATGGGTTTCAACAAAATCGAAGGCGAATACGTAAGGGATGCTCCTTATCAGAGCACTTTCCCCCCATACTATCATATCAGGTTTAATGAAACGACGACTTCAAAACTCTGCTCTCTTTCTATCTTAACGCTAGCGACGTTTTGTTACATTCTATAATATATACCTACACAAACACATATATGTGTATACTGATATATAGTAATAGTATTATTACTAATATTAACATTAATGCTCATATTAATATTATATCTATCGTCTTGAAATTTTCATCGTCGGAATGCGATGGAAATTCTTTTTGATATTTTTATTTCTTCACTTAATCATTTTTTGCAAATTGAAATTCCCGATCTCTATATAAGCGACTTGAAAAATCATTGAGAGTTTTTCGTATCGAAGATTTGCCGAAAGAAATTCGAGCAATGGAAAAATAATCAATTTCGTTGCCTTCCAACGATGCACACTTCGCGATCTTATATATTACTAGTATCACTAATAGTATTTTTTTTCTCCTTAGTTCCGGCAGACAGCACACGGGAGATTAATTCCTCACCGCACGAACCGTTTCTCAACCTCGTAAATTGTCCACGGCCTATCTTGAGACCCTCATCGACTTGCCAGCCCCCCCTAACCCCCTTGTAACAGGTTTGAAGCGGGTTTTTACGTATTTCCCTTCCCAATTGGACCGTTTCCTATCACTCCCTACCCGCATTGCGCTAATCTTACTTAACTTCAATGCCGTCCATAACCGTCTTAAGGTAGTATTGTTGTCGAGAAATGTTTAAAAATTGTTTTCTTTTTAAATTTTATTTTATCATTTTACAGACCTTTCTAGATACGTATGTGAATAGATACTCAAAAAATTAGCCGAGTTGTAGGAATTATAAGGAACACGCTCGGGGAGCGCGGTCGAGACGCAGCAAACTTTAAGGGGGTGCATACTTTTAAGTGATGAAAAAATTGCTGAATTTTATTATTTTCTTTAAAAGAAAAGATTTCTTCACCACTTTTGAGACGTAGGGTATGGTTTATTACTACTTTCGGCTGTTATATTTTTTCATTTTTTATTAATCTTTAAAAATGGCGAAGGTACCGCGCGGTCTTCTAGACGGGTCTCGGCAGACCTTGGCAAACAGGGTGACACGTAGGGTCGGCGGGATTAATTGGAATAAGATCGACGAAGATTTTTCTTTCATTAACGCTCACACGCAAAATATGAACACAGGAAACGTGAGAAATAATGAAAATCGATTAAATGGTACGCTTTGAAACAAAAAGATTGAATTTTCTGAAAAAGATAGCTACATTTAGCAATAAAATAAACACTTTTTTTTTTAATTTGGGGCCATGTTGTAGACAATAAGGTCGCAAATATTTATACCAAACTTCATCAGCATCGGTCGATTAGTTTTTCCCTTAGATAATCATTTTGAAAGATTATTTTTTTTAATATATACCATGTAACAGCCAAAAGTAGCAGCCTCAAGAAATCTTTGATAAAAAAAATTATGAAAATCAGCAAATTTTTTCTTCGCCTAAAGGTGTCTCCCCCCTTGAACGCGTTTTTCTCGAAAGAATACCTTTCAAATCGGCAACCACGATATGTTGATAACCAATTGGCCCATTGGGCTCAGATTTGGCATACAACTTCCTTCCTACAACTTGTTTTCATACAACGTTGAAAATAGAAACTGTTTTTCAACGTTGGTAGCCGAATTGGGTTGAAACGTTTTTTGTTTGTTGCATAACTCGTAGAATGGTTTTTTCACATTCATACAACATCCACAACACTAGTCGCATTTCTATTCGGGGCGTTTCCACACACCGTTGTAAACAAACGTACTAAAGAACGAAACAATTATTTATAAAAAATTATTTTAACAATTTTTTTTTTAACTCATTAGTACATTTTTAAACGATCAATGAACATGTGCAAAACATTTCAGAAAGAAAACTGGAACAGTTTAGCAGTTACTCCACCCTAAAAATCACGTTCAACACAGCGCCTTACACAACAATATCGTGTTAAAGTTCCACTATACCGCATTTGCCGAGGGTTCGGGCAAACCGTGAAAACCCCGTACCGATATAGATGGCCCGATATTCTTCTAATTGTCTGGTGCAGAGAAATTTTACTCAAATGTCGACGCCAAGGTCTCGGAAGTATTTGCCTACCGTTGACTATCTATATATAAATAAACGACGTTGCAGCTTGTTCAGTAGCAGTCCATCTTTTGTCGCACCCTTTAACAAAGGATAATTACGAGAGAGACCTACACCATGAAATAACTTGGCCTCGAGTCTCGGTCCGTATCCTAGTCTTATGTCATGTCTGAGGTTTTATCGCCTCTCATCTTATCCCACAGAAATGAGGCGAAAAAGAAACTTTCTGCATTCTTCCTCCTCAAATCAGCTACCAGTATCTTTGTCTTCTGCATTCCTCTTTCTCTCTTCCATTTTCTCACGTTCCCTCTTTTCGTTCTGCTTCGTGCGTGGCTAAGTGTAAAAAGGAATCTGTTAACGATGTAAAAATGAGTGATAAAATGAATTTTTTCAACTCACCTATATCCCTAAAGGTCCTTTCCAGGATGTTATGTATATTTTTCATTCTTGTTTTTATTGTTTATTTATATTTACCATTCTTGTTTATATGCTCTCTTTTCATTTGAAATTGTATCGAACCTCTTTTCTATATTTCTGTGCTCCTACATTCCGTACCGAAAGTGAGTTTCGGCGAGAATTTTGAGTACTTTGCGTTGAGATTAAATTTAAAAAAAAATCAACCACATTAACGATGCTGAGGACATTAATTTCCGGTATTAATAATGCAAAAAAGGTATAACTAAATCGTTGAAAAAAAAAATTGTTCGACACATGTCCGGTGAACTACTTTTTTATATAATAAAATTAATTCGTAAATTTTTCTGTATAGGTGTGACTTTTTTAGAATTTTCTTTAAATGTGCAATGTGATGTATTAAGGCGGTCTACTAGAGGACACTTTTATTCTAGAGCAGTAATGAGTCTATCTATCTACCTATCTATATTAAAGACACGTATACATCATTCATGTTATACATGAAATACCTTGGTTGAAATAATTAGGCACTCAAATCTTTTGTTCCCGACCATGTAATTGCTGATCACATTGAGGCACGGCGGGAACCTTACAGAATATAATAATTGTGTGAAAATACATTGTTTGCAATTCATCATACTCTCATTCCTACCACTGTGAAAATACTTTTTTTTAATCCCATCACAATAGGATTTTCCATACTTTTTACCAAGGCTGTATGTGTATGCGCGATCAATGATGAGATTGATGTTTGCATGCGGTTTGAAATGCAGCGAATATTGCTATTTCTCAATTGCTCGAATTTCTTCTGGCAAACTTTCGTTACAAAGGACTCTCAATCCTTTTTTAAGTCGCTTATCTAGAGATTTAGATTTTAAATCTGCAGAAAAAGATTCTGTAGAATAATAAAAATAAGGACATGGACATATTGAAAGAAAAAAAATGCGTTGCATTCCAACGATGCAAACTTCAAGACCATATATAAATGTAAGTATTTGGAAGAAAAAATACGTATGTACGGTATATGTTGTACAATTACGCGATCGTAATATCTGTGATTATACGTGCTCATTTTTTAAATTCAAACATTCCAGAAGACCAAATGAAAAAATAATGGCACATCAAGGCTTATATTTTTTGCATTATCTCATAAAGGTGATGCGAGAGGCATTTTCTCTCCCACTGTCAAGTGTCACTATTGCTATCTCCCTCGCAACCATCGCATTGATGTAATTTTTCTAAATTATATCGCTAGTACCATATATCCATTCCAATGATTTATGAAGCAATCAAATTCATTCGGAATCAAGTCGATTGCAAAAATGCGTCGTTTTTAAAGTGCACGAGTTGAGAAGAAAAAAAATGTATACACTGTGACTAAGGACGAGAAAAATCTAAGGAAAAATTGACCACTTCACGACGTCTAAAAATGTTTTTCGAACTCTACTGTCGATTTCAAGCGCGTGATCACATTTTCACATGAAAACTAATATTTTTTAAGTCCTTTTTCGATTTTTCAAAACGAGCTTATCGTACAAAAAAATGAAGAAGTATCGCTATCACATGCAAACTCGTTGTAGACCTTTTATTTCTTTCTTTGCCTTATCACTAGCCCACAAAGCTACCAATTCCGAATAATTCCAAAACCCAAAGTATTAACCCTGTGCACTCGAGAGGTGACTCTCGCTCACCACTTTCGATCCGAGCGAAAAAGGTCTCGATGAGTGCTGAGGGTTGAATACAAACGTGCTCCAACATTTGGTAAGAATAAAAAATGATAATTCAAAAAGAATTGTAATGAACCGGAAGTCCGATCGAAAGAAAAAAGTAATAAGAACGAACAGAACGTTCAACCGCGAGGTGACCATTTTCATTTGTCAAAGTGTGAGTGTATTCGTTGAAGGAATGTACGTCACGTGAATAATCCTGTACTTTGATCGTGCGCGGGCTTCGCATTTGGCGATTGGCGCGGAGAGGGGAAAGAAAAATTATCTGCATAAATTGCAGTACGATAAATACCTAGGCATGACGAACCAAATTACACACACACACATACACACACATATGTATGTATGTATGTATGTATGTTTATGTATATATATTTCCCGATTCGTTTTATAAAACCTATAAAGACAATGCAATCGGAAATTGCAAATTTTTATATCCATACAATATCTATGCATTATATAAGGAGGTAGACAATAAGCATTTAATGCTCAGTGAAAATTCCGTTCACGTTAAGTCAATCGGGATTTCATCGGGCTATCTAACGCAACGGAAACGGAACGTCAACTTTGTAAGACGCGCGATCAATTGTCTTTGCATAGTCGGCGCTGTGCGCCGATCTATAATGAAATTTAATGACAGATTGCCGGATGAGTAAACGCGTGAAATTTATGTGAAAAAAAACGCAGTCTGAGTTATTTATCGTCCGGCATACCTGGCGGTACCGATTACCGCGCCTTTTTCTTCCTCCCGAGAGGATGCATTGTTTGCACGATGAATAAAAAAGAAGAAAATACGTCAAGTATCTCTCGCCAAACTACGTGCAATTAAAATGTTGCAAACGGAAAATAGCGTCGGAGGAAGAAACGCGCGCATCGACGAGTCCTTTTAAAAAATACAAGCTTATATACCTATGCCGTTAGTTCAAGCGTTCACAACTTGTGAATACGAATAATCAGAAAATCACTCTGGAAAAATATATTTCGATAGATGAGTACGTGGAGAGAAGGCAAACCTCTAGAACAACCTTTGGGTACCGTGGATTAAGTGGTACATTTGCCAAAAAAAAAATACACTCAGGTTCTACGAAATTTGGGAGTTTACCAAAAAAAAACCGTCAGCCAGTGAATCAAACTGTACTGGTATGAATTTCTACTTCATTATAGACGATCAGTAAATTGTTAAGTACTCGGGCTCGTGAAAGGAATACCTTAAGATATATATTTTTGAGCGATTTATACTTTTTCAATATAAGACTGATACTTTTTTCAGCACCACCCATTTCATACATCTACATATATTGTTTGGAAAATACAATATACAGAATGCGATCAATCAAGAATCGGATTGGATTCTGTTCGATAATGTGGGAACCCTTTAGGATTCAAATTGGATTCGTAAATTGCAATGAGGAATCCCGATGAGAATCTAATGTACGGGCGTAACGTTTTAGTATACGTATCCAATGCGATGACACATTGGAACCCTATCAGGAAATAGAGACAAATATGGTGTTGAAGTTTGCATCGTCGGATTGCAACGAAAATTAACACGAAAAAAGTATATTTTCGTCGCATTTCGCGCTGCAAACTTCAATACTAGGACAAGTATAGGAATCCAATTGGTATGGGTATTTAAAAAACTCACCAGAATCCTCTACGAACATACATTGTTGGGACATTTGATTGTGAAAATCAGTGAATGTCGTCTTCAAAATTTCGTCAAATTATTATTTTGTCACTTTTTTTTATGCCAATTAAATTTATTAGCACCGATTGAGTTGACTTTTTAATACTATTTGAATCGTTATCAGCGACCCGATCGAACGGATAAAAAAAATTAACACCGCAATAAAGTTCGAACCGTCGTGGGTGTAGTTTGATCTTTTTCTACCCTACACACGTATACTAGACTCCGATTATATATTATTGCGGAGTTGAAGAGATTAGCACGGCCAATTCTATGAGCTGAGTAATTGAAAGCTCGCGGCGGGGCGGATGTGTAATTATGTGGCTGTTGACGATACACACACATCTCATCCTCGTACACGTATATGAGTGAATGTATATATGTATATATACGCATGATGGAACAAGAGATGCGAGAACCACAAGTCTCCGGCTGGCCTGGAGGACCCCACTTGGCGGTGTTTGGACAACCTTACAGCTAAACGGGCGTATATATTGCAATGTATGTACAACAGCAAAGTTCGGGCCATTCCGCGGTGAGGAAATCGATGCGTACACTCGGGTATGTACTTATTGTGGCATTTGTGTCAATCCAGACCAAATCAATGGATCCATCACCTTCCCCAATTCTGTATTTTCGTATACACCTACATTCTCACCTCGTGGGTAAAGGTTAAGGCTTAACGGGCTACATCTACCTAGGTGGGACAAAAAATGTCATTTTCCAAAAATATTTTTATTCTAGTATCACTTTTTAGCTGTATTCCCTGAATATTTCTTTGAAATATTCCTAAAATTGAATGAACTTCAAACGCTTTTTTCTCAAAACACTGTTTTTAAAGTTGGTGAATATGATATCTCGAGAACCAATTTTGTAAATCGATGTTAATTTTTTTACTATTTACGTAAAATCGGCGACTTTATTCATACATTTTGTATGTTCGAGATTAAATTCGTCGCCACGTTGCTAAAAAAAATTATTAAGTGAGATAAAATGTACCTAAAGATTAAATTAAAGATAAGCCATTTAAAAAAATTACGAGTTAAAGATAATCGGTTCTATGGCAAAATATTTAAAAGTAGTGTTAACATAAAATCACAATTTTATTTATACGTACTTGCCTTTGCACTTATAAGCACTCCAATATTCTTTAAATACTAACGACATGCTGATGTTATGTAAAAACTGTCACCCGCCACATGTTCACGAGGATGCATACCTACAAGCTAGAGTGCTTAGGGTTACGGAACAATGACGTTGAAGTTTGCATCGTTGGAATGCAACGTATCAACGTCCAGTACTCTATATGCATATGCTATAGAGGAAGGGAAGGTCGTTTGGAATACAATTTTGTTTCAGGCCTGCGACTTTTTTCTGTAAGGTGTAAACAAATAAAACGTTCATGAAATTGAAGCAATATTCGAATACTATCAATCTGCATACTATCAAAAATAATCAAACATCGCTACTGGGTACAATTTTGGTTTGAACGCAAAATTGCACAATTCCGTTTTTGAGATGGAGTGCAGGTCTTTTGGAATAGGAGTATTTTAAACCATATTCACCGTGATTAATTTAGTTATTTGCCATTAGGGTTATTGGCCATTAGGGTTATTTGCAAAAATCGCAAACATGGGATTCACCTTCATGGCCGGCACATTCAGCATGCACCCAAATTTCACACAGAAAACAATGCACCCATTCTTCCTCCTTCTGTCTTCACTATACTTCCCCTTACATAAAATACACTCTCCATCAGCTGCAGGGGGTGTTCCACCAAATGAAGTATCTAGTTCTCCTGCCGTATTTGACTTACGACTGTCATAAGAGTTGGAAGATTCCAAACTCTCAGTGTCATCATCAACGCTTCCAATAAGTATTCGTTTACTTGGTCTTTTTTTCTATCTTGTCATATTTAGTCTTAGCCTTCTCCATTTCTTTTGTAGTTTTGTCTTTTTGCCTTTTCCGTCATTTTGAGTGTCTTCTTTTGCCTGTCTTTTTAAGATTTTCTTATCTGACTTTTTTTTAGGTTCTGATTTTTCTGCTTCGATATAATCTGTACAAAAAAATGTGTTCTCTAAATTGTTAAAAAAAATACCCACATATCAACAGACCGACTTTCTCTTTTATATATTAGTGGCATCGACCTACATCTAGTTACATCTACATCTAGTTACAAAACTGATGGTAATTTGGAATACTCCAAAATATCATAAGATCGGGTGTTCCAAATTAGCCACAAGACGTAGTCGAGCATAAGCTCTATGTTTTGTTTATAAATATACAAATCTTTGAAATCAAAGCAATGTACAACGTTTATGGTCTATTTTACAGTACACATAAAACTAATTAAACATAATCGTATGGAAATTTACCGATTTGAACTCATTAAATACGTACTTCGAAAGTTTTCAAAAATAGTCCTTCGTGAACATATCGGTAAGGAATGCCTTCTCAACGTTTCACGGCTATAAAACCAAGATGGCGTTACTAATTTCCGTGAAACCCTGTCATTCCAAATTACCAGCAGTATTCCAAATATCCTTCCTTTCCTCTATGCCTACACATGTATATTTTTAAAATTCGAATCGCTTTCATAAATCTAAATGTATTTTTTCGAAGATTCAGACGGATATCGGGCCACTTATACCGGTAGGGGTTTTCCACAGTTTCCCCGTGCCCACTGCAAACGCGGATTAGCATAGCTTGAGACGGCCGCGGACGCAAGGGTGAATCATCGAAGTGTAAGGAAATGAGCAGGTTGGAATTCAGAAAATAAAAAAAAAACATGTAAATGTATTTAGATAAATGAAACGAATGAAACGAATACAATGTAATTCAGTCACAAATAGGGTCGAACTTTATTTTGAATACAGTGAAATATCAGGTTGAAAGACATTTGCACAATGATGGATTATGCACCAGTGAACAGTTGGCTATTCGGGACGTAAGTGTCAAAAAATATATATATACAAATAATAATACACCGAATGTTGTATTGCGCAGAGAACCGTTTCCGGACGTTGTTAAGAAATGATTACACACACGGAGAGAATTTTTAAGTAATTTTTACTGTGAAATCACAGTAACTCGGTGACAAATGTGCAATTCTTCAGGTTTTTAGGAAATAAATTATAAATTTTCATGGAAATGAATCAAAATTTACTTTTGCGTAACAGAAATTTAAAATATTTTCCAGAATTTTTACTGAAATTAATAGTAAAATTTCATGAAACGTAAAGATTACGACAATAAGTTAAAAAAGTGCTAATATAAATGAAATTTTTCAGTGGAACATTGAAAAATTTGCGTGTTTTCCATAAAAATTTAAAAAGGGAAGCCGAAATTTTCCGTGCGTCCACCGGAATTTTACGTTCTTTATAGTAGAATCAGTTAGGGCTAGGTCGCCTGACCGTACGCGTGAGCTCTGTGTGTGAGCCTGCGTATACGTGAACGCAAGCTGTGAGAGTGTGCTTGTGTATGACGCAGTATGACGAGCACGAACGACGCCGACCCGCGTTGCTTAGCAACAGCGGTACCGCGCATGCGCATTATAGTACGAAACATGGGCCAAGAAAGCGTCGTGGTCTCGTGCAGTCTAACGTGTTCTACGCAGTTCTACGCAAGAAAACAAAGAAACGTGAAAAGAAACTTCGATAAAGGACGTCTACAATGGTACGGAAAGATGATATGCTAAAATAAGTAGCAATCAAGAACACAAATGTTCAGAAATACAGTGTATAGAGTATTTATTTAATCATAGGGAATTGATTTTTCGCTAGGGATTTTAGAAATTTCAAGTTTGTCCAGGTTATTTTTACTGTAGAAACTTGGAATTGTTGAGGCAGCCCATTGTTAAAATTGTACATGAGAATGTGCCAGAATTTTTACTGAAAGAAATGTAAAAAATTATGCTACTTGCTTAAATTTTTACATGAATGAAAGCAAAATATTAAAAGCTAGTGTCAATTTTTGACTATGTGCACATTTGTCACCGGTTTCAAATTTTTAATGTAATTTTTACGGAGATTTCACCTTAAAAAATACTTAAAAATTCTCTCCGTGCATGCGTAGTGTTGCAGTGCAACGCCTCCATGTCGCTAACGAGTGCAGTGTTCATCGTGACAGTTTTAACAATCCCGCAACAGGGGTAAATGCACATACGAGTAACGTGGACGTATGGGGAGCTTTGTTTGTTTTTATTTTTTTACCAGGGGGGTCAATCGATCGAGTTGGAACACAGCCAAAAATTGATTGGGGGTTCTCGTCGTTCGCATTTCAAGTTTCAGTCTCTCTCTCTCTGTCTCTCTTGCCCACGCCAATTTCCCTTCGTTTGCAAGCTGCAAGCGACTGGAAGGGTGAAAAATCACAAGAGGGACAAGAGGCAACGGGACCTGTCAACATGCCCACATACCCAATAATGTATTTATAGAGGAATGCATACTGCTTTACTTTGAAATTCACGCACACAGGTGTAGCAAACGTAGTCCGTGCGGTGTTGATTTTCCGATCAATATTACAATTCGATCGTAAAATATGCGCGTGCGTGCGCACACGAAACGACGTTTCCCAATGTTTGTACTCTTATGAGTCCTGGCAGTCTCTGGAACAATTATTGCGTTTTCCGAAATAACGGCGGGCCTACATGAAGCTATTGTAATCGTCCTGATCCTATTAATGGCCTCAATTATCACAGTGGAAACCTCGAGATACGAAAATCCTGGTAAACACTGCCGAAAAGTTAAACCTTTTATCTTTTTCCGCATGCACATATTGGGGCGGAACACCACGCTGTGACGGATAAAAAAAAAAAAAAATTTTTTTTCATTTTCCTAAAGTGTATATATTCGAGAATATGTGAGAAAATGTTTAAGTTAAGATATTGAAAATTGACCAAGTTACAGACGATTTAGTGAGAGCAGGTACGTAGACTAAAACGTGCAGTCGCGTTTCTTTCCGAAACGACTTTTCTCGACCCGGCCGGAATTATAACTGTAACTATTATTGTCCGATTTTAAATTTGTATTGAAAACAAAAACAAAATTTTCCTAATGGCAGTAGCTATCGTTGTAGGTAGCCGTTTTTTTATTTAGTATTTTTGAAGCCCCCGAATACGAGCATGAACTTCGCCAAAATTATACTTTTTTTCAACACCCGCCACTTTGTGATTATTTTTTTCTTAAAACGGCTACGCACAACGAAAACTACATTTATATAGATTATAAAACCTTTTCATTTTTTTTATCAGACCAATCATTGTCAAGTTATCGATCCGGCCGTTGGACCATATTTTTTATGTAGAGGCTATCTACCTTAATAACGTAGTTAATTTGTGATTTTGAAAAATTAAGATTTACGCGAAATCAATTCAATGTATGGTCAATAACACACCTTTTTTCCAAGTGCCAAATAAATAATCTCGTAGACAAAAAAATCGGAAAAAACACCTTTTTCGCTATTATTCAATTGTCAATTCCAAATAATATAGAAAATATTACATCGGACTGTCAGTCTCGAGATTTAAGGATGTATTGCCCGTACATTCCCTACCAAAAGTGAGTTTCGGCGAGAATTTTGAGTACTTCGCGATGAGATTAACATTTTTTTTAAATCCATCACGTTGAAGATGGTAAGAACATTAATTTCCGGTAATGATAATGCAAAAAAGTTATAAGTAAATTGTTGAAAAAAAATGTTCAACGAATAGCCAGTGAACTATTTTTTTAAGTTATAATATGAATTCGTAGATTTTCTGAATAGGTATGATGTTTAAAAAGTGTTCTTTCTATTTTCATTTTAATTTTTTTTAATTAAAAACAATAGATGAAGAGTGACAAATTTTCAATATGTTTTCGGAGCAATGTTCCGCATTAAATCCCAGAAGTGTCCGAGGCATTGAACCAACAGTGTCATAGGTACGGCCGCTGAAAAATTCCAAAAACGGGATTTTCGAAATGGAGAGAAAATTCTTTTAAAAAATCATACGTATTCATAAAAATATCACAATTTATTTAATCACAACATTTATTTAGTCACAAAAAATCAGGTTTACCAGAGATTTTTTTAAGAAAGTTTTGTTTAAACAATTTATTTATAAATTTCTAGCATTCTTATTATTAAAAACCAATGTTCTTAGCATCTTCAATACGGTTGATTTTTTTCACATCGTAATATTATCGCATTGTATTCAAAATTCTCACCGAAACTCACTTTTGGTACGGACTGTACGGGTAATACATCCTTAAGCTCATCTATGGAACAAACTCTTTTTATTTTTCTCTCCATAATCATGTTTTTTTGTTTATAGATCATTAGCTCGTTCGAAATTGGCAAAAAAAAAACTTCGTTCGCCGACGGAGTATTATGAGTTGGAAAAAAAACAATGTAATTGGCTTTTTAGGATTTTTCAAAATCGACGAAATTGGAGCGTGACGTGTCTGGTTGTTTCAGAGTCATCAAACTTTTAAAACTTATTGAAAATCCGATCACGATAAAACTGAAGGTCTACGTGAAGCTTTTTCAATGAGGATAAAAAAGTTTCCTCGTTTCAAGGGAAAAGCTCGTGAAAGTGGCTTCGTTATTTCCCAATGAATAAACGGACGATGGCTCACAAACACACAGTTATTAATAGACCTTACCGACGCAATTGTCATTTCGGTCAAGTGCCCAATACTCATCCCTAAATGGATATCGCGTATCATTTGTTTGCATACGTATAGAGTCACTTGTTTATTTCTGGATCAATCCCCATTACCCTCGCTGGAGGAAAATACCTGTCCGTAATTATAGCTCCGTGGAATAACGCCGTTTCGCTATGTGGAGCAAGGGATCGTAGCAACAGACTGTCATTTTTGTTATTTGTTTTACTATAGCACGCAACGACACTATGTTTGTTGAACAATGCAAACGGAATCATGTCTTCTCTCCCCATCACTCAATTAGTAGACACGAAAACAAATGTCCTATTCCAACTCGATCAGACTACTCCGTTCTCTTATCAATTTCGAGACCATTTTTTATTCTAAATACTAAATATCAAACTGTTCCGGAAAGAGTCCAATACGCGAAAATTGGACGACGTTGAATATACGGCATAACACATAGACCAGCCTTACCTAATAAATTCGTGACGATTTGAAAATGGGTATATTGGAGAATGCAAAAAGTAAGCTTGCAAATGAAGCGACGTCACGACTATCAAAGATAATTAACTCATTCACAAATGAAAATGGGGGTTTGGATTTTGTACCGAAAAAAATGAAAACACATAATCGAAATATCAAAGCGAAATTTTTTTTAGCTCATAAAAGTTTGGGACGTTTTTCGATTAAGTCTATGTTACACTTGAACATTTAATACGATAAGGTTTTTTTATTTAATTTTTAGAATGATTTATCTATTTTATTTTTGAAATAATATCAAACTTCAACGTTTAAGACGAGACACTGCGCTGACGGATTTTTAAAAAAATCTATTTTTTTTGCATTTTTCCCAAGTGATACATATCCAAGAATATGTGCGAAAATATTGAAGTTAAGATATTGAAAATCGACCAAGTTCCAGACGACTTAGTGAGAGCAGGTAGCGCAACGATTTACGTGTACTAAAACTTTCAATGGCGTTTTTTCTCAAAACGACTTTTCTCGATTTGGCCGGAATCATACGTCTAGCTATAATTCTTCGACTTTTAACGTAAAAAAACCAAAATTTCCGTAATTGCAGTAACTATCGTCGCACATGGCCGTTTTTTTATTTAGTTTTTTCGAAGGCCCCGAACGTAAGTGAAAATTTCCACAATAATACGCTTTTTTTAACCATCGGCCATTGTGTAATTTTTTTTTCGAAATACGGCTACGTACAACGAGAACTGAATTCATATAGATTATGAAACTTTGCTGTTTGTATGTTTCAGCCCAACCATTGTTGAGTTATCGGTCCAGCCGTTGAGTCACGTTTCTTATACAGAGGCTCTGTTATACCTCAACAACGTTGATAATTTTGTATTTTTTTAAATGAAATTTTACACGAAATTAGTTCAACGTATGAATCAACAAAGAAATATTCTGGTAGACAAAAAAATCGAAAAACGACCCCCGTGGGACCCGTCACAGTGGTGATCTCGCTTAATATAGTTTAATAAATTAAAGCGTTAAATTTGAAACTTTAAATAATTGCTCATTTAAAAAGTGTAAGATATTTCTCGTATGCAATAATATTCTTTTAAGATTCCACTCGATATATGGTATTTTGTGTATATTTGTCATTTACATTTATAATTATCATTATATATTTATAGTCATATTTATATAAATATGTATGTATGTACACATATTTATATAAATATCGAATTATATTCGTTTCGTTCGATATCGTCAATCCAAATAATCAGTTTTTCGTTTTATACGTCTGTTATATGCATAGAAAACATTTTAACAGGCTCGACCATTTGTCCAGTGAACAGGCTCGACGTCGTGACACGTCCCTATTTAGTTCACGGCGGCTGCTCAATGCATCAACGTCCGGTAATCTCGAATACTCGAATAGAAAGTCCATGGAGCTTTAATGTTCATTCATTCGCCTAAACTATCATACTAATATTGTGCGTGTTTAACATACACGATATAGTAAATATCACGGGATATTGCGGACTCCGATCGATTTTCCAACACGACCCCTAAAAGGCTATCGCCCTACGGGAAGTAGCCTCGAATACGCCTGTGAGCTTATTCATGAATGTGCCAGGCTTCGAAAGACATTTCGTGCGAGCAAGAAAGATAAAAATATTCAACGAAAAATGTTCTCGAGGAAGGCATTTTAGGCTATCATAATTTGCATATTTGCAATGCAACAAAAATATATTTTTTTTTCTCGTATTGCCGAATTTTTGAAAAAATATTTAGGCTATAAAAATTACCGAAACATTTTTAAGGATTCTTGTTAAAAATCTGACAATCTTTTGAGGATTCTTGTTAAAAATCTAACCCACACAAGCCAAAACGTGCAAGGAAAGATTTAAGATAATAAAAATAAAGAAACGAAGAAAAGCGAGAAAAATGTTCGTTGCATCGCACCGATGTAAACTACCGTGCCATTTATATATATATTATTTCCAGAATGCACTTTTCCAGGATTTGCGGCAATTTTTTCGGTAATTACGCAGTATGAGGACTTTTCCGAAAAACGACGGGACAATATTTTTTCACCGTGAACTCGTTTATTCAATTATAATGAGTGATATGCCGTCGGAGGAGGCTGACATTTTCCATTAATTCCAATAAGTTATGGGGTTTTGAAGTTCGCGAAAACACGTGATAAAATAAGGAAATTTCAAATATTTCGACGCCTATATTGGGGAGTATAAAGTATTATACAATTGTACCACGTTGGTAATTCTTGTGGCCCTAATAAGGGCGGATGAAAATCTTGAAGAAGATTGATGTCGAAAAGTGTCGAAATTTCTATTCTTCTTTCATGGCTCCGATGACTTGGAAAATCATATGAAATCGATCACGATGGTCTGGATGTTGACGCTTGAAGAAAAATTCACGAAATCAAAACACATTTCACGATCACGAAATCACAACATATCTCATCGTTCCAAAATATATACATTGTCACCTTCATAATGCACTATCTATAAGAAAACGCGTAGCCGTTTAGCGACAACAAACAAGAGGCGTCGAAGTATTACCTGTTTCCGGAAACAGGACAGTTGTGGTCACCGAACTCAAAACTTATACATTGTTACCTTCATAATGTACTATGTATAAGAAAACACGTAGCTGTTTAGCGAGGCGTCGAAATATTACCTGTTTCTAGAAACTTCAATACCCCATAATATATGGAATTAATGGGAAATGTCAGCCTCCCCCGACGGAATATCACTTACTATAATGGAATAAACAACATCATGGCGATAAAAAATATTTCCCGTCGTTTTTCGAAAAAGACATCATACTGCATAATTACCATTTTTTTCATCCAATGTGTAGAAAAAAGTGACAGTAGTTAGTGAATGCACGCTCGATGTGCGGCTGCAACGATCTCCCGTGTCGAGCAGGCCTGGGCCAATACTCGGATAGATCTGAGCACCGTACTGCGCATCGACTACTAAGCAGCGTACTGCGCATCGACTACTAAGCAGTGTACTGCGCATCGACTACTAAGCAGCGTACTGCGCACCGACTACTAAGCAAGTTTTACTGAGTTTCGGATGATAAGGCAACAATAATTCAGTATAATTCAGCCGCCCGTAGCGGCACAGGTTCTCGGCAGTTTCCCTGTGCCCTCCATACGTTGTCGATAAAAAAGAGGCTGTTCAAATGTGTTCCTAGCGTGATTATTCTACGAAACAAAGGTTACAGGAGGGCACATCTAATTAGGCTCGACAGCCCGATGTGAGCAGGCAACATCATTGAAGAGGTATAGCGAGGTATAGTCAGATCTTGTTGCTCTCCCAATGACCTCTGTAACAAGAGTGTGACCATGTGGTGCGCATGTGCACGAATCTCTCGAAAGCAGCAAATGAGAAAGAAATTCGCTTTCGTCGACGCTGTTGGGTCGTCGCTCCAGCGTTGTCTGTCTGATAAAATATTCACGGGTCGTTGATGACTAGTCTCCTTGTTTTTTCACGGATAAGACCCTGCTGCGTTGCATTGTTGCTCATTTTGTCGGTCTCGATCTGTCTCTTTTGCCTGCTCTCCGATGCTCTCCCTCTTCGTCCCCTGTCTTCCTATTCTCCTATTTTTACCACCCTCGATACGATTTTGCATAAAGATCTGGAGGATTTCCATTCTGGAAGGATCGATATACAAATAAAAACGATAATAGTGATATCGGGAGAGCGACGAATTATTTGGAAGCACTGGAAGGAATCGGATTGGGGACCAAAAATGGGTGCATCATTGAAGACCAGCGTGACACGACACTGAAGCTTGTCTCGTTGGAATGCAACGATATTTTTTTTTTCTTTATTATTATCATTACCCGAAGCTTTTTTGCAAAGTGAGGTCGTAAATTTACAATAATAACACGTAGAAACATTTGAGCAACTTTTAGAGCCCTCATGGGCCAACAAAAAAATTGAGTAATCAAGAAGATCTAGTTCTCGTTGCATTGCAACCATGAAAACTACAACTTCATACCTTGCCAATGATACTAATAACAATTTAGATGGTGTCGAACTTTGCACCGTTGGAATGCAACAAAAACATATTTTTCGTACTGTCGTATTTTTTTGGCACATTCAAACTTTGAAAATAACTGCGACATTTTCGAGGACCCTTATTAAAAATCTGTAACCAAAACCTACAAGTAAAAATTTGGTTAATAACGAAAATAAAAAAACAAAGGAAATCAGGAAGAACTTCAAATAAAAAGTGTCAAAACAAGAAATTCACATCAAAGGATTTCAAATGAAAAATCAAAGAAAATAAGAAAGAATAGTCAGGTTCGGGTGTTATCACTATTGATAGTGCTGCAAATGTACTGATAAGTGATTGAGTGTAATAAGAGGATTCACTCGCCATTTTATTTTATGTCCCTAGATACGTGGCATTGAGTCAACGATCGCACTGGGTCATAACAGAGTCTCGGTCGAATCCGCTGATAACAGGCGCCGCCGTCTTATCGCCGATCACTCACATCCAAAACTCTGCGGTCTACGCTCCCGTTTTCGGCCATTTTTTTTTATATCGTAGTTCCGTTTGTACATAAACATGCTTGCAATGTTGCCACGATGCGTTACCCACATCTACATCATTCGACAATATTCCTCTATTTGATTTATTTAACGATTACCTTGCCTAGCCCCATTGATAATTCATTTTTCATCATGGAAGTTCATCCGCTCCGTTTAGATTTCGGTTCATTAAATCCAACTGGAACGCAACTATGGGAATATGAAAGAAAAATATATGCAATGATGAATTTTCGAAAAAAAACGTCTAAAATTTTTGTTTCCTCTGTGCCCCAATTATTACACAGAAGATTTCGCGCAACGAGCGGCATGATTACCGACTTTATTATGTGGTACGTGGGACGATATTTTGCCGCTGGCGTTGAAGCGAAATAATGTGTACGCACCAAGATGAAAAAAAAATAATTGTACGAGAGAAATACCGGCGGTTTGCGCTACCGCGTTTTTTGCTGAAAGTGCCGCGGTGAGATTACAAATGTGGAATGCGAGAGCGCCGGATTAATTTTACATCTGGTCTGTAAATAAATAATCAAGTTACCCTGATGAAGAATTCTTTGTCCTCCTGATTCATAAGCCTCTTTAAGCCCTCGTCGACAAAGTGTGACCTTCCTCCAATGGACCTGGTCGGGTGCCATGTTAGGACCCTTGCAGAGTGGGAGAAAAATAATCGGGGCCTAGTAAACGCCCTCGCTGAATTCTTTCACGGGAATGAAATGATGGATACATTGACCGGACTTGCCCACGTCAATTCGGACAAACGCCTTTAATCTGATTCTATTTCTATGTATGGCAAATTGTGAAATTTACTATTTATACACATTCATATTTCCGAATAATACGTTTGTACAAGCGATAAACAGAACGTTATTCCGATAAAATGAGATAATTTTTTGTTGGATTCGTCATTGATTTGTTCCTTCAGAGATAACAAGATGATTGTATACGGTAGAATTGTTTATATGACGAAGTCTGCATTGGTGGAATACAATGATTTTCTATATTTCTTTATTTGTACTATCATCCAACATTTTTTTAAATCAATTTTAGGTCCTGAATCTCTATCGAGAAGACATAAGAATGTGCACGTGACTTTTATAGCCTGAATCGACCAAAATAACATTCTATAAATTGGAAAGGATTAATTTCCGTTGCGTTACAACGATGCCAACTTTAACCTCATTTGTTTATTCTCTGGTAACTCGAATCATGTTGAAACAGGGGCTTTTCCGATCTGTCGTCTATTCAATTTTTCAATCCATTTCACGTATAAACCTTTTCTCGATCGTGTTTCGATTCTTGTAAGATTCCACAAAACTAATGATGAGGTTTTCATCGTTGAAGATCAATAAAAGTCTTCTCAATTGTTTCCTTCATTTTTATTTTCTTTATTGTTCAAAATCTGCTCATGCAGATTATTATTCAGTCTTCTTATTCAAAGTCCATCTTATACATTGTCAATCTTTAATAATGACTTTGAAGTAACGATCGGGTGATTTTCGTATCTTAAATGTACAATTAATAAAATAATGTTATTGCATACCAACGACGTATACTTTTATCATACAGACACACGAGTCTTTTTTAGTCTGAAGTGATGCAGATAAATATCACAATGTATACTGGAATAATTGACAGGTTTCGCGATAATGACGATGGAAATGATACCCCTGATAAAAAAAATACAATATTCGTCACGGATGGTATATTTAGTGCTGACGTGAAATCTCCCGAATACTACGGGAGCAAGCTCATACCACGTGGTAAATTTGTACCTACTCGGCGTTTTTCCAGACCACGAATGATAACGGAGCAGCTTTTCCTATCTACGACGTCCTATCTATGACATCTATATTTCTATCTTCCGTTGATACACTTATATCTGGCCACAATTCGACACATTGGGTCAATTTGACCCGGATGGTACTTCATCCATCTACCATTGCCAACCCTTCGGTCGGTTTTACTTTTTTTTAAATGCTGTTGAAGTTTGCATGCTTGGAATGCAACGAAAAACAATATTTTTTTTCAATTCTATATTTGTTCCACTATCTAAACTCCTCTTTTGCAGTTTTACGTTATAGATATTTAATAACGATCTGCAAAAATATTTCACGGATATTTGCAACCTAAATGTGCGGGCAAACATTGGGGAAAACAAAAACAAAAAAAAGAACAATTACTCTCCATTCCATCGATGCAAACTTGAATACCCTACTTCTTCATACATGTGCACAACTGAAATTTTGCAACTATAAAATTAAATTCTAAAAAAGTATTGAAAATGTGCAATTTTGGAAAAGTCAGCCCTTTGTTTTAAATTCGGTTTAAAATGGCCCAGCATGTCAATGGAAGGTTAAACGCGAAAGAATCTCACTTCCGTGCAGACGAATAAAAAAATGTGAATATATTCCCACATTTCCTTTCGAGTTTTGCCAAATGAGGGAACAATTTTCGGAAGCAACGACGAGCGATTCGAGAAAAAGCGGTCGAGTGCGCGTCGGAACACGTACTGAAGTAAGACTAATTTATTTGTATTATTATTTGAACCCTTTTTTGCAAGGTCTCAAATCGTAATAGAAATGAGTAGAAACGTACCGGTGATATTCATAACCTAAAGCCAAAATGAAATTTTATCAATGAAAAATATAATTAATATACGTTGCGTTCCAACGATGCAAATATCAAGATTATTTGTTGAAATGCAACAAAAATTCTTTTCAATTTCTCAATATCATTATTATCCAAAATCATATTTTGGCGACTCGTTAATCGCTAAATAAAAATCCTAAAAAGTAATTGAGTGATTTTGGTAGCTCAAATCTGCTGACGGAAATTGTGGGGCAAAAATTCATTTTCGTTCCATGCCAACGATGCTAACTCTCAACATCGTATTAGTGACGACTCAATGGCTTTAAAAAAAAGTTTTAAAACTCATCAGTTCTATATTAATATTGTTGAATGTTGCATCGTTTAAACGCAACGAAAATTCTTTTTTCTTCCTTTGTTTCGATGTTTTTATTATTAAGGCATACATTTTCATGCCAATTTGAATAGTAAATGTTTTACGAGCATCCTGAAAAACGTTGGAGTGATTTTTGTGGCCCAAATCTGCAGAAAAAAAGATATTTTGGCAATCCATAAAAATGAGTTTTCGTTGGGTCCCAACGATGCAAACTTCAACGCCGTCTTTATTGAAGAGCATTATTTCACAAGCATCGTTGATTATCAATATTCACGACGCTGAAGATTGCATCGTTGAAACGCACGAGAAAAATCATTATTTTTTTTAATTGCCCCAATGCTTCTCGGCGGATGTGGATTATGGAGATCAAACGTTTTTTTTTAAGATTCTTACTAGAGGTCGAGAAAATAATTCTCCAAAAAACGATTTTCGATAATACTATAAATTAGAAAAGCAGTCATTTTCGTTGTATTTCAAGCGCAAGCTTCAAAACCATAAACATTCTTGACGGACATACAAAATTCCGAGCGCTGTCAAAAATATGACAAATGTTGAAGTTTGCATAGTGGTAACGATTTGGTGGAACGACAAATCTTTTCAATTGATAACATTTCTGTTTTACCGATCCAGGCTATGAAAATCACTCGTACGTTTCTACGTACCCTCGTTAAAGATTCTCGATGTCAATTTGAAAAAAAAAGAGATTTTAGATGATAATGAAGATGAACAAATAAAGGAAAAGTTGCTTTACAATGATGCAAACTTCAACGTCATACCAAATCAATTCAAATACTGTTTTCTTACTTTCGTAGATGGTAAAAATTCGTAAAAAAGAACCTAGAATGCGCTAAGCAGGCAAGGAGCCGAAATGACACGAATGAGTTGAAGTTTGCATCGCTCAATCGAACGAAAATGATTTTTTCTTGATTTCCAAAATTTTCTTTGACAGATTCGACCTACGAGAATCACTTAAGAAGGTACCCCTCTCTGAAAACATTTAAAAAACATTTTTTTGCATGTTGCTATAGAGTGAACTATCAAGAATATTTTACGACCAACCGCACTCGGAAATTCGAAAAATTGATGAAGTTACACCCATTTTAGTGGAACAGTGTGCGTCGGGTTTATCGCGATCTGTCGAGTTTGCACGCGATTGTGTCGAAATTACATATGTTGACACGGCGGGATTGATATCTTGAGTAACTTTCACACTATTGACTTGAATTTGCACAGTTAGCATTCAAACATAGTCATTTTCGGTTGACGTTCGCATTTTTTAATTGGATGAACCATTTGTTAATAACAATGACTTCAGCATGCTGTTTTTCAAGAGAAAAATAAGGTGTTCTTTGGAGAAGCTGTCGTTTTTCGTATTTTTCGAAATTTCGCAAAATAGATCGTGAATCCATAGCCAGGTGGATATATTTGAAGAAATTTTTTTTTGTTTTCGTTTCAAATTATATTTGAACCTGGTAGAGATCGCGCCGTTTCGGGCCGCGCCGCTGGAGGACTGCAACGCCAACGCAGCTCCGCGAACACTTTGAAAGATTTTCTTTCGAAAAAATTACATTGTAACCACAAACATGTGTACAACATGCTGGATAAAAATTAATTTATTCCAACCAATGTGTTACTGGAAAAAAATTCATTATTCTGACCCATCGAATTGGGCTTCCAGGGAGGGATACCCCGTTGAACATTTTTTAGGATTCTTATTTAGCGATCTACGACAAATTTCGGAAATATTTTTTGGATCATGATGTAATAAGAAATTGAAAAGAACTTCCGTTGCATGCCAACGATGCAAACTTCAACAAATTTCCAAAATATTCTTTGGACGATGATGAAATAAGAAATTGTAAAGAACTTCCGTTGCATGCCAACGATGCAAGCCATAACGTACAATGGGGGAGCGAGTGCAGAGGTTGCCCGATTTCGGAGCGAAAATTTTCGAAAAACCAGCTGATTTATTAGGGTCCAGAGGCTTTGGGAGGCGAAGAAAGGAATTTTAAACCACGTATCGAGCGCGTGGCCGAAATTCGTAATAACATTTATAAGTGAACGGGTCGGCGTCCTTGCTGCATTTTACGAGCTGCGCGCGTCTCGCTGCACAAACCGCGGAAAGTCACGCGTCCGTGGCGCCCGCTGCAGGTAACTTGCAAGGAAGGTAAGGAGGCGGGAGAAAGGCGCGGAAGAGGAAGCGAAATCGAGAGGGGATGAGAGAGCGAGAGGTAAAAAGCTTTTCCAGGCCATAAAAAGTGTGGCCTGCTAATAACTTTTCGCGACAAGTCTTGTCGGCCTCCTCTCCTATGCAACTATTATGATCGCGTGCAGTCGCGCCCCTTTTCTGTAACTCCCGCGCGCCTGAACAGCGTTCGCGGTAGACGAGAAGAGAGGGACGATAACGCCAAGCGGAATGAACGAGCGATCGCCGCGAAAAAAAAAGAAACTGCAATAGTGATGACAATAACTGTCGATCTCAAGTCTCGCGAATTAATTTGAATGACGTTGAAGCTTGCATCGTTGGAATGCAACTGTATTTTTTGTAAAATAAAATATATTTTACAAAATAATTAACCGAAGCTTTTTTTCGCAAATTCAAGTCGTAAATTTCGAGCATGAATACATAGAAACGTTTCAGCGATTCTCACAGTCTAAATCGAGCGAAACAAACAATTATTCAACTTCGTTGACACGCTTATATTTAGCCACGATTTTGACATACTGCGTCAATTTTCCTTGGACGAATTTTCAATAAAATGCTCATTCGCCCAAAATTGAAATTTTTCAATAATTTTTTGCAACAATGAAATGTTATATTTTCCGAATTTTTGTTATTCGGACATATATGGAAAGGTTTAAAGTGTATCCCGGATTTTTTCAATAAAAACCGATGTAAGGGTTGTTAAAGGCAGGTGGATGATTGACTATTCGGGTCAAATTGAGCAAGTGGGTCAAAGCCGTGGCCAAATATAAGTGTGACAAGGATGAATTAAAAATCCACCGGTCGGTTTTTATTTTTTTAAATCTGCAAGTCGCTCTCAACACTTTTTAATATGTTGGCATTGTTGAAATTCCGAAAATATAAAATTATGTTAATGTAAAAGAATTATTGAAAATGTTCAATTTTTGAAAAGTCAACATTTTATTAAAAGTTCGTCCGGGTCAAAATCACCCAGTGTTTCAATGTGGGGTTAAAAATAATTAATCTTCGCTGCATTCCAACGTTGCAAACTTCCACGCTATTCAATCGAAATGCCATCTACGAAAATAATTAGCAATTATAAATAACTTCAAGGAATTAATTTCGTTGTAGCATTTCCATCAGGGAAGTGCAACAGTGTTGCGGTACTTCAGTGAGCTCTTTAAGTATCGACTTTTATAGCATTTCGATTTCTCAACTGTTCCACAAAACAACGAGAAACTTTGCATCGTTTGTATGCATCAATTCTTTCGTATTTCCATCGGTAACGTTCTCTCCAGTAAGAGAATCCTCTCCAGGACGGAAAGTCGTCCAGTGCGAGCAGATTTTTTCAAATATTATTCTTTTCCTATTGCCCTATTGCTTAAGTGCCTAACTTTGGCCCTTTCGCTTTCCCAAGATAATGCAATTGAAATTCGAAAATTTTATCGAAACTTGTATGCAACCATTTTTTTAAAACAAATCGTCCGTAAGGAATAGTGGATTTTTAAATGGTGCTGAAGCTTGCATCATTGGAGTACAACGAAAATTCTTTTGAATTTCTTATGTTCATTATCTACCGAAATCGTATTCTGCAGATTTGTTGTAGATCGCTAAATAAATATCATAAAAATGTTTGCGTGATTTTCGCAGCTTAAATCTGCAGAAGAAAGTCAGCGAAATAAAAAAAATCATTTTTGTTGCATTCCAACGATGCAATCTTCAAGTTCACATTTTCAAAGAATTCTCTAATCAAATTCTTCGGGGCGAATTTCTATGACTTTATGACTTTGACTTTGAATTTCTATGACTTCTAGGACTTTTAATAAACCTTTCATTACCCAAAACTTTTTTTTGCAAATTGAGGTCGAAAATGTACAAAATGACAGCCTGAATCGACCAAAAAAAAAATCGTGTAAATAAGGGAGCTTTCCAGTGTGGAATTTTCAAAAAATCGATTTTTTTTTTTTGCTTTATCGAATAGTATACACTCTTCCGAATATTCCCTGAAATTTTCATGCCGAAATTCAGATTATTTCGGTTACTGTACAGCATTTCTTGGAAGAAGGCAACGGAGCGCTACAGCTACAGCGAAACTTTGAACGCGTTTTTCTCGAAACAGCATTTTTCAAAACGGTGTCCAACTTGGAGGGCAGAGTTTTCAAGCTATCGAGTTGAATTTTTTACACAATATTCTTAACGTCATTGTTTATCGTGCTATGGAAGCTTTTTTTTTTTTGACATCTTCCTATTTTTTTGTAAAAAAAACTGCCAAAAAAAATGCTAAAATCGATACTTTTTGTTCAAACCGGCGCCATTTTTGCAAAAAAAAAAAAAAAAAGCCTCCATAGCACGAAAGCCAATTATATACCGATCAATAATCTTTTTGTGTTTTTTGTTTCAGATCAAAATTGTGACCCCCAACGTGGACACCACATCCAAGTGCATTTTCTGCAACAATTGTTTCATCATTTTTATAGATATTAATTAATAAATAAATCGATCTTTAAAAAATTGTTTTGTATTCTTCAATACCCAATTAATATACGAAAAAAAAACCAGACCGATTAGATTATTTTTTCTTAAAAAAAAAAAATCGCGAAAAACAGCGATTTTTCGGGCTGTCACACTGGAAAGCTCCCTTAAAAAGAATTCCTTTTATTCGCATGCCAACGATGCAAACTTCAACATCACGAATTTGTGTACTATTTAACTTTCTCGCTGCGATTGGGATCAGACAAAATTTCGCAATGTATTTATTATTATTATTATTATTATTATTATTATTATTATTATTATTATTATTATTATTATTATTTTAGTTTTAATATTTAATGACTGCATAACGATTGCTTATTACTCTCAAGTTGTACAACGAATAAAAGTGACAATTTACTACATTCGCACTTCGATTTATCAATGGTTTCGCATAAGTGTAGGTGTGTAGTTGACGTAATTCGGTTTAGTGTTACGTCGTGATACCCTGGACTTGTATTTACTCGTGATCAGAGTTCGAAAAAAAAATCTAAGTAGTATCAATCTTATCGTGATTTTCCACCGTTGTAGGCAAGTTATATCTCCATATAAAGATACACGCACGCAAACATATTTATATGCGTGCGCATGTATTCACACACAATCACACACATATGTATATACGTATGCAGTATTATCGTACTGCATAGAATGATAACAGGCTTTCTTCGAAGAGCGACTGGTATCAACGCGATTATACGCAAAAGCCATAATGAAGTCATGAAAACAAAAATCCCAGAGCTCTACGGAAATAAATCAGGAATTAAAAGAAAAATGAAAAGTGCATTTTTTTTCCTTACATCAGCCATGCACTATTCAATTTCTTTTTTTTGCATGAAAGAAGAAGTAAACATCAAGCGCATTATTGGGATTAGAGTTTGTATCGTTGGAATACAATGAAAATCATTGTTTTTCAACTGCTCTAATTCGTTTTGGCATATATTTATTACGAAAATTCTTCAATCACTTTTACGTCGCTTATTTGGAGACCTAGAACTGAAATCTGCGAAAAGAGTTTGTGCAAAATAAAACAACTGAGAAAACAAAAATATAAAAAAGTATTTTCGTTGCGTATCAACGATGCAATAACTTCAAAACCATGCGCATTGTGATGCGAAATTTTGAATGATATTCCTGTTATCTGCACAATTTCCATGAGGTTGAAATTTGCATCGTTGGAATACAATGGATATTTGTATTTCTAAATTCCTTTAATTTCTTTTTGGCAGATTTGGCCTACAAAAATCCCTCAACCGTTTTTAAAGATATTTATTTAGCGTTTTACAAGATGAATCTATTAACAAACAAGAAACATGTTCTATAATAATAAAATAGGGAACATAAAAGCTAAAAATGGAACTTTCGTTGGGTTCTGACAGTGCAAACTTCAACACCATGAATTCTTGAAATTCATGAAATTTTTTTTTATTATTTCATTTCTTTATTTTCAATCTCGTCCATAATCTTATCTCGAAAATGTGGACTGTAAAACCCTGATAAGAAGCCTGAAATCCGTTCGAGCAATTTTCTTAACGCAAATTTTTCGTAAAAAAATTCGAAAAACGCGAACTCCGTTCGCATACCATAAAAATGGGTAAATTTTGTCGCAAGGGTTTTGGACGACATCCAAAATAAGTTCGAATGTCGAATGTTTCTATGGTACTTTCACGTTGAATAGCAATGAAGAATTGTGCGGTTGCTCCAAATTTGCAAATATTATCGCTAGAGCTCCGGAGCGAATCGTGATAAAAATTATCAGACGGAAAAACCATATTTCGAACATTGAATTGAAATCAACGTATGAGCGAGGCAAATAAAAAAAGGAATATTTTAAAATTGACAAATACAATGATCAAACTTTCATTGAAAACGCCATTGTTTCCTATTCGTGCCCAGGCTACATAAATTCGCCTACAACAATTTAATATGGAAACTATGCAGTGACAACAATAATGGTTATGATAACTATCGTTGCATAACTCATCTTTATTACTATTATTGCTATTTTTGTTATATTTTTTGTCGTTTTTTCGTTTCATTACTATGGTTATCAGCATCGGTATTATTATTATTATTATGAACCTTATATGAAGATCCGGTACGAGAAATATGCAACGCTAGCAACAATCATTGGTATTCTAAAAAAATATAATCATTATTATTGTTATAGGAATAATAATAGGATTTCGTATTATCATTTCCTTATGCTTATTATTATTATTTTTATTATTATTATTATTATATAAAATAGCGCAATAAATTGTCCATCATAAGAATACAAAATTAAACGAGCTATTCTCGGTGGCTTCAAAAGTGGACGAATAACAATGTGTGCCAAAAGACGAAGCAAACAAACTGCATAAACCAAATGCTCTTGAAGTTTGCATCGTCGAAATGCAACGAAAATTCTTTTTCACATTTTTGTTTCCTCCTTTACATCATTTTAAAAAAACTTTTATTTATCAATTTAGATTATAGATCTCTGTGTAATCAAATTTAGAAATTGTTCACGGATTTTCATACCTAAGATCTGTCAAAAGAAATTTCAGTAAATAAAAGAATCCTAATTTTCGCTGCATCCCAACGACGCAAATTCGTCAACATCGTAGGGAACTTATACGGCATTAAACAAATGACGTAAAAGTTTGCATCATTGGAACGCAACGAGAATCAATTATTTTTAATTGTTAAAATTTTCTGGCGGCTAAAATCACTCAAACGTTTTTACGTATGCTTTTCAGAGATCTATGACTTAAATTTGCAAGAAAAGAAGGATTCGGAAAAGCATGAAAACAAAGAAATAAAAAATCGATCGAAAAATATTCGCATCCCGACGATACAAACTTTAACGTCATTTAAGAGATGCCTACGATTTCTATTTTGGAAGCGTAGACGCATCAAGAGTATGAACGAATGAATAATATGTAAGTAAGTAAGTAAGCCAGTGAGTGAGTGAGTGAGTGAGTGAGTGAGTGAGTGAGTGAGTGAGTGAGTGAGTGAGTGAGTGAGTGAGTGAGTGAGTGAGTGAGTGTGTGAGTGAGTGAGTAAGTGAGTAAGTGAGTAAGTGAGTAAGTGAGTAAGTAAGTAAGTAAGTAAGTAAGTAAGTAAGTAAGTGAGTGAGTGAGTGAGTGAGTGAGTGAGTGAGTGAGTGAGTGAGTGAGTGAGTGAGTGAGTGAGTGAGTGAGTGAGTGAGTGAGTGAGTGAGTGAGTGAGTGAGTGAGTGAGTGAGTGAGTGAGTGAGTGAGTGAGTGAGTGAGTGAGTGAGTGAGTGAGTGAGTGAGTGAGTGAGTGAGTGAGTGAGTGAGTGAGTGAGTGAGTGAGTGAGTGAGTGAGTGAGTGAGTGAGTGAGTGAGTGAGTGAGTGAGTGAGTGAGTGAGTGAGTGAGTGAGTGAGTGAGTGAGTGAGTGAGTGAGTGAGTGAGTGAGTGAGTGAGTGAGTGAGTGAGTGAGTGAGTGAGTGAGTGAGTGAGTGAGTGAGTGAGTGAGTGAGTGAGTAAGTAAGTAAGTAAGTAAGTAAGTAAGTAAGTAAGTAAGTAAGTAAGATAGGAAGATAATGATATATAAGGAAACGAAGAAAAAAAACGCGTGCCACAAAGTGATCTGTACAGAATCAAAATTCGGCATTGATTTTTTTGCAAACAAGACTATCGTAGAGATGGGCGGAGAGAGGCGGGGGAGGCGTTAAACCGAAAAAAGGGCCTACCTGTGTGTACTTGCGTTTTACGGATACATATGCAATGGGACCGAACGTAGCCCACAGAGGTATAACCGTAAGACATTTATTCACGCAATATACGCGTTCATGGGGTAGATACTCGTATATAGGCAAAGGTACGTTTGCACGCTTTAGCGGAAGCTATGAAATCTCAGTTTACGTGTCCTCGAGCCAAAAGGAGAGGAAATCAAGCTCCGAATATGGAACGATACGATAAAACGCGAAGCTTTTACTTCGCGTGACATTTGAGGGGAAGCAGAAATGTCCACGATGCGACGGAGTAATTGACTTTCCTAATTTTGCATCGAACAGTCCTCACAATCAGTCATATCAGGGGCCTCATATCACTTGATAAAAGTTGCTGCCTTAAGGGGTTAGGCTACTGTGAAAATGACGATAAGTCGTTCGTCACTTGAGGAAACTCAAATTGAAGAGGAAGGTCTAACAATGATGTTGAAGTTTGCATCCTTGGAATGCAACGAACGATAACTTTTTTTTAACTGCTTACATTTGCTTTTGCTGACTCAGAGTACGAAACTCACTCATATTATTTTTCCTATCTTTAGTAGAGATCTACGACCTTAATTAATGAAAAAACTGAATTACAGTAAAAACAAAGAGATAAATAACGACATATTTTTTTTTAACTTAACGAATAACTTCCGTGTTGCCTTCCAACGATGCCAACTTCAACGTCATGGCCCAAGATATGGTGCAGGAAATGCAAATCGAAGGGTACATTCAATCCTACAACGATATAACTGCTAGTTGAACGTGATCTTGAAGTTTGCAATGATCAAATTTCTCGTTGGCCGATTTAGGCTAGGAAAATCGTTCGAATGTTTATATGTATCTTCATTACGAATTTACGATCTCAAGTTGCAAAAAAAAGGTTTCGAATAAGAAAAATGAAGAAATAAACAAAAATCGTTGCTTTCCAAATATGCAAATTTCAACCTCGTAGGTAAACTTTAAACGCGTTTTTCTCGAAACAATATTATTAAAAACGGTGTACATGATTTTGCTACATGTAATTAAGGGATTGTCTTGAAATTTGGTACGCTTGTTCAGTGTGATAATAGTTTAGTCTTGACCGACGTTTTTCTTCTTGACATTTTTTTTCATCAGTTATTAACAATAATGATGACGTTTTTCCTCGAAGAATCGAAAAAGCAATTGACATTTTTTTTTCCGATGAATGAATGACAATAACAAGAAAAAGCTCGATCAAATCTTAGCCAACATTATTCATTTTAAGAAAAAAATTGTTTTTTTCGTTTCAGCTCAACCGGGCGGCCAAAATCAAGTACACCGTTGAGCCCCTCACGTTCGAAGATCCTTCACGAGATTGTTTATAACTTCTTCGATTATGAATATTTAAAAATGAAATTTAGTACATAACTACGTTAATATATATTATTAATTATACACATACACAACGTTATTAATATATACACAAATGAATGTCTAAACGATTTTTTAATCGTCTTACTTATTTCTTCAAAACTAATTTGTTTAAATAACCCTCATTTTCGGATTGCCACAGTCGCCAACCCCTGTGATTTTTTTTGTGTCTTATTTATAGATAAGACTTAATAATAATATATGAAATTATATAATGTAAAAAACATTATAAATATTTATTATTTATTATGTCGAAAATCCTCTCCAATTTACTACTTCATCTACATTTACTACTTCGATACGATATTATGGAACTTTGTTGAAATCGCTAAATAAGAATCCTAAAAAATGTTTGCGTGATTTTCGTAAGTCGAATTTATCCGAGAAAATTTGGGAAATTAAGAGAAAATCATCTTCGTTGCGATTCAGCGATGGAAACTTCAACGTCATAATTTATTGCCCTTTTAAGTCCGTGGAAAGACGTGTCTTTTTCCACATTTTTTAATCATCTGAAATAGAAAAATAAAAGTCTACGAGTAAACGCAATGTGGAATAAAATTGGACGTCAATTTGACGAAATTTCCTTTTCGTCCTTTCGTTCGAAGAAATAAGGTTTCGAAAAACGTATCCGCGAGCCATTCGGCGAATTTTTGTTTTAACTTTATAATTAGTTTTCGCGAAACTTTCGGAATGACTAGCGGGAAAGAAATTGGAAGAAGTAAACTCGATTTGGGATTCGAGGGACTTCTCATTGCCGTGTTTATTTACCGGCTAAAAGATGACGCGCTCAAGGACGAAAGTCCGTGATTTCCGTACAGAGAGAAACGCGGAAGGTGAGAAAAAAATAGCGCGACAATAAAAAAAAAAAAGACCGCTCCTACCTTCAGTTGTAAAGCGATCGTGATTTTCTCCCTCGACGCGTCTTTTGCATCCGGAAAGTGAAGAAAATCCTTTTTTTTTCGTCTTGTTTCTCGCGAACGAGCACGCTGATCCGATGAATCGTAAACTTCTCGCGTTTTCTTCCTCCTCTTCGTTTATTTATCTCTCCGCACTTTTGCACAATTTCCGGGCGCACGTTAACAGATACGGCGCGCGCGCACGTTTGTCGCGACAGGAGAAAAAAAAGCACACTCTTTTTCGTTACGTCCGGACTCGTTCTTCGATTATCCTCGGAGCACCTCGAATATCCTTCTTCACCCCCTTTTTTCGCTCTTCCTTGCTTCGTTAGCCGCGGATTCTTCTTTCTCCCATCCTCACCCAAAGACTTTCATTTTTTCGCTCGCTCCATTGACGAAACTGTAAGTTCGTCGCGAAACACGAGGGATTACACACGTGGAACACGTATGAACGTATGTATGCGTATGCACGTATAAATTCGTGCGTGTTTACGAAGAATGAACAATGGGATGAAGAACGAAAGCGAACGATAATACGTGCGGAAGAATTCTTTTCGTCGCTACGAAAAATGTCTATGCAATATTCAAGCAGCTTGAAGGCTATGAAAGATGCTGAAATATTTTTTTTAATCCTTAAATATCGTAACCAAAAGTTGCAAAAAATCGGGAAATAAGAAAAAAAAAGAAATGGAAAAAAATGAAGAAAATGTTTCGTTGCATTCCGATGATGAAAACTTCAACACCATGAGTGTCTACCGTTTTTTGACTGAAGCTAGATGGTTGCATGCTGAAAGTAACGCGAGGAAATTGTGCCCCTCAACTCGCCCCACCCCTAAGAAATAGGGGTTGAAAACTTAAAAATCGCCGTATCTCGAGAATGAACAGTCCGATCTAAAAATGTTTCAAACAAAAGTTGTTTGGAATAATAAATCGCGTATAGAGTTATCTGACGTCCAACCCCCTATCTTTGAAAATAGCAGCAGGACACGATTGGAAAATTCGGGGTAGGACGATAGGGGATTAGACGTCAGATAACTTTATACGTATTGTATTATTCCAAACAACTTTTGTTTGAAACATTTTTTGATCGGGCTATACATTGTCGAGATACGGCGATTTTTTAGTTTTCAGCCCCTATTTCTCAGGGTCGGGGCGAGTTGAGGGGCAAAATTTCATTGCGATTACTTTCGGTATGCAACCATCTAACTTCCGTCAAAAATTCGAATTCTACGCTAACAGTGCTTGGTTTTCGTCTCTTATATGATTTTGAAGTTTGCATCGTTTGAATGCAATTATTTTTTTTTTAATTAATTTTCCCATTTCTTTACAATTGTGTTTATCCACTTTTTTGCAAATCGAGATCGTAAACGTCTCATAATAATACATAAAACGTTTGAGCAATTTTCACAGCCAAAAAAATCGAATAATCAACATAATGGATTTTCGTTGCGTTCCAACGATGCAAACATCAACGTCATGGTCAGGCTACTGTGAAAATGACGAACGCTCGTTCGTCGCTTGAGGCAAATTAAAGACGAAGATCCAACATATCGCTCATCCTCCAGAATTCTGTCGTAACACAGAAAAGTCGTTTATCGCAATTGGCTCGTATTATTTATGACCCTTAAAAAGGTTAATCAATTTCTCAATAGAGAAAATCATTGGAGGCCAATGTAGACAAATGTTGACATCACAGTGGCCTCATAATCGTGAAAAAAAAAAACATTAAAGTGCGTTTTTGTCAAAACGACATTATTGTGTTGACAGTTTTCTAGTGGATATGGTGCAGGAATCGCAGATTGAAGTTAAATTTGTTCTTCAAAACGGTGTACACGATTTCTCGACATCTAATGAACGGATTGGCTTGAAATTTGGTACGGTTATTCAGTGTAACATTAGTTTAGTCTTGACCGATGTTTTTCTTCGTGACATTTTTTTTTCATTACTTATTGATATCGAAAAAAAACGAAGAATATTCAACAATTTTTTTTTTCATATTTCAAACACCATAACGCAGAAAAGCTCGGTCAAGTCTTAGCCAATATTATATACTTAAAGAAAAAACTGGTTTTTTTCGTTTCGGATCAACCGAGTGGCCAAAATGAAGTACACCGTTGAGCCCCTCACTTTCGAAGGTCCTTCACGAGATTGTTTATAACTTCGTAAATTATCAATATTTTTAATTAAATTTGGCACATAACTTTCTTAATATACACACAAATAAATGGCCAAACGATTTTCCAATCATCTTGTTTATTCTTTCAAAATACATTTTTTTTAATAACCCCGATTTTCAGGTCGTCATAGTAGCTTGACCCCACAATTTCCTTTTTTCCAATGGTGCTGAAGTTTGCGTCGTTGGAAGGCACAAAAGTTCCGTTTTTACTTTTTCCCCTTATTTTATTATTACAGATTTTTTTATATAGATTTATATTGTAGATCGCTGAATGAATATCTTAAAAAACAGTTGACGAGTTTTTGTAGACAAAATCTGCCAAAAGAAATCGAAGGAATTCAGAAATATAAATGTCCATTGCATTCCAAGGATGCAAACATCAACCTCATTTTTCCAAGAAGTATCGAAACTAAAAAATCGACGACTCATACGAAAGTGGAGGAAGACAGGAAAAAAAAGACGTCGAAGCTTGCATCGTTGGAATGGGAGAATTATCTTTCTCATTAATTGCAAAAATGCCTGATCCAGACTGTGAAATTCACTCGATTCTTTTTACGTTTTCTTATTAGGCCTTCACGATTTCAATTCCCAATAAAAATTCTTCAAATAGAGAGTAAAATGAAAAAATGAATGAAAAACATCGTTGCATTCCTAAGCAAACTTCAACATCCAAAAAAAAACCCAAAAAAATCCCTATTCCACTGAAAATCCACGCCGAGTGGACTTTTCATGGAAACTGTCAAGCGCCGATAAGATCGTCGAAGAAAACGCGCCGCGGGCGCACACGTCCAAAGCCAGAAGCAAATGAAAAAACAATCGGTGCGCGAAATCGTCTCGACGACACTCCGAGTGTCGAGGACGCGTGAATAAAAAAAAAGTGGTAATTCTTTTTATAAGTGGCTTTTTCCAAAAATGAGCCTAAAATATTTATGCTATTTTCTTATTCGTTGGGTTATGAATCACATTATTTTTGAAAAATTTTTGGAAAAAGTTTTTGTAAAATTCGAATTTATTTTGAACGCTTTTTTGCTCGTAAAAAAATTGCCAATGAAAAATTTCAGCTTCCCCCGACTGAATAATCATCATTTATAACCCACCAAATGAAGAAAAAAGCAAAAAAAGAATTAAGGCTAATTTTTCGGAAAAGTCACTAATTAGTCACGAATTATCAAAAAAAAGGGCCGATTAGAGCGACCATCTACGGGCGGAACGATATCCCGCGACGCACCGATAAAACTAAATTTCAAAAGCCGAACTCTTCGATCTCCACTATTCCGCGTAACATTGTTTCGAGCCAAGAGAAGACTTCCATCGAAACCCGATTACAAGTGGCGTATCACGCGCTTGTCTTCAACCCCGTCGATTCGTCCGACGAAAAGAAGAACGAAAGCTCTGCGAGCGCGGACGTTTATATTTTCGCGTGTACTGCGCGGCGGCAAACGTTCTTTTCGTTTGTCAGCGCAGCGCGCGCGATACAACAATCAAAAGTATCCACCGAGCTTGTAAGCCGCGAGGCAAACTCCATCGCCGCGATAAATCATCGCTCGTTATTTTCTCTTTCCGCAAAAAAAAAAAATACGCTGCTACGGAAGATTCGCGTCGCAAATGGACCGAGTGCGCGGGTAACGCGTGGGATCGCGATCAAAACAAATCTCCCCCCATTCGAAACAGAAGAAAAAGTCAAAATGGCGCGGCGGAGTGAGGAAACGAAGATGTTTAGACTTTAGCGCGCACGCGCGAGACAAAAAAAACATTCGATAAACCTACGTATTAACACACACACACACACACGCGCGCGCGCGCGTGCGTGCACACACACGAAAACATGAGTATAATTGAGGGTCTCGGGATGCAAAAACGCCAAAAGAGCCCGATCCTCCAGGGTTTCCTGCTCAAGATCCGAGCAGGCACTGACCCCACTGCGAGACGGGAGACGAGAGAATCCCCGCGCTCGCAGAGCCCGGAGGAGTGGTGCGGACGACGAAATAAACCTCGACGACGAGCGCGCGAGCGACACGAGAGAGAGAAAGAGAGAGAGGGACAGAGAGAGATAGAGAGAGAGAGAGAGAGAGAGAGAGAGAGAGAGAAAGAGAGACGGACAACGACACGAACCCGCGCAAGCAAGAGATACGTGTAGAATGAGAGGGAGGGAGAGGAAGCGCGACAGCGATGAACCGCAAAGAGAGAGAGGTATAGAGTAGCCTTTCAAAGTCGACGGTAAGTGGCTTCGAACGAGATAGAAAGGAGGTGTGCGAGAAAGAGCAAGAGAATACTACGTTGCGAGTAAACGAGAGGGAAAGAAAGAAAATGAGCAGGGTGGGGGAGGGAGGTGCACACATGCACGCGCACACGGAGGAAGCGCGGTGGCGCTGCAAGTGGCCGCGGCGACTGACGTTTCTTCCCTCGTCCCTTTTCGTTGATAATGTATTATGTTTATGCACACACACACATACACACACACAAGCATGCTTGATGTGAATGTGTGCGTGTATCTGCAGCCGAATGGTCGCCGATAGTATTATTATTTCTTTATTACTCTTATTATTGTGCACCACCGTGATAGGCCGAGGCGAATAATATATGAATATAATCGCGAGTTAGCCCAGCCGCGCTATCACGAGACACCGCGCGCCGACTTGTGGCCCGCTAGCGAATGCGAAACAAACGTCTCTCGCCGAGGCGCGAGACGCGAGCGTCCCGCGTGGTGGGGATAGCCAGTGGGAGGGGGAGAAGCCGCCATCCCCTCCCACGTGCGTCGAGCGTACCTCGCCGCCGTGATTCTCTCGGTAAAGTCGCGCGTGATAAGAAAAAGAAAACACGGCAGGAATTTTACGCGTCCACGCTCGCAGCAGACGACGCGAGAGCCGCCGTCCCGTACCCACTTTTTTCGTAACAATTTTCCGATGTGGTTCTATATTTTGTCGTTGCGCCCTGAAGAGGCGCGAAATCCGGAAGAATTGTACTCGCTCGCGTTTCTTTGGTCTCTCCAGCCAAACGGGAGGGCCACGGAGGATCGAACCCCCCATAATCCTGAGTAATCAGGATGAAAAAAAATCGCTGGGATTATACGGACTCGAAGTGACGAGAAAAAAAAATTGCGCGTCAATAATCCTCGGCCTATCTTTTAAAAGATGGAGTGTGCCCGACAATGGAATCGGCCTATTATCATGCGATACTTGAAGGAATAATGCTCTAGTTGCTCACTCGATGAAAATTTATTCACAAAACGAATGATTGATCTTCACATGATTATTATCGACAATAATACTGATCTTTACATCATTATTATTTTTGATAATAATAATGATCTTTGCATTATTATTATCGGTAATAATAATGAACTTGACATTATTATTATCGATAATAATAATTAACTTTACAATGTTATTATTGATAGTAACAATGATATTTACATTTCTATTATTAATAATAATTATGTATACATTATTATTATTGTTGATAATAATAATGATCTTTACATTGTTATTATCGATAATAGCATTGATCTTTACATTGTTATTATTGTTAAAGATAATGATCTTCAGATTATTATTCTTGTTAATAATAATAACAATAACAATAATAATAATAATAATGATGATGATGATCACTAGATTGTTATTATTGTTGATAAAAATAATTATCTTTACGTTACTAGTATTGTTGGTGATGATGCTCTTGACATGATAATAATAATGTTTACATTATTATTATTATGGATCTATCCATCACTATGATTAAAGATCCTTACATTATTTTCAATATTGATCTGGACATTATTATTATTGTGATTGTACAAACGTTATATTCGTGTTAGATTTCAAGGGTCATAGGTAGGTGGATCGATTTCACTTGGAAGACTCCGTATGTATGTGTGACCGTTTCTCGGAGCCTCGTCATACCTGCCACCTCACTTTACTCTTGCATCCACGATACACTTCGTGCAACTTCGTTGTGTAGTCTTTCTTTCATGCTCCTATACATATATATATGTATATGTATATATGTGTGTGTCTGCTTGTGTGCTTTCGTATACATGTGTGTACTCGCTTAGTCGCCGCCGTTCAGTCGCGGCCGCCGCCACTATCACGCACGTGCCACTCGCGCGCCTGATCTCCCGAGCGAGAAGTCTATACTGCTTCGTAGTTATGTATATGTGTGAGTGTGTATGTGTGTTGTGTATTAAATACATATGTATATGTATATGTATATATATATATATATATATATATATATATATATATATATATATATATATATATATATATATATATACACATATATATAGGGTGAGGCACATAAAGTGTTACAGAGCAGCAGCATTCAAACTATTGATCATATCCAAAAATGTTTCAGACAAAAGTTTCAGTGTTCGAGCAGGCCGTCAAACTGGACCACCCTATTTTTTTATCGGTGGAGGCGCTGAAGCTACGTCAAGGTCAACTCCACTTTTTTTTAATGGAGCCATGTATTTTTCTTCGGTGACATTATGACCTTGTGTTGTAGGTCGCTGAATTCGTCTTTAAATCGGTATTAATGTCATCGAAAAGAAATGCCTGGTTCCATTTAAAAAAGTGGAGCCTGACGTAGCTTCAGCGCCTCCACCGATAAAAAAAAATAGGGTGGTCCAGTATGACGGCCTTCTCGACACTGAAACTTTTGTCTGAAACATTTTTGGATATGATCAGTAGCTGGAGTGCTATTGCTCTGTAACACTTTATGTGCCTCACCCTGTATATATATATATACGCGTGTATGTGTGTATATATATGTATATCAATATGCTGTGTATACACATGTATACGTGTGTAAGTTTATATATAAGCCGACCTGATTCTCTGCAGGTATATGTAAGTCTGGTTCGCCCGAGTATACCTCGGCAGAGGCATCAACGACTTCGCTGCACCACCCGGAATTCCTTCCCGGCGGTATGCAGCACACGCGAGAAGACGGGCTCTCCCGGCTCTCATCCACGATTTACATGAGCCAAGGTCGTCTCCCTGTCGGGCGAACGAACGACCGAGCGATAAGAAGAAATCTTTTTGTTTCTGTCCTTGTTATTGTTGTTGCTTTTTTCTTCTCTCTCTCTCTCTCTCTCTCTCTCTCTCTCTCTCTCTCTCTCTCTCTCTCTCTCTCCCCTCTCACTGCGTCTTTCTCGCTGTCACATACGCACACACGCGCTCTGTTTTCTTTTTTCACGAAATGCTCGAGCGATCGACCTATTTATCGATTTGACGACATTCCCAATAATCGAAAAATGAATACGCTGGCGTACGGTAAGCTATGGTGCGTTGGATAGGAGTCTCGTGGGTTGTAACGGAAAAGCGCATACAGATTAAACGTTGCCAGAATTGTAGTGGGTGGTGTTTATAGCGGTCGTTGAGAATCGATGCTTCGTGCCGATGGGATTTCTTTGGATGAGGGAACTGAGAACAAGCCCGTTTTGAGGGGGGAGATACCTTTAGGCAAGGAAAAAAATGCTGATTTTCATTTGTGTGAAGCTTATTTAAATCCTTTAACCTGAAATCGGTTGCGTAATTGTTATTGTTGTTTATGTTTGTTGTATCTGAGTATAAAATTTTTTTTCCGATTTCGCTCGACCGACACAGCAATAATTCATCGACTTTTATCGATGAATTTGTCCTGGTACCGATCGCCCGCGAGCTTACACATACTCTCGTCGAGCAACGGTACGAAGAGAGTGCGAGCTTTATTTTTACTCGTCAAATTTACGATCGAACCTCCGTTCGTCCATACAATGCAATTCGCAGTATCGAATTTACCGTAAAATCCTGAATTGTGCACGCGTTGGTCGCTGAACGACGATTGCGTTCGCGCGTACACCTTTAGATCGTAAACATTTCTCGGCTAATGAGAGCTAAACGAAATAGGGCTGCGTGTCAACGCGTCATCGGTTGGTCCAATTTTAGACCTTGAAAAATCCATTTTTGAAGGTCTATAAAAAAACTGACTGCTAAAAGTAGTAACAAAACATACCTTAAGTCTCAAGAATGGTGAACAAATCTTTCCTTTAAAAAAATAATGAAAATCAGCAATTCTTTCCTCGTCTAAAGCTATGTCCGCCTTAACATTCAAATTGTATTCGTACATTGATTTCCAATGGGGAGTCGCAATAAGAATCCAGTGTACAAACGTGTCGTTTTAGGGTAGGGATCCAATCCACCTAAACATTCTTGAAAAACGATTTTTTTATTTTTAAAAAAGACCGTCTTCTACATAGCTTAAATCGTACTCGTAATTACATCGCCAAAAGAATCATCAAGAATTGAATCCGATAATGATACCAGTTATTGAAAATATTTTATACTGAGTATTTACCGTAGAGCTCCCTCATCAATGCTACGGGAAACCGTATGCTACGGATCAAAATTAAAGAAAACAAATTGAGGTTATGTTTCTGTCAAAAAAGTACTCTTTTATGTAACTTATTGGAAGCGATGTATACCAGCACCTCTTCAGTGGAACACTTATTTTCGAAAACTTTGCGGACGCTTTAAAGTACGAAGTTTGGTTCGGTTGGAATTGCAGCTATATTCACCATTTTACATAACGAACTATGCCAAATTTCTTAGATTTTAACATTTTCCTTCGCGAAAGCCATGTAACGGACTTTATTGCGACTCGAAGTCCAACTTTTCTCATCCTTACCTACATCTTTAAAAAATCTGTATCCTTCAACAGCCATTCGTAAAACGCTCGATTCTCCGTAGAGGTATGTACAAGGTCAACATAACCTCACAAACTTTCTAACCGAGTTTTCTCATAGATGGTTAAGTTTTTATGGAAAAACAAAGCACCTGGCTATGGACAATTTCCTGACGCAGAGCTTGACAATTGTTTTTGATTGTTAATTTTTGGGAAATCTCGTTCGAAAAATTCTGCTATCTCTGTCGTACTCATGTGTCACGTTCTACGTTTTCCACTACATCTCAAAGGTGTATTTGATTAGATATCGGCGCAAATCAACAGCAGCATCACTTGACCAAAAACCTTGTTCGGAATTCGGATGCTGGTATTCCAATTTCACGGAACGCCATTTCCCACTATAGGGAGTCCGTAGAATTGCCTCAAGGTAGAGATGAAGTCGTTACTGGCGCCCCCTGGCGGAATAGGTCCATATGCCCTTTCACGTGGATCCTGCAGTTTCATTGCAAGTTGCAACATCTCAGAACATACATTTGTGTACATAAGTTTGCATCTGATATGTACATACACACACGTATATATATATATATTGTATGCAAACTTGTGCATGCGTAATATACGTAAATACGCATATGTGCAAATATATGTTCATCTAGTGTTCATCTAGTAAAACCGGTAGCGTTCGTGCGGTCGCATCGAAACGCGCGTTCATCGGAGCACACGGGAACATTATGCAAAGCGATTCCTATATCGATTTGCCCATTGGAGTCTCGCATACGACTTGTTGCGCGCTCACAATGTCTCTGCCTCATACCGAGGAACTGACGAAGCGCACTCGCACACAAGAACTCGCGGTCTTATACGTATGCTGACACTAACGCGGTGTGATTTTCTCGAGCGTTTTCGCGTATATAATACGTCATGAAGAAAAAGCAAGATGGCCGTAAGTTAGGCGCGGAACAAAGCGGAAAGGGCTCAGGCAAAAGCGATTTCTGCGGGCTAAACAGAACTACGGTATACGCAACTTACGTACTGGACTCCCGCACAGAAATTGTCGGAGTGATCCAATTGGATTCTCATACTTGTTTCATCTTCCCGATTGGCATCGAATGGGTCATCACATTGGATCTTTACAACCAAAACGTCACGCTCATGGGATTCTAATTTGGATTCCACATTGAAATCCAATGTACGAATCCAATTTGAGTCATAGAAGATTGTCACATTATCGAACACAATCGGATACAATTTTTAATGGGCCCATAGCATTCTCTATCTTGAATTTCGTAAAATAAAGCCACGATCCAAGGTTAATTAAATAAATAAATATATGTTATTGGACGGACTATACTGAGGCTTTACGAATTATTTGAAATTTTTTCACCAACAAACACTAGGAATGAAAAATCATTTAAAGTACGTAATTTTACGTGCAGTTAGATGGGCAAGACGTTCACGTCAGGGGTGGCGTAATTTTTTTGGCGCTTTAAGGCGTTACCCCCACTTGTAGCGCAAAAAAAGGCCTTTTTCATGAATTTTTTTAAAGAAAACTACAAAACTTTTTAAATCGATCAATATACCATCTTAAAGAACACATCTTGAAGAACTTTCAGCAATTTTTTTATTGAAAAATATTACATTGTTTAGTGGCAAATGGCCGTCAATGAAATAATGTTTTTATATACACGGTTTGCGGTGACCAACATTGCGGCGAAGTGGATCATCCGAAAAAAAAATGCGGATGGATTTAGTCAAATATAAGTATAAACTAGTCTTTAATCGAAGGATTTTAAAAAATATTCATTTTTCACAAAATGGCGGACAGTCAAAGTTAATGGTTCGATTTTAACGAAAAAAAACGGCCGTTTTTTGGATATAAAACGGCCATTTTTTTTTCGAAAAAAAAAATCGAACGATTAAAGACTACATTTTTATGTATTAAATAAGCCTGCAAAATTTCAAGAAGATCGGTTCATTAGTGTTCGAGTAATCTTGGTCACCGACTTCAGAAATGCCATTTTGAGAAAAACGCGTTTAAAGTTTCAATTTCAGTTCTTCAATTCACGGATTCTTCTCTTTCAACGCTCATATCTCAGTCAATTTTGTTCGGATCGACTTGAAATTTTCAGGACATATTCTCAGATACTTATACTTCAAAAAAATGCAATAAAAAAACTTTTTTTTCAAAATCGCAATTGGGGGTAACCCCTTAACACCAAGATAAACCATTTCTAACAACGGGAGTGGTTTATCTTGGTGGTTTTGAAAAATCTAGTTCCGCGAAAAGGCGTTAAATGTTGACTGGCAGTTCTATCGTTGTAACCATGTGTACCTTTAACCTTCGATTCCTGCACCATATATTGTACCTTCTTTTTCACCTTACGTTGCCTCAAACGACGAGTGAGTATTCGTCATTTTCTCAGTAGCCTAATCCCTTGAGGCCTTAGGCCACTCTAGAAGCCAAAAATGGCATATTTTGTGATTTTTTTCAACGAAACCGTAAAATAAATGAAATTACAAAACAGGGGTCTCATTATACACGTAATTGACTACGCAAATTTTTTTTTCTCGTCTATACATGTCAAAATGGCGACTGCAGCATTTTTCCGATGACGCCTTTATTTCTGGAAGGTCAACGGCCGGACCAACAGCTCCTGTTATTTTTTAGTTATGATGAGACACTAAAGTTTTTTCGATTATATATAAGAATAGTTACGGAAGTACGTAGAATTTTTGAGATATATTTTTTTTGTCAAAATGGCGCGTTTGTAAAACAAAAAGTATAAACTGCCATGAGAAAATCGTCAGAAAATTGTTTATAAGAAAGGAACTGTGCAATATAATTTAAAAAAATCCTACGTGGGTCTTAGAAAATGTAATTCTAAATATACAGTTAAAATTACAAGTGAATCGGTTGAAATTTGTTTGAGTTATGCGTCCGGCCGACTTGAGAAATATAGTTTTGAGATAAACGCGTTTAAAGTTAGTAGAAAGTCACGAAATGAATAACCTTTCAACACCTTTAAGGCCTTATATACGCGAAAAATGTCAAAATTTTCAATTTCTTAATTATTTTTTATTCCATTAGCCTGAACGGTTGGGAATATTTTAAGCTTTACAGAATTGAGAAACTCCAAAAATTGTTAAAGTTACGGCATTTAGAGTGTAGCATAGATGTGGCGCGCCCGACGGCCAATTTCAAAGCCTGTTTTTCCACGATTCACTTTTTTGAACCTTGTGGAAGTTCTAACTATTGAACGAACGTTCAGATCGCTGTGATGACACAAAAACATATAAAAAATAAAATACCGACAGAAAATTGAGTAAAAAAATGTTAAGTTTCGAATTTTTATTATAATTAAAAAAAAAATATTGTTGGTTCACACTAGAGATACATTTATTATGCAATTATAAATATGTTCATTTTTTTCAGACACCCACATCGATGCCGAGAACTTTGCCCATCAACGCGCGCGCAAAAAAACACGTTACTTTATTATGTTATATCTCCGCCATTTGTTAATATTTTTGATTTTTTTAATATATATACTTAACCATGTGCATAAATGATCTGTAAAAAAATGATGTCAATATGTATGCGTCATTTTTTTTTAACCGCGTCTAGAAAAGTAGCGTCGAAAACCGGCGAAATCGCGTATATATAAAGCCTTAATCTTCAACAATCTTCGAAAATCGGGTACTTACAAGGAACATCCCTCAGGTGACACCCTTCGATTTTGTTGAAATTCGGATATGTTATAAAGTGCCGAAAAGTAAGCGATACGTATTTTTTTTATCGGTGGAAAAACGGTTTCAAGGGGTGAAACGCACCCTCAAAAATGGGGATGTTTTTCGTTTTTCGTCGATAAAGTTTTAACGGTGGGAGATATAAACAAATTTCAAATTGCAACAATGTTTATTTTTTCGTGTACTATACATTGGATATGAGAACGATAACGTTATCGAGGAAAAACGAAAAACACCCCTATTTTTTAGGGGTGGTTTCACCCCTTAAAACCGTTTTTCCGCCGATACAAAAAAATACGTATCGCTTACTTTTCGGTGCTTTACAACATATCCAAATTTGAACAAAATCGAAGGGTGTTCCTTGTTAGAGATTTTTCACTTTTTCACTTTAGGGAAGATCGACATGTTTTTTGGGCCCGAAGGTGACCCAAACCCGCAAGCCCTTTCGGGATTTCCGACCCTGGCCCATTCGCCACACACTTGTCGTCACTGCTGCTTCCACTCCCTATAAGGGATGCCCCGGACTATTGTATCGCATCTACACGAGGGCACGGGGAAAACGCGAAAAACCTGCACTGTAACGCGGTTATGTTCAACTGATTGTGAGTCGCGTTACCATCCGAAACCCATTCCGAAACAGCCGTCCGGGCAGGACACGGAGGGGTTGGGACGGTAGAGTCCGTACAGGGCTGAGAGGTCACCCTCCGAGTATTGACCCCGGCCAACCCTGCTCAACAAGGCGAATCGCCGGAGCCGCGCACCGACCCCAGGTCCACTACTGTCGGTTGGTGGAACAAATTCTCAAATCCCGATCTTCTTTTCCTCGAGGAAACTACGTTACTCTCAATAAAGCGCAAGCTCACCCTTTTTGAACGGATCATCCTAAAAAGATACGAAGATCCGGATTTTACGTACTCCCTCACTAAACGGAAATTCACTCGTCAGTATTCTTGAGCCGCGGAATTACATACGATAAATGTTGTCTCGATAAATCGTAGTTTACGTAGGATGCAGCAAAGACGAACCTGTTTTTTTTAAATTAAAGATACTGTAGACTGGAATCGCTTCGGAGATTACCGGCTTAGGCAGATTACGCGCATTATAAATTCCGAAGCAAAAGCGAAACGATTTTTTCCCGACTCAGCGAACGGAGAAACACCTTACGGTGAAGTTCG